>VZZY01002630.1:222467-395548 GCA_013400335.1 Eurystomus gularis
CGTATTTTTTTTTGTGTGAGTACAGAAGTAGCTGAGTTCACCCAGAGAATGAATTTGTCTGGTGGTTTCCTATGGGGCAGGTATGGTGCAAGTTGAGCTGGGACCATGCAACATCTGCTTTTATGTGTTGCTTCTTCTCTGACACTGGTACCTAAAGCACTGCAAGAGAAGACCATGCTCTAGGCTCTCCAACTCTATGCTGTTTTCATTGAGTCCCTCCACGAAGCTCAGCCAGTGTGTTCTAACAACGTCTTGAAGTTATTTATATCAATTCTTGGCAATTCGGGCCAACTCTTTTTTTCTGAAACTGTTCAGACCAGCATCAGCTGGTTCTGATTGTGAAGTGGCTTCCCTGAATCAAAGTTTCACTTTATGTACACCAACATCAAGTTATTAACGTCAGTGGTAAGCGGCACGAGGGGCTGACCGTCCTCCACAGGACAAACAACGTCCTCCTCAGATCAGTAAACTTCTGCTTCAGGTACTGTTCACCATCAAACTGGACTGGATTTGTCATAAGCACCCAGAGATAAAAATCCCACTGGAGTTCCAAGGCAAGTATTTCCAAATATTTGGAAAAGGCGGCCCTGTTCTCAAACAGCAGTTTTCTTGCAGCCCCCTGAGTCAGCAGCCATTCGTGCCCCACAGGGCAGAAGGAGGGCGAGACTCAGCTGTAATTTTGCCTTTAGGGATAAATCTCGCTCCCCTTCTCTGGAAGGACTGAGCTGCTGCCAGCAATTAAGGCACTGAGCAGCAATTCGTCGTTCCCTGGAGAGCGTAACCTCTTGCCACCAGTAATTAAAGCTCCTCTTGTGGCTGTGGTTTTGCCGGCACAGCCTTCCAGTGGCACTGCCGGAATGGTGAGTTCCTGCTCCTCATCCCTTGCTCTGGGCTTGCAACACATCCCTCCCTCTGCTACACCAGTACAGCTATGGATGCAACTGTGCAATGAACTGGAGCAGGGAATAAGTCCAGCTTAAAAATAGCCTGGCAGAGAAACACTTTGGGTTTTGTGTGTCTTCCTCCAAATCGGATCAAATTCCTGATCCGTTTCACAGCAGAGCCACAAACCAATATGCCAGGAGAACCGAGGGGCCCGTGCACTGTGGGAGGGAACAAGAAATAAGCAGTAGGGAAAGGCTGGAAAGGGAATACCAGAAGCCAGAATTGGTGCTGAAGGCTTAATCTCATGAAACCACAGCCTTACGCTTCCAGCCAGGAAAAAGTCAGCAGCTGCTGACCAGCTCTGTTTTTTCTAACACTTCAGAGCCCCCTTTGAATTCTTTCATGGCCCTGGGGGGATTGTAGCCCACAGTTGGGGAAACTCTGCCCTAGGCTCGCCATTCGGTCTTAATGCGCTGGGACCAGTTTTCCAAGGAGCAGAAATTTCCCCAACTGTTGGCACACAAGAGCTATCTGCTGAAGAACATGCCTCTTTCCACCCTGCATGGTGAGAAAGCCTGAGCATTCTGATGGGGAAAAATGTAAGAGGTCACATATAGCTCTGGTTAGAAAATTGCCTTCCCCCACAACATATGTTGACAATGAGAGGTCAGAAGCTACTTTCATTGAAAGATTTCTAGCAAGACTTGGTTTTCAAACACATTGGAATGGCAAAATATTGCACGGATAACAATAAAGCATTTCTTAAGACAGCTTTCAATTTTAAAAGTGTTGGCCTGCCATATTGAAAACACCACTGAAAAGGAGAGGCTGAATCGTTGGCCTTTATGTACAAAAACTTCCTGAGATTCGTAGAGAAATGGAATGATTTGTGACTCATAAGAAAAACATGAGTTACTCCTTTTTATTTTAGAGTATAAATGCAAAGATCTGTGTATGAACAAGGAGCTAAACAAATGTTTGGGTTGTTAGTAGCAGAGATTTCATCCACTTTGAAACCTGAAGACTGCTTTTCTGAAGCAAACCAGACTGCTGCAGGACAGAGTCTCAAATTATCGATAGGAATATTCATACACATCTAACTGCTGGGGCAAAGAGGCAGGCAAAAATGAATGCCAGATTCTTGGAAAGGCTTGCATATTTTACAGAAGAAATTAAAGCCATGCTGTTTAAAGAACGTTGTTTAATAATATTCTTTCTTTCTGCCACCCTGTGTTCTTTTAGTTCTTTTGTTATTCAGTGTTCGTATTCAGGGCAGATATTTAAGTGTGTGCATAATACTAAGCAAATGTTACAGTGCCATTGGCTTTAAAGTTTTAAGTTCTAAAGTTAAGAGCATATTTTAGTGGTTTCCTGAACAGGATTGAAATCTCTTTTTTTATCTTGAGCCATGACCTTTAGCTAGAAGTTTTTTGAGACTTTATGTTATGATAGCATCGATCTTGATTTAGACCTATACTTTGGTAGGTTCACATTATTCAAATACAGTCCCCTCCAGTACGTGCCATTCCTCAGTAAAAGTCAACCAAAAAAATAGTCAATTTTTCTAAATGAAATTCAAATATTTCTCAAGTAACATCATTAGCGATTTGTTCTCATAGCTTTTCTGTTTCTCTGGGCTTTCAGTTTCCTAAAATGAGGTTCTTATTTCATTTCTTCCCATTAACATATAAGAATATATTTAAACTCAAATTGGATGGCATTGGATCCCATTTAATGTGACCAGAATTCATCTGGACTATACTCTAAGTTAAAATAACAAGGCTTCTTTACCAAAAGAGAAACTCAGATTTGGCCAATTCTACCGTACATTACTGTAGGCAATGCCAAAAAAGTAATAGTTTAGTAAAAAAAAGGCCCAACATCTCTCCAAGGACTCCAGCAAGTACTCTGTAGCCTTCCAGTGGTCCATGAACCACAGCTTGGAAAGCAGAACCACAAGACTGTGGTTTATCTGACTCCCTCGATCTACTCCAATTGAGGGGGCAAATGTACCATTAGTTAGATTAGATTAATATGGCCCTTATAGTTAATTTACTAAGCAAATTTCTCTTGACGTCTGCTTTCTTTTCCCTTTTGTCATTTCCTTTTCCTTTAAAGCTCTTTCTGTGAGAAAAGATGTGAGACCTCTAGCAAGGAGAAGAGAGAACCCGTTAAATACCTCATTATCTCCGAGGTCTCTGTTGATTTAGACTTCTAGCAAGAGAAATGGAGTTCAGTTCATCTCTGACTGAACTGACACTGCAGATAACCCCAGCACATCCATCTCAAATTGTCAGCTCAAGACAAATTACCTTCTCTCCAGGATACTCTCTTTCACTGATTACCTACTACTCAAATTAAATGCCATCTGACTTCTGAGAGTCTTTTGTTTGTCAGATTCCACTGGATTATGCAAAAATGATGGGGGGGAGAATCTGATGTGTTTGAAGTCTTGAGAACAGAGTGCACAAGCCCTGCTTCCTCACCCAGCTTTGGTGGAAGAGCTCGGGCTTTTCCTAATCTGTTTGCCACCCCACAGTATAGTAAACTTTACTGTCAATAAGAAAGATAAAACCTAAAAGCCTTCTGAATAATGCCCTAAAGCAAGAAGATACTGTGAGATCCTAATGTTTGGTGACAAATATTTCACACAACTAAATCTGAGACCGAGTTTGGAATAAAAGCTCTGGTTTTAGTTCATTTAAATCTTTTGCTTAATTCCTTTGTTTTAATGTGTGAGAGAAGAAAACTGTCAGGAAATACTTCAAAGGTGGAACTAGTAATTGCAATCATGTTTACCTAAGATTTTCTCTCCAAGACTTTTGGCCTTTTTACTTCATTAAACTGTAATTGTTTGGCCCAGTATTTCCCATGCATTCACCTCAGGCTGTTTTATGTGTTTTTTGTTGTTGTTGAAACTTTCGCATTTTCCAAAACAAGATAAGAGGAAAAAAACCCCATTTAGATATTTTGCAGAGGAGCGCTTTCAAGAAACACATACTTGAGAGAAAGGATGTAAATTATAACAGATCAAGGGCTGCCTTTTGCCTTGCTGTTAAGAGTTTGCCCAGAATTGGCTAACTTACAAACCGTTGAGTGGTTAGAGTCTGCCCTGTGCTCTGACAAAGCAATAAGAAATACCTGGGTGAAGGCTTCAGATATTCAGCAGGTCCTGAGCATGTCATGTGTACTGTCCTGGCACGGATTGTAGGGGCTCAAGAGCCTCCAACCTGACATGGCCATAGGGACTTAAAAGCCTTTGGTCTGATCCAGTGCTTGCTCAGGAGCTTCCATGCAGTTGTTGCTCATGGCAGCTGGGGGCTGCTGTGGTGTGGGGCATTGGGAAGAGGAGCAGAGGAATGACAAGGTCTGCATTGGCTCCAGGTGGACAGGTGGGCTCTCCTCAGCAAAGCCCTTTGGAGCTCTGTCCTCGATGTGCAGGGCGATACTGGATGATTTTCTATATAATGCTGTATTACGAAGCCAAGTGGTTTGGAAGAGTAGAACCTCTCAAGCAAGGCTTGCACGCTTAGCAGGCAATTTTGGAAGTAATTAAGTCTCCTGGAGAAGACCGCCTGAAATAAAAGTGCCATCCTAAGTGCGCTAATCTCCAGATTCAGGAAGACAAGACCGATATACAAAACCAGTACTGCAAGATGAGGTGGTTGACATTATAAAGGCCTGGAGACAGACAGACCTTTGGAAAAATATTCTGCCTAAGAGATACAATAGAAGTAACAGGATGGACTGAAGCTACGACATTTCCTTGCTTCTGAGATTTTGCGATGCTTGTGCATTAGTCTGCAATGGGCAAGTTCTTCTGTGGTGGTGGTTTTTGTGTTCTCTAAGTGTTCAAAGACATTTATGTTACAGCCTACATAGCTTAGCTAAAATGACAGTGCAGGCTTACACTCATTTTCATACACACATACACGTAAGTATGAAATTTGTATTTATGTTCAAAAATATGTTAGAGCTGGGACCATTCTTTGCACATTTCAGGATGAACTTCAATACAAATGCTACCATTTTCGAGTTGCAATAAGGGCTTGCCTGGACTGCTTCCAACAGAAACTTTGGCTCCTACAGGTATTTAAAATTTATCCTTAGGTAGATCAGCAAGAGTGTAGATGGCAAAGGTATCAGTGGGCAAAATCGCATCCTACAACGGCTACCTGAACTCACCACTAAATGTTCACTCAATCAACTGCAGCTCAGATGGTGCAACTATTTTAATACCATGTCATAGACTGCCAACATTTAGACTCATAGAATCATAGAATGGTTTGGGTTGGAAGGGACCTCAAAGATCATCTAGTTCCAACCCCCCTGCCATGGCAGGGACACCTCCCACTTGACCAGGTCGCTCAAGGCCCCATCCAACCTGGCCTTGAACACCTCCAGAGATGGGGCATCCACAGCCCCTGTGGGCAACCTGTGCCAGTGTCTCACCACCCCCAGAGTGAAGAAAATCCATGAAATATGATTTACTAACACTATTTTATGGGTAGCCCCACTGATACCAATATCCAACCAGGCAATTCCAGTGAAACCAGTGAGAGTTTTACCAAATTAAGGAGTGCCATTTAAGTCCTGTGATACGAATTCATTATTTTGGGGAAAGAACAGCTTTCAAAATAATGTTAAACTGCATGTACTATTTCTGTATGAAGCAGCTCATCGTAAGACAACCTCCAATTCAGCAGACACTACCTTCTTGTAGAGAAAAGAGTTAACATTGATTGAAGGTAAATATTAACCTTTTTCATTCTGAAATTATTACAGAAGAGCAGAGATGCACTAATCCATGCTAACAAACTGCCTACAGAAGCACCACATTCATGCAGTTAACTTCCCCCCTTCTTTTTTTGGTATGCTTAAATGTTTTCCTTAAATGTAGCTTTGAAGATTTCCACTTTGTTAGAGAATGAAAGCTCCTGGTGGTAACCTCTCTGGAGATGGGACAGTGATTAATAGTCACACCTTGTCCATGCCAAACTGATAGTGCTTCAGACACCTGGGCAGAAGAAGAATGGCTCTGCAGAGGGCACGGAGGATTTTATTTCACATAACTACAGCAGCCACGCTGACAAGCACTCCCGTCACTCTAACTCCAGCGTTTCTCCCATACTCCCTCAGCATACCCCAACACACTTGTATTCTTCCTCTGGTTTCATGAATTCCTTTCTGCTTAGTGGCACGGCTTGGACAGGATGGATTGAGAGCATCCTCACCCAAAACAGTGTATTGCTCATTGGCCAGAGAGCTCTCCTGGGAGGTAGGACATGAGCCTTGACTCCCCTGGGGCAGAGGAAGAAACTGAACCCTGACCTTCTTTATACAGAGATCAATGGTCATGGGCCCCCTGCATGTCCCATGTCATGGATTTCCCAGGCCTGTTGTGGCTTTGGTTGTCCAGCCTCCTGCTAACCCAGTCCTTCCAAACAGTCCCTTTGCCTTCACATTCAGTCTCACACTCCCGAGTCCCTTCTGGCCGCTGAGAGCTGACATTCCTGATGTCCCTTCTGAGTTTCTGCATGCTAGGGAATAAAATGCAGCAATGAGCCTCCTTGGTGTAGTGCTTGTGTACTTCTAGTGGCAGGGAAAGGAGGGAGCAAAATAGGCATTCTCCCTAAAATGGCTTTGCTTTAAGTGCAGACCTCTTTGTCCTTGCACAGACCCAATCACCTCCTTCCTGTCTTGGTCATCTTTGCTGTTGGAAATGCCATTTTCCTGTCAAAGAGAGGATTGTCTTCATTGAGAGTTTCTCATGTGAGCAGTGGTACACTGAAATGGAAAATCACCAGAAGCTGGCGTCCTATCTTGATAATATTATTCATCATTTAATTTAATGAGTTCCTGGGTCATGATCCATCATTAACTTAAAACGTTTTCCCAGTCCATATCTTAGTCTCTCTGTTGCTTATGAGTGGAGTTTGGAGCTCCCACTGCAACTGCCTCCTGAAACCCTCTTAACCACTGCCTGTGATGTAGCAGGGAGGCTCCTCTGTGGTTGAATTTTTAAAGATAGCAGTGGCCACCACTCCTTCTTTAGGGACTTTGATGTGTGAGGTGTTATAATGCATGTGAGATCACTGCTGTTGGGGAGCAAAGGTGGGCAAACTCCTGATCTTGGCATCAGAGCTGCTTTCATTCACACCCTCTATGAAGCTTAAACACGAATTTCAGTTGTACAGAGGGCATCTGGACTGACCTTGAAGGACCAACAGAAGTCTGTATGGCCAGGGGCAGGTGGAGCCTGATGAAAGACTTCAGGGGATCTGAGCTCTGCCTTTTGCAGGAAGGGTTCAATATTCTGAGTATGACTCTTCCAGACTCAGGTGATTTCAGCCAAGACTTACTGGGGGCCCAGATGTGTTTGTTCAAGAGGCAGAGTTTGTGGGTGCTACAAGGAAGGTAAGGCCATGACAAAGGAAGTGATACAGGGAAACAAAAAGCAGAAAGGGATTTTTAAGCCAGATGCAGTTGGAAAGAATTTTCTAGGAATCTAGATCTATAATTGGGAGGAATTTGGGAAGAATAACCACCCAAAGACATTCCATTGCATGGGCCTTTCACAACTAGATAGTGATCAACCATTCCACAGAGAACAATCCTGCACTGGCATGAATATGCCTAGACGACCTCAGAAGACTTTTGCTTCTTTAATTACAATGACTCTTCAACAATAAAAAAGACAACAATGTTGTGCATGATAAAAGGAACATTTGCAACTAAAAAGAGTATTTCCACATTAAGAAACTGGTTGGTTATCCAACCACAGCAAACATTTAAAACTGTGCTATGGTGAGAAAGAGCAAAGAAGATAGTAACAAAAAAGAGAGGGAAAGAGAAACGTAAGTAAGGTTTCAAAGGTAGAATTTTCCACTGTGTGTGAGTTTGCCAGTATGAAAAGACAGGGATAGAATTATCATGTCTATTAACATTACCAGGGACTAACGAACTGTTTTGCAAACGTGGTACTGAAATTCATGCCTAGTCATCAGAATGAGATAAAATGCTTGAAATTATTTTAATTGCCTTTCAAAACCAGTGGCTATTAGTTCAGTGAATCTCCAATAGGCTTTACTACTAGAACTATTTAGAACATTGGGCCAAAGTTCTAAACACAAGCCAGGTATTTCTCTTTCTAGTAGGAAAAAACCAAAAGATAGTATGATTGAGCAGCTCTGAACTGTACAGTGAAAGTACTTTAAAAAATTTTTTTCTCCAGAATAAAACTTTTACTCTATTTAAACAAAATAAAAAATTATTAAGCTAAGGGTCAGCAAGATGTATGCTAAGCAGCTTGGACAACAGCTCCCAGCGCTGCAAGAAATGCAGATTAATACTGTAGGCTACTCTATTTGGTCTGCGTTTCCACATCTAGTGAATGCTAGAGGAAGTTCTCATGCAGATTTTCCTCATACGGCTTCAGGAGTTCTTCAGTTCATTATTATTCACTGGGCACTGCAAAATCAAATGCAGTTCAAGAGACAGTTCTGTGCAAACCAAAGCAGACCCTTCTGTTTCCCCTAAATCTGTTTCATTTAGCATCTGATTTCAAAAGCTGTGGAGATACGCCTTTGACTTTTTAAAAACGCCACAGGAAGGGGTTTTGTTTTTTTCTTTCTGAATCTTTTTGAAAACTCTGCTTTTCCTCTGCGCACGTGTCTGGTCATTTCTTTGACATATGAAGACCAGGTCTATGAACTCAAGCAGCTTAAGCAGCTGTTTAAAGTTAAACATAAGGCTATGAATATTTATGTTGAAGTACTATTTCACAGCATAATGAAATCAAAGACGCCCAGACTTGGTAGAAGGCAACTGCCTGTACTCCAGTTCTGCTGAAAATATTTAGCATTTTGTGATTGGGAAGAAAATAAAATTTTGAAAAGGTACGTTTTCTTTCAGCCACCTTTGTTAGATGAAATGATTTTCCAGGCATATCTCATCTACTTCAAGACAGACAAATTCCTAAGGTCAGGATTTCTTTAGCTCCAAATATGTAATTGCAGCATAGTGAGGGAAACCCTTGACAGTGCTGATGTCAGAGTTGGTTCCTGTCCTGAGTGAAGATACGGCCAGTAAGGATGAACACTGCTCAGTCATAGACTTCCATAACAGTCCTTCTTTCTTTTCAGTTTGCTGACCACTTGGCAGCAGAATAATCACCCATATCCCAGCCTTTCCTTCCTCTGCACTCCCAGCTTTCCATTTCTCCTGGCTTTCCTTAACTTTCTATTTCTTAAAATTATTGCTGTCTTTATACTTCACCAGTTGTGTAGATGATTCAGCAATGCTCTTAGAGCTACTGGAAGACTGCTCAGCTGCTGCCAAGCAGAAGGCATTCTTTTGGCAGTTTGTGTGATATCTCACTTTTCCCTGATTCAATTTTCTGCAAAGGGCCAATAAGGGGAACCCAGCAAATATTTCTTAACTGGAAATTTTTCAGCCACCGTGTTTGCCAGCTTAAGTAGTCATCAGATAAACTGTGTTGTCATATTCTAATAAGATACCACAACAATTCTACATAACACAGCAGGCAGTTAGAAAATTATTAAATAATGCTTCATATGAGCAGCTAACAGAACAAATCCTAGTTTTCTGTTTGTAATCAATGCATGCAATAAATTTAAATAATAAACATATGTGATTTTGATTTGGTCGTGGATGCCACACAAGTAGAGAATAGACTTTCCCCTAGCTATTTATCTGAAAGCGATTCTGTAACAAAGAGGTGTCTTGCCTAAGATTATGCACAAGGTGTAAGAAAAAAAATGAGGCAGCAGAAGCCTCTGATCCTGCACTCCTTGTCTGTTATTCTCACTGAAATCCACCGAAATGACCTGGCAATCTGACAAAGGTCGGAAAGGTGATCATTTGTCTAGCATTTGGGGGAGAGTTTGTTTGTTTGCTTTTGTAACCATAACTGGCCTCAGGAATGTCCTCTCTTGCAAATATTCTGGTTTCTGGCTTGTTTACGTCCTTGAAAGTTTGGCCCAAAGCATTTGATTTCAATCAGAAATACCAGTTTTGCAGGGGTTTTGTAATCCAAGATTTAGAAAAAATGAATCACATTTATATCAGACAAGGAGGCAATAAGATGTGGCAGAGGTGGGTTGGTCACCTATTAAAAAACCTGGGATATCAAAGTATTCCAGGAAAAAAATCCATGCTGCAAATAAGCTCAGTAAACACTTTCTGGATGGTCAGCAAATGAAGTAAAGGGACTCTTTGATGCTGAACTTTACAAAGTCAGAATGTCTACTAACACACCAATGTGGTAGCTCTCACTTGACAGTGACAGAAGATCATTTCTGATGGTCTCACTTCATTTGAAACAAGTCATATTTAAGGAAAAAAAGATAACAAAAACTCAAAGGAAATCTTAGAAAGAACAACCTCCTTTAGGTCAGTCTGACATTGTTGTCCTACTTGTGAAAAAACATTCCCAGTGAGGAATGGACCTTCTAGTCATATGAGGGTTCATAGTCAAAATAAACAGAGAGAAGAAACTGTGGATAATGGACAACCGTGATTACTCTTGTCTGTTCTACAGAAAGTTTTTCATTTTTATCCATTCGTTTTGTACACAAAAAGATGTATAAAAAGACTCTTGGCATTACCTTTACTCATGCATCCAGGAGCTTTCACGGAATACAAACACAACTTTAGAAGGCTGTTTTATTAGCTGTTTTCAAAGGTTAGCAGCATCCTTAGCCTGATGTGAAAGGTTTGAGGAGACCGTTCTCAAGATCACAGAATGATTTATCATGGTAAGAGGGAAAATATTTTAGTTAACATCATATTTTGAAACAGTGCTTTGCTTTTATCGAGACTGGCATACTGTAAAATGCAAAAGGCGCCCAGCAGCTCAGGGGCTAGAATGACTTAAAAGCAGGTGCTGGCCTCTGCTAACAATGTAAGTGGAAATTAGACTGGGGGAGTACATGTGAAAGGGACAAACACTCCATCCCTTAATACTGTAGCCTGGAAGAAAAGAAGTCATTGACATTCCAGAGGAGGCCGAGTTAATCAGTAACACACCTGATTAGTGTCTCACAACTTCACTCCACAACAAAGATCTTTTCTCCCACTGTTCACATCCCTTGGACCATGTGGGGAGATGGAGAGGTGCTGCCTCTTGGCCCTGAGCATTCCTCTAAGGTGCAGAGGAAAATGTGAATGGCAAAAAATGAAGTTCTGGGACTGAGATTTCATAGAGAAATAGCTGGTCGAGGAGTGGCAGCTTGGGGTGTCCACATGGATACATCTCATTATCAGAGATTAAGGGTCATTGAAATCACCTTCTTTTTTATGCAGACTAAATGTTGCCTGGGGCTCCTTTGCAAATTGTGACTATGTTCACCCCCAGTTTGGCAAAGCTCAAATAGTTCCTCGTGTGTGTGACCTGAGTCTGGGGCATTTTCAAACACCTCGGCCCCAGCAAGTCATTCCAGTCAGAAGAGTTTCTAGGGACTCCAGACAACAGCAATTTACGCTTCTCTCCGGAAATTGTTATTTCCCCCCACACGTTTTTTTCTCTACCACCCCCTACCTCACAAGCTCTCACTGAAATCTGCATGAAAGTGTTAACAAAACTATTGAAATACATTGTGACTTCAGATTGCTCAGCAGGAACAACCCATAGATCTGAAAGGAATTTCCTTTTTCCTGAGGGCTCCTGGAGCTTATATACGCCTGTGAGAAGAGGAATGAAAACTTTTCTCTCCCACATCCCAAGTGATGGTAAACAGTTTTATTTGTGCACAAAGAGGGCTGCTTCGAAGTAACAAATACATGAAGCTATTCTGCAATGCCCTCATAGTACCAATTTTCCCTGAGAAGAGGTGAAAACGGAACTACAATTACTACAATTTCAGTGTTTGCTTCTGGTTTGCAAAAGAGAAGAGTGGACCAGATATTTGCAACTCCTGCAACGTGCGTGCAGATCTAAAGATGACAGACCTCCAGTTTTAGCTATTTTTGGCCGCCTCTGTAACCTTTTTGCCTTTCCCAGGTACTTCCCAGCACCTTGTAGCTATTAGGCGAGCAAAGCAAAAAAGAGCTTAAAGGACAACAATTTAATCCTTTCCAGCGCATGTATCTGTCTCATTAAAGCATTCTCCTGGAGCGGTGTAATGATACATCAAATGGAATCCATTTCAAGGTAAAATGAGTGCTGCTGATGGCTAACACACTGCTCCCGAGGCCTGGCTTAGGCCCCAGTCCTAGTGCAGCCTAGCACTGAAGTAGATTAAATATCAACTCGGGTCACGTTCTCATGGCCCAGGCACAAGTGCCAACATTCTTCCAATTATTCAAGGCCAAAGAAAGAGCAACCTGCCTGACAGAGCTGTGACACAGCTTGATTAGATTTAGCTTAGAAGCCTGCCGAAAAGGATACTGTGGTATTTAACTCAGATGGAGAAAGGAATGGCATCTCTGTTTAAACGAACCGGGGGGGGGGGGGNNNAATACATTTCTGTAATGAGGGAGAGCATGTTTTAAATTTAAAATGATTGTTTCTCCGTAATGCAGCCAGAGTGTTCCACATGTGTAAACCAGCTTAATTATAAAAGGTGGCTTCGTACACCCTTTATTTAAATAATAGCATTTTTCAGTCTGCACAGGATCTTTCAGGCCAAATAATTTTATCTTCCAGTTACATTAAATCGCCTAGGGTAAAAAAGGACAAACAGGACAGAAAAGCATGGACAGAACCTGGGGCTGAGCAAACACTGACATTTCAACCAGCAATTGTCAGAGGAATTTGGGTAGGAGAACACACAACTCCAAAGATCGCATTATCAAAGCGATTTGGCTGTGACTTAAAAGTCCAGGGAGAAAGGCAGCGCGTGTTCTGGGATTCAGCCCTGAGTTTCACATCTAATCTGACTGACAGCAATTCCAGGAGCGTAGTAAGTCAACCCTCTACTGCGCTGCTGATTTTGCACTGACCGGCAGCCAGAAGAATGCTGCTGCTCCATCTCCTGACATTCCTCAGGGGCCTGCTGCCCAAGCATTAGGCAAAGCTCAAAAGGCCCTTTATTAGGCCAAATTGACACATTTTCCCATTGAAGATTAGCCTAATTTTAAAAAAGAGAAGGAGGAAGGACAACCCTAAAAGTCACACCAGCCATTTCTTTTTTTCAAATGAAAAAATACCTTTGTTTCCACCAAAACACCACATTTTCCTACCACGCTCCCACATGTCTGTCGGGGAGAATTGGGGAATTGTTTTTCACCCTGGTTACTTTGTGAGGTATTATTGGATTCCAGTATAGGATTAGTGTGTTCATTCTTGAGATTTGTGCAGGGCATTATTATTTTTAGGCACCTATTGATGCTGGAGAAGAAGCAGAGTGTGGACAGTTCAACAAAAATATCAAGGGACTGCTTGTAATCACTTACACATAATCTTTGCAGAGGTACTGGCTGAGAAGGCGAACACTCATACACCTAGTAGACTACACGAGGTTTTACATTACTTCAGCATTTAGGACTCTACCCACCTAATCTGCACCTTTAGCTGTATTGGTGTAGTTCACTTATCCCCGCGCCCGACTGCGACACCCCTATGGAAAGGGAATAGAAAAAATGTCTTCCTGTAAGACTGTAATTTAATAGCAATCATACAAATATCAATATTATTATACTGGTTAAAGAAACAAACAAACAAACAAAGATCTTATTGGGATCCAAAATTATTACACCAAGTTATAAACTATATGAAGACCAGAATGAAGAGGAAATATAATAATATATATACACATTGACCTAAACCCCAGTCTCTAAATTCTGACACCTACATTCCAGAATGCTGCTCAATCAATTAAATGCTGGCATGAGAAAAGTATCTATGTAAAAAGGAATTAGTGAAATTTTCAGTCAAATAATTTTTAAATTATATATGAGTCTTCATAGCCAAAAGGATCAAGTTTTTGTGTGGAATATTCTTTCAAATATTGGTTTTATTTTGAAAACTGAAATTATTTATCTCACAATTTTTCAAGTTTTCATTTCAGGTTTTCATTTTATATGAAAGTTTCATTTGTATGAAAGTTTCACTTGAATCTTCTACAAAATCTTATATTTTGTATCTAAAAAGGCAAATGAAATCTTTCAGAAGAGATGCCTCATTCAGTCTGAAATGCATTTCTTCTCCCATTTCGTGCTTGCAATCTGGTTTCACTCCTCCCTCAATTCCTTCCTCTCCCTCTTTCCCCATGTTTGGTGCTTACAGAAAATGTATTTGCACAGCTGTACTCATAAAGCATATATATGTAGATTTTTACTAGCATTATCCTGGCACAAAAATTCTATTAAAAGTACCTTTTTAGTTTTAGGTTGTTCTAAACAGATATTTAACCACCAGCAAAGGGGCAGAAATGGCACCAGGTCCCTGGGGAACAGATGTCCATGTACTCCCTTCCTAAGTTCCTAAACAGCTTTATCTACCTGGGTACATAATTTATCACCCTCTAACAACCCTATCCCCACAGCAGCTGATGGAGCAGGCTGTTTCATGGTGCATTGTACTGCATCTTTCTATGCCTAAAGGCCCCTACGTGCTTTCAAAAAATACTCTGAATTTCTTTTGCTTATTTCTCTCTCGCTTTTTGTCATCACACTATTTCCCCCCTCCACAGGTTTTACCTGGCTCAGTTGGCTTTCATCATTTCATTTTGTGCTGAAATCTAATAAAGGTCTTCCTTTTGACATGACATGATCAAGGCAGTTCAAAATAGATGGGCTTGGACCTGGAATCAAAGCCACTGCGAGTACTCCATTTAAACCCAGAGACCTAGTCTCTTTTTTTTTTTTGTCTGGAAATAGGAAAAGAAACTTCATTCTCAGCATTCAGTACCAGTCACTTCATTCTGAGAGGGTTACTGTGACCCACATAGTTTTTAATCTCCTCTTTGCCTTTTCAGGCTTTTAAGGAGAAGCTAATTTTGGCCTTCTGACTACAGGAGTTTTTTTACGTGAGAGCCATGTGGAATGTGACACTAACTAAGCGTCCACTTGGGAGAAGTAAACACCTTGCACCTCAAGTGCAGCTCTTTGCACTGTCTGTCACAGAAAGCAGATGGGCACCCGTTTGTAAAACAGAGGCTTGTTTTTGTGGTGGACGGTCTCTGTGCCCTACGACGCAGACTGTGAAGGGAGCAGTCTCACTGATACAACCCATTTTCTCAACTGCATTCAAGCAGAAGAGCCCATAAGTCTTGACATTCTGCCCCTGGCAAAATAAAATCCTTTCCCTGCCTTTGCCTTGTCCCAAGGCCACTGGACTAATTTTTAACAAAAGAAACGTTTCTAAAATGAATGGGTCAAAGAAAGAGCATCCTATTCCTTCCATCTCCTAGTCCTGCTAGCATGTGGCACCCTGAAGGAAATAAATCCAAATAAAATTTCATGTCACGCTATGAAGTTGCGATAATTATCAATTGCCTTAAAAATATCAATTCAGCCCCACAAGCAGAGTTTAATCTATTAATGTAAAAATGAATTAAAGTAGAAGTGAAAGGCCAGTTCTACAACTGCTCCAAACACAAACGATCCATTTTGACCAAATGGGATCATTCATCTGCAAATGGGTTGCCTCATCAAGGCCTTCCTTTTCCATGTGGTATCATAATACATATTTCAACTTGTCAAACAAACTGGAAAAACCACAATGAAATCTTGGGCATCCTGAGTGTAGTATCAGGTCTACAATCAATCAGATACTGTGTGGAGTCCTGAAATAAAAGTGCTGTTATTTCACATCCACTCCTGCTCCTGGCAATGTCAGTTGTATAAACAATTATTTCAGACAGATTTATTTTAATTTACCATTGTAGCGCTTAGGCTGCTAAGCTATAGGGAGGTTTAATAACTCTGCCTTTAGATATGGAAGTAAGTTCCATTATGTTTTCCTTAAACACAACGATCACACGGATCACGAAGTCCATTAGAGGTCATTATGGCCCAGGCAGTTTCTAATTCTGAGTCCCATTTATTATACCAAATACAGATGTGCTTTTAAAAGTGCCTATGTGATTTAGAAGCCTGAAGCTCACTGATTTGCAGTTAAAATTTTGTTTATGAATTATCTAGGCATTTTGAAAATTTCCCTTTTTTTAATAGAAGACATGACAGGAGGCAAAACATGGCAGTGATGGAAATACTGATTTTTCACTGGCTTAAGTTACTGCTCACTTCAGCGTAGCCTCACTGATATATCTATACTTGTGTTACACTCAGCTGAGCAGCTACACAAAGTAACCAAAGCCATTTAAACAGTCTGAAGATGGCAATGAAGAATTCTACTTTCAGTTCTGAAAATCTAGATTTACTCTTGTGAAAGATATTGGACTTGAGCACTGAGATGTAACAATTCCGAAAGCATCCAAGGTCCAGCAGAAGTCTTGGTAAGTCTTATCTAGTACCAAAGCTCTCAAGTTTCTTCCCAGTTTCTGAAGGTCTACCCAGTTGCATAGGAAAGATGAGAAGTACTTGAGAGAGAATTAGTTAGGTTGGAGATAAAACGACATCTCACCGACGTACAGAGAATCTATTCATAGTCTTCGGAGGGAAAACAATGGATCTGAAGTTCAGATTTGGGTGCAATTTTAACAGAAACCTTCATGTCTCATTTTAAATCCAGACTTTCCCGTATGTCATGATTACAGACTATTACTGGTTTGGACCCTTTCCTAGTTCTGGTAATTTATTGGGGTGCTGAGGGAAACAAGAATCAGCAAAAAGGAAGATTAGACAAGGCACCTGACACGCCTACTGGCAAGTAGTTGAAATACTTGTAAAATAACAACAGAAACCGCCCAAAGCAGAACCTCAGGTAAGACGAACTCTAACAGCTCTGGTGCTATGAGTTGTGACCAGGTCGGGATCCAACCTCCTGGCTCCCATTTGACCCCAAACTGACCATTCCACTAGAGAAATGACCACAACTAAGCCTGGAGCTTTCTGTTTACCCGCTGCGCGTCCACTTCATTCCCATCTATTAGAAGCCCAAGATGAGTCTCTTCAAGATGGCTTTAAACTGAAAAAAACTTTGGGGGGATAAAATCCAGCAGAAGGAAGAATACCAAGCTATAGAAACCCCAGGGGTGGGAACTCACTGACATGAGTGCAGCACAGTGACAGGCCTGCCAGCTGATGACAGTCCTTTGAATTCTGACAATTGCCACAATACAGAAGAAAACGGAGTGGAATGTTTACAATAACCAAAATGTTTAAAAGAAACCTCAGACCAAGAAGACAACTGGTTTCATGGCTTTGCAGCAGATATGCAGGCAAATGACTTCAAGAGTGTATATGCTCTGCTGCTGTGTTTCTCCTGCTTACAATGGCTGGGAGCTGTCCCAGTGACCATGAGCTGGATTTTAGGATTTCAACTTCAGAGAATCTTGCCATAAAACTCACAGGCAGATGGTTGTGATGATGTTGAAAGTACCAGAGCTGATTTAATGCTATTGGCTGCTGAGTTACACCACTGTTCCAAAATCAAAGACATTTTAGGTCTTAAAATGAAGCACGTGTCTTGAAGTAGGTGCACTTAAATTGCTGTGATTTAAGTAAGACTTTTGCATTAAAAGTCCTTTCTTCAGCCCCACTTCTTATCTAATTATACATAGAATTAAAGTAATGCTACAAAATATTCTTTGAAACAGTAAACTAAATTATCTTTACAACAACAGGAAGGCAGTATATAAATAATAATAAACAAATAATTTCCAGATCACGAGGATCTTGCCTTTCTGATGAAAATGCATAATCAGATCTATAAATGCAACACAACTATAGCTGCTCATAGCCACTCTCCAAGGAAAAAGGAGCTGGCAGTCGGACCTGAAATTATCCTAGTGACAGAAGTAGTGTTACAGAAACACACCCTTGCTCGTCTTTTGGTGATGCTTTACCTGTAAGGATACTAATAATGTTAGTGCTATGGAATAAAGTACTCCTGAATGAATACAAGATGATCTGAATCTCATCCAGTGCTGAGAATTCTGTGGCAAAGTGGATTTTGTGACAGAAATGTCCCCGCACACTTTCTCCTCTCATTTTTCAGTTAATTGTGTGCTGTGGTTCAGGGAAGCATATTCAAGCAAGATGACATTACGTGCTTAAGAACTGAGGTCAATGGGAGTTGGTACCTGAGGTAGGGCTCTCCTCCATCAGGACCTTCTTCACATTTCTGTTTCTCAGTGCAGAATTTTAGATGATGGAGTGCCACAGGAGCAGCTCTGTGCTGCCCACACTGCCTTTGCTGTCCTTCTGCTTTGGAGACTGTAGGCCTCCCTGCTATGAGAAACACGATGCTTAGGAGGTGATCCCACATACCTGTGTCTCCGCAGCAAAGTAGGACCCCAAACCCATGACATTTCAGTGGCCCACACGTATGTCACTATCCTTCAGAAGTTACATCCTTACTGAAGACCTTGATGTACACAGCATCAGTGAAGTGGGTTGAGTTCCTTTCCTCTTTTCTGCCAAGTCCTTTTTACTGCTGATCAAGTCCTATTGTCCGATCAAGGAACACTTCAGGTCACTGTGGCCCAGAATTGTCACCTGAAAGAAGCCCTTCTGTTCTTCCCCACCTGCTCATTCCTACCCCTGAGCAGCAATTCTTCATCCTGGCACAAGCAAGTGTGCAGCCTCGAGGTAAAACAGATTAGGAAACTGATCTGGCTGAAAACAAACCTGGCAGGAAAACAATGTCAAAAGTTGTCCATTTTCAGCCAAATTGGTTCACTGTGTAGCCAATGAACCAGTCATGCTCTGCTGGCGTGAGAGACGAAGTGCAATGGGGAGGGAACAGCAGACCTGGCCCAGGGGACAGGAAAGGATGGCTTCTTTGGCAGCAGCTGCCCCAGGTCATGCTTCTGTTCGCTGAACTGCAGCCTCAGTGGTCCAACTTGCAGCATGTCCCCGCAAACACTGCGCTAGGACAGCTAAGGGGAGGTGAGTCAGGGCCAGGGGCTGCTTTAGGTGGCTCCACAATCAAGAGTAAGCCTTGTGAGATGGCTTTCAAAATGGTACCAGCTATCTGCAGTGAAATAGTAGCTTTTTTGATGAGATGAAAATCAAAATTCTTATTGTTTGTTGGTTGTAGTAATGAAAACTTTCTCATCCCCTCCAGCAGAGTGACTAGCTGTAGCCCCAGGGCATTACTTATGTACCAAGGACTGAGATTCCCCAGTACATGATACAAGAAGCCTCTGCCGATGATGATGGAAGAAGAGAGTATAAATCAGATGAGGAAACCCTGCCAACCTAAATGTAGTTTTCAGACACAACATTCTTTGGCATAAATGGTGTTTAGCCACGCTTCTCTTCTTCAACAACAGCTGCCACCTTCTCCAGAGTTGCATTTCTCCATGGCTGGTGTAGTGTCAAGGTTCCCTTCCAACCTTTACAGTTCATTCTCTTTCCCTTTGAAATCTCTCACTAACCATTCCTTGTACCTGCACACCAACATGTCGGTGTACTCACCACCTGGCTTTCTTATACATATTTCAGAGCTGCTAAGGAGCAGCGGAATTCCCTAGGAGGGGGTTGACCTGGAGAAATGCCGAGAGTCATAGCAATAAAATAAAAATAATAACAAAACCCAACAGGTATTATAGATGTTCAACACTCTTCAGAATCAGATACTTAGCGCGTGAATTGTGGGGAGTTTTGCAGCCGCCTGCGCAATCTAAAGCGACCCTGCAAAACCTGTATGTAAGGCAATAAAATGGTTATTCTTATTAGCTGATGTAAGAGCGTCGGGATCTCTGCCAAGAGCTATGGACCTTACATGTGGTCCTTTGATAAATATCTTTGTATGCGCTTGGTATTAACAAAAGCATTACCATCTGTTTACCTTGCACTAACACACATCACATTTTTGCACAAACCCTAGCGTGCGTTGCATAAGCCTAAGCTAGGCACTGTATCCATCAGAACGGGTGACAAAGGTTTAAATCAAGCAGGCCGTGTTTCAGCACGTTATTCATAAAACTAGGTCATGGGATAAATGTACTGTTGGAACACAGCTTTATACTAATTTTCCCAGTAAGATGCATCATAAATATTAACTGTCCTGAACACATATACACAGGCTCATGGCCTTGGCTCCGGGCCCTTCACATGGAAGCTGGAGAATGAGCTCTGACTTAAGGTAGTGAGAATGCGAGGAACTCTTGGTTATCATCAATAATAGATTCTTTGCTGTCTCAAGGTTTTTCAGCCAAACAGTAAAACAGCACTGCACACAGGAGCTAAGCACCATGGAGCTTGGTCCTGCAACACCTCCCTGGTATGAACCGCATTTAATAAGGCTACGTGGGGCTAAGCAGTGTTAGCCTTAATGAGCTACCCCTTTAGCAACTATGATCAGCGCACTCTTTGTAAGCAAACTTTAAAAATTATACAAAATTATGCCTCTTTAATATCTTCAGTGCAGCTCTACTAAGAACGCGGGCTTAGGAGCACGCAGCCTCCCCTCCTCCCCTGAACGCTCACACACACACTCTCCATTGTACTATTATCTCCCAGCACAGTTTTCAGCTCGCTTGTGATATCTGAAGCAGGTATGTCTGCACACACTACGCCTCATACGCTGCGGGAACTTCCAGAAACAATAGTGGAGCAATATCTAATTATTTACAGCGGCAGCGCAAAGAAGGAGATTAAGATTATTTGTGATCATGGGTACGCATCCTTCTTTCCATTCTCATGGTATTTCCTGCCTGAGTGAAAGGAGGAAGAACCAGAAATCCACTGAGAATGTCTGTCTCTAAATTTTTTCAGTCTCGACAAGTATAGCCAATAATAACAGTATTCAGAGTGCTTTTCCCCGATAATTTTCAATGTGCCTCACAAAGAGGGATAAGAATAATGATCCTTATTTTATAGACTATAACACAACCAACAAAAGAGCCAAGAATGGAACCCAGATAGCTTGCCCTTTCCTCTGGGCTTTGCTATTGTTTAAGGATTAGGACCCACATTCAGGATAACACCTCAACCACATGCCTGACTTCAAGCATTTGCTTAAGTCGCATTGATTTAAGCACATGCTTAAAATTAGGCATATTCTTAAATATGTTCCCTAACCGAGGCTTAAATAACCATCCAGTCTTCTGGGTGCATATTTTATTTAAACTCAGGAAAAGGAGGAAGAACAGACTGGGTGCAGCTGTTTTGCCCTTAAGTCATCCTGGTAGAGGTTCTCGTATTGCAATTAAAAAGTATATAGTGTTCTTAGTTATTGCCAACAAAGTAAGCAAAGTTAATGGGATCTCACCAGAAGGGAAAAACGATGGTGCCAAATGTCACCCAAATTGACTGAACTTTCAAAATCACCAGCATTTCCCAATGTTGCTTTCCCAGATTTCTCTGTGAGCATTATGAAACCGGGCAGCTGAGACTGGAGCGGCAGCAAAATAAATCTCAGCACACTAAAACCTCCCACCTGCTAATGCTTCTGTGAATCACAGAAACCTCTTGCTTACTCGAACAATTCACTGCTATCATCCCCGCAGCACAGTTTACCTGCTCTTGAGTATATTAATGAATTCTTTATGTTTACCTACACTTAATAATGCTCCTCTTCTTCTGCCTCATTTTGCTCTGAACTTTTCTTACTTTTTTATTGATCTAACAGCCAGATATTTCTCCATCTATCTTGATGGTCCTCCTTACGGAGGACTGGGGTTGAGGATGGGTGAAGCTCACGAAATTTCAGGTCTGAATTTGAAACTTGCTGATTATTTCACAAAGCAAAATATCTCCCCTCATTTACTGCCCTGGAATTTTTAGTTGGGGGCACTCCGGTTTAAGAAGGCGATGACTCCAATCAAACCAATGTTTTATGCATTGCTCAGCTGGAAGGAAAAGAATGTTTTGCAACAATTCCATTTCAAATGTGCACCCAAGCCTTTGTTGAGGGACATATTCCAAATTCCCATTGAGACTACGCAGTGAAACTTGGGGCAAGGTGATTTGCCATCTCACCCACTTGCCTACTGTTAGCCACCTTATCCTGTTCAGTTGTTTCCATTTGCCACGGAAAAAGAAAGGAATTAAGGGATGTTTTTTTCTCAGTTTAGTAGCTCAAACCTGCTGGAGTCCCAATTTAATACACCCCAAATTTAGGGCCAAATTAATTAAATATGGCCCTGTGAGTTAGCTGATGATATCTGATGGCATAGAGCAGATATCGCATATCTGTCTATACATTATATGAAATATAACTATTAACTTATAGTCAGATACGTAAGAAAACTGTCAAATGTAAATTAGACAACACCACCATCACACTGGCACCATACAAGCAAAGATCAGGAGACTCTCCATCCCAAGGAAGTTTCTTATTGGCCATCACCAATTCCTTTACATTCTCTGACTTATGTGTGAGGTTGTTCTGGTCTTTTAGATACGCACTTCCTCTGGGCTTTTTATATTCCATATACTTTCTAAAGATCACCACTGAGGCTCAAACACTCTGGCAGGATGTTACTGGAGAAGAAGAAAATTTGCAACAGTGAGACCAAGCCAAGTTTATTTGGAGAAGTCCACTTGGCTTTTAACTGACCACAAATGTAATCAAAGGTTAAACCTTCTGTCTCATTCAGGAGACCTACAAATGGTGTCAAGGGAGAGAAATTAAATTTATCAGCTGCAGAACAAGTAGCAAGCTAGCGTGCTGCATTAAAGACAGATTAAGTATTTCAAACCTGCTTCTTTTGCTTGGTGAAAACATCCCTTTTGGCTTGTATGTATGACTGGATTATCATGACACATTAAATATTGCCAGCGTGAATGCAGAAAATACCCGTCTGAAAAGCATCTCTACTGCAATAACACAATCGGCAAGTTAGATGCAATAATAATGCCTGTGATGTTTTGACCCCATAACGTGAAGCTGTTCCTTTGTTCACTCTTGTTTGTGTATAGACATAGACAGTGTGAAGTGAGATGGAATGAAAGACCAGATATAGGGTCTTATGAGTACCGAGTCATTTCCTTTTACGACTAGCTGAAGAAAATTCTAGTTATTGAGACCTCATTGTACCCTTCAGATCAGGCAGTACATATGCCCGTGCCTCTTTTTAAGCTCTTGAATAGAGCAGCTGAAATATTTATGATTTGAAAGTTAGATGCATGTTTAGAGACTTTTGCTGCCTTTGTAAAGAAGTGCTGTGGAAAAATGTTTTGTCAATGGTACTCTCAGAACGGGGTAGTCCTACTGGGTAAGGGAGCAGGAATATCTTAGAACAGGGTGAGAAATGACAGAAAGTTTTTAGCCATATCCATGGCTCGAGAAATTCCAGTTCCTGTAGGAGAGCCATGCTGATTTCTACCAATTAAAGATCTGGCCCTTTATTTTCTTTTTGATATATTTTCCCCTAACACGTATACAATACTTACCCAAAGGTAAAAGCAGCTTCAAAGCATTTTTAGAAGAACATTAAAGAAAAGGAAGTTATAACATTGACTGCCATTATTTTATCTTGGACTTTGCTGCAATTAAAAAGAATATAAAACGTTGTTGCTACCCTGGACACATACTTTTACATTTTTAGCCTTGGAAAAACACAGACTCTGACTCCTTCTGTCAGAGTAAGGGCCTCCGCACATTGTCCCTGCATTACGCTTTTTGATCCTGTTAAAAAATGTTACCCTGTGCAGCTCCATGCATCAAAGGAGCGCTTGTACACACTGGGATCTGTTTCAGCCCTTAGGCAATGAGACCAAAAGACCCTTCTCATAAATTCTAATTCAAAAGTTTTTAGTTATCAAGAGGAAGTTTCCAATTGCTCTCTCACATGTGGGAAAATATGTAAGCTACTGAGAGGACCTTTTGTCTGCGACTTTAATGGGGGCAATTTGCAAGGGGGAGTGCAAAGGTTCTAATATGCAGTGTGCACAGACAGTAAGCAGGCACATACTTGGTATTTAATGAAGTTCCATGAATCATTAGCCATACAATAACCATAGGGTTCTATAAATCACCTGCAAAGATTTTTAGGCCAATAAGCTGAGCAGCGCAGTGGCAGAGCACCTCAAGCAGACCGGGAAGGAGGAGGAGGAAGGAAAAGAAAAAGATAAAAGGGGGGCACACGATGTATTATCTCCTAGCTGGCCTGTCAATCTGAAATTAAATCCTGTTGTTTTAACTTGGTGGCTTTACAGGAAAACAAAGCAATAAAACAAAACTTGTCCAAATAAAAAACACTAGGATTTGCAAGAGGAAAACGTAGTTGGAAGATTGCATGTATTTTAGATGTCTGAACTGGAAAATACGTGTGAGAGAACATTCAATCTTCTTTATGTTTTCTTTTTTTTTCTTTTTATTTTTCTTTGTTAATTCACCCCGCTGGTGAAACAGCCCTTCTAGAATTCCTTTCCCTTAAAAACATCACACCATATCTGTGCAGCTAAACAAAAGCTCGATTCCTTCCAATTAGGAAAAATGTAAATGTTATTTGCAAGACAAACTCTAGTGAGTGGTTTTCTTATGCTGCAGTATATTCTAGTACCATATAGCTCTGGACCTAACCAGAAAAGACTGCATTTTTGCTGTAATTGTGCAGAAAACAAACTTCCTACTATGTGTTTAAAAGGCAGAACGGCCACAATGCTCTGCTGAAACCAAGATCCATTTTAGCTGGTCGGGAGGCTGGAGAGCAGACTCTCTTGGTCGCTGAAACACGCTGAAGTGCAGCAGCATCATCTCCCTCCTTCTCTCATACTCATATATATTCTTAGGTCCCACACAGTAAGAAGTCCCTCAGATTCATTTATTATTATTTCTGTATATTTGTAGTCTTGGAAAGACATGGAAAGAGATCATGCCAGCAGTGGCAACTGGCAACTCCATGTATTAGCACAAGCAAAAAAATCAGATTTGGGATTGGTATTGTGCCTTGTTCACTTCAGAAATCTTTAAAACTGGGAGCCAAATCTACCCGGTTCACGCTCGTGGAAGGACCCTAGGAATGACATTTTAACACATCATTTCAGTGAAAGTTGGAGACTGGGCCAGCCAGACCCCAAGCCTACCACAACACAGCCCCCCCCCACCTCCAGCTAACAGGATAAATTAAAAATGAAAAACCACACTGCACCTTTAGCTCAACTCCCACATTTTGTCTGCATTTTCCCATTCGCTCCTGTCTGGAGATGGGTTCTAAAATGCAAAGGGCAGCAGTCAGTTCCCAAGGTGGCATCCTGCCTGGCTTGCCGGCAGCGTACTGGTGGGTGAGATAAAAGGATGTGGCAGCAGCACACCATTAATACATTTACCTCTAAATTCCACCACTGCAAGCTGGTATATTCAGTAGTTTCCAGCTAGTCCCTCACGATCATTTGTCCAGATCACAATAAAACCTCTGCACAGCATACTTGCCTGTCTCTGCCCAGGAGAGGCCCCGGTACTAAAACAGCAGGGAGGTTGCAGGTAAAGAATCCAAATAAATTAGTGGAGCAGTATGTCCAGAGCACTTGCCTGCCTGTGCTGCACCAGGATCTAGACTTTGTTTGAGTTTTCCATCCAATCCATCATGTCAGGGACCGGAGTAGGGGTAAAGAGGGGAAAGACGGGAGCTTGAAAAGGAAATAGCGTGTAGGGAAGCTCAAAGATACTGCTATAACCATCGCAAGACGTACTACAAGACATAAGAGAGCCTTTTATCGTGACTATTCACCATCCTGAGAGTGATAGGGCTAGCAATAAAACAACAAACCCACTGGCATGATTCCTAAGCTGAGAGCAGTGTAAGAAGCTTGGTTTGAAAGAATAATTACTGAATTTTAATTCACACAAGATATTCCAAGCTATAATTTAAAAAAAGCATAACAACCCCCCAAACACTTTTCAGCATACAGCTGTGAAGAGCTGATTCCTAAGCAACTCAAAATTTTTACGGATTTGATACAATTTTAAATAGCTACAGTTCATCAACACAATTGCTACGTTTCCATTTTTTTTAATGTTTATTTGCTGAAAATGCTGCCCATTGAGTAAAGAAAGCTCTCTTCTTGGGCAGCTTTTAAAGTTAATATTCAAAGCTGATCTTTAACCTGAGGGAGATAACTATTTCATTGACTCTGGGGAAGTCAGCAGGGAAGGAAGGACTGAAAGGAGGGGAAATATTCGGGAGGAGTAACATCATACAAACTCGAACTTCGGTATTTTCACATGGATTTCGAGGAAAATATTCAGCAGTTTTACCCAGTCCTCGTTCTACCCATAATTCAATCAATCTTGTCTTGTGATAATCCCTGCTCCTTTCACTGAAAGAAGAGGCACTTAATCACTTAGTGCAGATAGATTGCTGGGAGGGTTAATTAAAACAACTTATTTTAAGTGATCTTAAACAAGAGGGAAATGTATTTATTATTCTAACATTTGGAGTGGTATAGGATAGAGAGGAGGAATAACAACCTCTCTTGGTACTTGGTATCAGATTGCTTCTTTTACGAGCCATACGGTAGTGATTAGGAAGCTTAGGACCTGAAAGTTTGCATACAGCACTAAAGAACACTGTTAGGACTTTTGTCCAGGTTTCTAAGATTCTGCTCCCCAACATCAGTGCAGAAGACAGCAGTCGGTTGCATGGGATAACATTTACAACTAAAACCTTCGGTAGTGTAATGTCACTTCTTTGGAGGGTGCTTCCTCTTCCTCCTCTTGTGGAGGAAGGTGTGTGCACATCTGCGTGGGGCAAGCTGATGCCTGTGTGCTCAGCAATGTCTCTCTAGACCCACGCAACCAAACACTTGCTGTTGCCAAGGGAATTCTGATCCATCTCCAAATGTTGCAATGGATCTGAATTTGAATGTCAATAACAAGCTAAGCTAAATGTCTGGACCAGAACCCCCCTCTCTGTTCCACATTTGCGTTCAGAGCTGGACCCAAACTTCCTAACCCTGCCCGGTCATGACTTCAGCCTTCGGCATTTCTTGTATTGAATTATGCGAACACATTGACAAAAGCAACCTGGATTCTCACTTGTTTTTCACAAGTTCATTCACAGGCACGTATAGAACAGAGGAGGTCAATTTTTTTCTGTTAAACTACGGAAGAGCAGAACTCACAAATCCAACAAGCAGCAATGTCAAGAGTTACAAAGAAATAAGATGATCCCCATCATACTCCGAGTTAGTTATATACGAAAGGTTTTATTTCCAGATGGCATTTCCAGGCTAAGAAACCATGCTTTCTTAACTTGAGCCCATTTATTGCAAGAATTTCAGTACTACGCCTTGGAGGTTTAAGGGGTGTATTTGTTTTGGGGAATGAATGAAGGAGTATCTACAGCTTTCCCCCTGGGAGAACGTTGGCTGAGATGGCTGGATGAAATCTAGACCTCAAAGCAGCCCCTCAAAAAATTTCCCCCAGATTTCACTGGGACTAGGATTTCACCTTGTTCACTCATCTGGATGCTTCAGTTATTGCCAGTTGTGCTGTGATAATCCTCACAGATGAATGGAGGAACTCCAGTTTGTAGCATTTAATAATGCAGCAGCACAGTGGCTGGAACTAGATTCAGCGCCTGAGTCAGTTAAGCCTTAATTTAAACACTTAAACACTGTGTGTTTTGAGTGTGGGCCAAGTCTTGTTCATGCTGAAATTATATGACACAAGCCGTGCTAAGATGTCAGCTCCAGCTAAGCGCTAGAATGCAGTGTAGCATGAAGAAAGTCTGGGTCTCTACTAGTCGTTAGCCCAAGCTCAGTCACACGCCTGCTGAGGGACATCAGTCCTCATGGCAGTATCCTGTGGTCAGCGCTGGGCAAACAAATCAGCAGTGGGGCCATGATGCCACTGGGGCAGGGTCAGCAGGACACGTAAGGCCATGCTGATCCCACTGCCAGGCTGTCTGCAGGCACTTGAGTACAAGGAGCCTGCATCCAGCCGTGCTCCACCACGATGTCTGTCTCCAGGCCTTTCCCTGACCAACTGCCTTTTCTCCTAGTGCTGCATCCAAGCTACGTGTGGGATCCACAAGCCAGCAGTGTGTCAGCCTTTGCACTTGCGAACAGCTTGGAGGGAAATGCAGCCCACCCTTTCAACAGCAGCAGGAGCCTACAGCACATACCTCTGCCCAGATGGCAATCTGGTGCCATCCCAAGGAGACCTGAGCAGGGACACCGATTTTAAACCCTCTTCCCCAACAGTTATTGCCATTTTTGCACTATGCCAAGATAAAAGGGGCACTTCAGACCTGGGAAGTTAAAGGTTTGTATTAAAAATCGACTGTCTGCCTTGAAAATTATGGAGCTTGACAGATGGAGGATGAAAGGCTGCAGCAGAAGAAAAACATAGGCCACCACCCTTGACACCGCTGACCACCCCGTTGCTGACAGCTTCTTCCCACAGCCTCGCTCTCTAAAGCGCTTCCCACTTTAAGGAAATGTATCAGAACACAGGAGTTTATCTGCCCTGACCTCTACCCCCAGACTGAACCCTCTTTCATGTTAATTCTCTTCACAAAACCCGCCACATGTAAGGTCCCTGCAGTGCTTTGGCTTATTTGGTTCTCATTATTTGTTGGTGGTGGTGATGGTTGTTGCTGTTATTTTATACCCGAAGAAGCACCGATCAAGAAATTCTTCGAGCACATTTAATGTGATCGTTGGTTTGCTGCTGTCGGTGGGTTTAAGGTGGAGAGCAAATCATACACTGTTATTAGAGAAGCTTTTAAGAAATAAGGACAGATAAGAGTGTTATTTCCAAATGTTTCAAATCAAGACAAAAGAAGAAACTTCCATGATAGGAAGACTGACAGGTTTCCTCTGCTAGAAACATATATTTGGGTTACCCATTTGAGTGGTACCTTTGCACATTTATAGCTTAATCATTCCAAAACAGGGCCTGATGGTCTGGCACAAATAATGGAAATCAGAGTCTATTCATAATTCAGCTTAAATTCCTCCAAACAAGGCAGGCATTAGGGAAATGAGCTAAAATGAGGGAAATACTATATTCACACAGACAGTAATATCTGGAATAATTTTTTCCAGCAGACCACAGGGGCTGTAATGCTGAACTATTTTAGCCCATTCCCATTCTTTTACTGAACAAAATAATGTTCTGAGCAACACCCCAAAACTTTACAAGGGAACTTTAGGAGGGCACAGTGATGTAATTTAAACTCATCTAGCAGCTCCCCTGACAATATAAGTAAGGTCACGGCACAGCTGAAGAAAATTCATTCTTAAATATGAATGAATGCTTACAAGACTTTTTTCCCCTGCTTTTTCCCCAGAGTAGAATTTCTGCAGATGATTCTCCTCCATTGCTGACGCTTGGAAGATACACACAAATCTGGGAGTGGGGGAAGGGACCCTCACACTGGACAGGAAGAACTGAAATAATAAGTAAGATACCAGATTGTAACACAGGAAAGGAGAATGTAATTCTCGGCTTTGCCCTCGTTTTCTGTGTGACCTAGAGCTACTCCTCAAAGGGACCAGGAGCAGTAGCTGGCACCGTGAGAAGAAGCCACAAGCAGGACAACCTGCAGGGCTGAATTGAACATCTTGATGTTCTTGAAATAGCTGGGAGGCCACTGGCTAATGGGATGTGCTGGGCAGGAAAACATTTTAAACCCAGCTTTTTGGTAGGGAAAGGTCGAGAAATCCCGATCCAAGCTGCATTGAACAGATGTCAGATCAGGATGTTTGCCCAAAACCCTCTCCCAGATATATACAGCTACATTTCTTCCTATCAAAAAACAAAACAAACAAAGCGTAAAGCAAGAAATAACAGAAAACAGAGCAGAGTTTACTCTCACAGTCCAGTTAGATGATATGGCTGAGCTAATCTAAAGCATCCCTGCTGCCAAAAGGGGACAATTCTTATCCCTTTTCTCCTTCCTCCTTGCTTCCTTCTTGCTCCAATTCCTCCTTTCTGCTGCTTGTGTCAGCTCTAGAGCTCATCTGACTGGACAGTGGAAGGCTCAGTTCACTAACCCAGTGAAAAATGGATCCATCAAAACAGTTTTCCGCAAGATTAGTGAGTTAAATTGCCTCAGCATGTGGTCAGATGAAAGCAGATCCTGCAAGAGACAGGGGCTAGGATCAGGGCTGGAGAAGAAGGGAGTACTTGGCTGTTGGAAGAGGTGACCTGTGCAGGAAGAGCAACATGATTTTACTCCCACTTTTAACTCAAGTTTGTTCAAACCCAGACATGGATAGATTGGAGCAAGGCTCCTAAGCTTCTAGTTTTACTGCATTTTGCTCCATCTCCAGTGCCAACACATCACCATCTGTGATCACCCCTTGTGATGGTTTATATTTCTCACACGACCTGATGGAGAGGCTGAAGAGTTCATCACTCTCATCACAAATATGTCCAAGCTGATGTTCAAAATCACATCTTGAATCTTTCTCCATATCTTATGGAGCGGAGATGAAACTTCTGCATTTTATCCAACAATTGTTTCTTTTCCAGTCCTTGGTATAGGGGCTGGAACTCCAGATTTCCCCACCCTCTAAACAAATGTCATCACCACAAGGCTACATGCAAGTATTATTTGAAATACATCTCAGGGAGAGAGTATCTCTCTGGAAAACATCCCAAGGGAGGAGTTTATGCATAGAAATATAGGTCCCTGGGGAGTTTAAGTCAGGCTGCAGCTGAACAGGGATTTTGAGAATCTACATTTTCAATTTATGGAGGGAATAGAGCATTTACACACCTGGGCTGCCCACCCTGTCAAACTACCACTTGGTTATACAGCATAAAAGAAATCTGACTCCTTTCATTTCTCAGAGTAATTATTGTCATTGTGATTTTGCACTGGAGAAGGACACAGTGCTTAAGGAATGATGGTCTGCACAGTCAAAAGGGGTTTTTTTCTTTAAAGAAGCTGCATAAAAATTTATCGCTGTTCAGCACAACGTGTCATTTGGGCACAGGACCACCAGGGTGATGGGGCTGTTTTTCTTCTCCACTCATCCATTTTTAAATCCATCACTTACTATGAAATGAACAGATGCTATTAACACTTCAGTGGATTTGTGCGGAAACTGTGATTCATTCTTTGCAGCAAGTTAATATAAACACATGAAATTGCCTTCAGTTTGCTTTCCAAGCCCTAAGAGAGCTCACAGAGTGAAAAAGATATTTTTGCAGAAGATTTTTCTGGTTGCATACCCATAATAATTGTCGAATTTAAACGTGGATGCCAGTTGCTCGTAACCAAATACCTCATGTGCCTTTTGCTATGGGATAAGGGGCTATAAACATTGGACTGAGTCATGGTGATATTTACAGTGGTATAGATGTGAAGTAATTACACCGGGTAGGAATGAAGATGGAATCCTTCATTAACTGAAGCCTGGAGGAGGGAGGTATTTTTATACCTATATTCAGAGAAATAAACTGAAGTGTAAGCTTAGCCTAAGTTACTGAAAGAGTGACAAAAATGACAAGAAATCTCTCAAATTCCAAACATCAGACAATTTTACAGCTGATTTCTAAACTGTAAATACCACAGGAAAATAAAATAGGAGCCGTTTTTCAAACGGGCCCTGGAACAAGTGGATCTTTTCTACACCGTTTCAACTTCTGTAATCATGCTAATGTCTAATTTGTGCTCTGTAAGGCCCACTTAGAGGAGATGGGTGGCTTTACTTGTGGTCAAAGGCTGGGACACCCTGTCAAGTTTGTTTAATCCCAGCAGCTCAAACCTTCCTGTACGGCCTTGGTCAAGTCACGTTATCGCTCAATCCTCTACCTGTGAAAATGAGCCTAATAACATCATTTGCTCTCCGCCGTTGCACCATTTAGATTATTCGTGTAATTTTCAGGGCAAGAAAACTACCACATGGCAGTAAGCACCGAAGAGCCCCCTCTTTAACTGCAGGCTCTGGGCTTTTCTATGATACAGATAACTGTGACTTAGAGTAATTGATCTGGGGCGGTGCTAATTATTCTGCCACAGCATATTATCAGAAACCTGGTAATTACTGGGTCCAACAATGCGGATGAATGAAAAGCCATTTTTATCGGTATATAATTCAACAAGATGTAGTTTGAAGACGTCTTTCTCAGAGCCCTGCTGTATGCTGGGGCCAAAAGCAAACTAAAAACATTCTAAAATAGCTGATAGATGAGTGGCTGAGGCATTCATCTGTAATGCTGGAATACAATAGAGGTAGGCTCGACACTGGTTCATCCATTCCTTAAGTAACTGGTCCAACCAGCGCCAGATAATTTCTCAGCATTTTGTTGTCTTTTTCAACGAAAAAATCCCAAACATCTTGATTTCGTCCTGCTAAAGAACAGAATACTTAGTGAAGCTTTCAAAGTTTAGCAGGATGGAAAAAACCCACCTCCTCTCATCTCTTAATTACCAGTACAACTCCCAAACACAGTCCAGGTCTAAAATCCCTTGTGTTTGTGCCTGGCCACTGGAAATATCACAGGTATGAAAAAATTTCATGCAGTTATGCGATTCGGGACACTTCCCAGACTTTTGCTCTTTTCTCTTAATTGTCAGGTTCTGTTCAAATACATGAAGTCTGTAGCTCTTTCCTTTGTGTGAATAGCTTTCTCAATCCCTATACAACTTAATATTCTGTTGCCCTATTAAGCTAGCCATGCAGAAAACGGTTTCTAGCCAAATAATAGGAATAGCAAACGTATGAACTCTATACCTCAATGAGGTGTTAACTTCAAAGCCTTGTTATTTGGGAGTTGGGGCCATTTAAATGCTGACATTATTAGGCAAGGAAGTCTAAGAAACAAGCACTCAGTGGGAGTCAAAGATCTTTTTAAAAAGCATTTTCTTTATGCTCATCACCCCCCAGTTCATTTAGGATGGGCTCCTGTTCTATGCCTACACGTTTCCTAATTAAGACTTTTTTCCTTGCCACAATGTTTAGGTTAGAAGGAATCTGAGGCTCTCCGTGTACCCCCTTCATGATTGGCATATTTTTTTCTTCCCCCTCTCCCATCTCCTTGGTTGTAATTACATTACAGTGGCTTATCTCTCCATCAAAGGATGGGTAAGTGGTCCCTTTATAAAACTGCTCTGAGCAGCTGTTGGCCAGTCAGGGAACACTGAGGCCTGACCAGAGCTACACTCTCCCCAAAGGGCTTATCTATATTGTGCCGCATTGAATGCAATGTGAATCGGTGTAGACAAGAACAAATAGCATTCAGCACATGTCAGCTAAGTGCAGTTTTAGCCTGGCCTCATCAGTGTTTAATCATGATTAGCTGACATGCACAGTTTATTGTGGTCTTCACCAGCCAACATATTGCGACCAGTATTACGTCAATTACTTAGTTGCCCAAAATTACATTCAGACATGATTAAATCTGGCCATTTGTGGAACTTTGCAGAGACCCAGTAACACAAATTTGCCTTTTTGAGACCTAGGCAGCAAAGGCTCACATCTAGGTTTGAGCCTGATTCTTGTCACAGAATGATGCAGAGTCTCTGGACTATCTACTCCCACGGTGACAGCAAGGCACGACTGTTACACGTGTAGGTATCTCAGACTAGCTGTAAACTAGGTTTGAGTGCTGAAAGCGATGAGGTCAGAGTACCACAGGCTTCAGCTGTCAACCAGGCAAATATTTGCTCATGGTTTCAGGTAGGTAATATCATTTGTAGCTTACCCAAAGCCCAAGTTGTTGCAGCTTTCCTGCTGCCAAAAGCCACGTTAGCTAAAGCAGAGCATGTTGCAACAACCCATCTGACTGCAGCTTAGGTACAGCCTAGGAAAGAAGCTGCTAACTGAGACACTGCCATGAACTGTCCCAGTCCTGCTGGGTGAAAAAGTGGTGTTTATATTCTAAGTATTATGAAATAATACTCCTTTATTCCTTAAATTCTTGCATCACAAACATTTACATAACGTCTGCATAGAACGAGCCCTATATTTGCAGCAGTAGGTCTACATGGACTCCTTAACAGGTCTCATTGGAGCTGCCCATTCATGCAGCTTCTTATTTCCCCCATTCAAGTACAACTCCAGCCTCAGTTCCAAAAGTAATAGTCTCTTGGCCAAACACTCTGCTGATACTAATGTACTCAAAATCTTTCTGTGTACTCAGCATCTTTCAATAACTGAATATCCACATCTAACTCATCAACTGCAACCTTTTCAATCCTTTTTTTTTTTTCCTTTTAATTCTTTCTAGGAATCATGTGAATGTGTGGCACCAGGTAAACGGCAGAAATCATAACATCTCTCTGGCCCAATTCACTTGCAACCATAGTAGGCAGTCACTAGTTCTTCAGCCGGAATCAGAAGCCCCATTTTGTTTCTGCATCCTGTAACAACATAGCCAATGTATGTATTATCCATTTGAGAAGGAAAATGTCCTATGGGCCCTCCTGCATCTGCTGAGCTTGCACGTTAAGGGGTCGATGGAAGATCACCTCTCCTAATGGTGGCCGCTTCTCCTAGTGCAATGACATGTGATCTGGGAATAAAAGGCATTATTCAGCGCCTGGAAGCAGAACACTGGCATCTATGTTTTATAGACTATTTGAAGCTTGTGATTTTTAGGGGTCAGCAGCCTCCCCAACCCTTGTGTTCATTTTGCTGGCACCCCTTGGGCAGGACAACTACAACAGAAACGGTCTTTTTGAAACCTGGGGATCCTCGGGCTCCCAGAACTGACACTTACTGTGTGCAGGAAAATTCTAAGTCATGTACATTCGAGATCACATCTGGTGTGAAATATATTTACTGTAAGCACCCCGACCACACTGAAGCAATGTTTAAAAGCTACAATATTTTCAGCCAAAACACCATGAATCAGTCATCTGCTCTTTACATTTTTTCCTTCCTAACGCAGCAGATTGCTAAAATATTCGTGCATACATTTTCTTTCATAATCTTCCTCTTCCTCCTGGCCTGAATCTGAGGAGCGGGAAAGTGTAGTATGCAAACCCAGAAATATTTGTTATATTTGGATGTCTGACTATAGCTCCCAGTTGTGGTACTGCTGGATGATTCCAGGCAAAGAGAAGCAAGCTGCTCACCAAAGTTAAAATCTGGCACCAATTCTCCCGTAGCCTATTTTGGTATAAAGCAGGAATTTCTCCTCTCTAGTCAGTGGAGTTGTACCACAGTGGTAAATTAGAGGAGAGGCAACTCTTCTGTGTGTAATAAACAGCAGTGAGAAAAGAGAACCCTCCAGGAGGTGAATGTGAATTGGGTATTAGAAGAAAATAAAATAGCCTACAGGAATAAACTGACGGTATGTAAAAATAAATAAGACCAAAACTGTCCTTACGTGGTCTAGGACTATCAGGTCTAAAGCCTGCTGAATTTAACAAAGAAGCTCCTACTGCTTTTGACGAACATTTGAATTACTGGGTAAAAAGCCTAAAGAGCTTTTCCTGCTAGTGTGCAGAGCATCTTCATCCTCCTCTGTCACTGCCTTTCCCCTGCCCAGGCATGGGCAGGATCCCTAGAACCTGAGCTTGGGTAAGGTGCCAGTTGCACCAACGGTTTTGAGAAATAGACTTTAAGAGAGGAGCCACAAGACAAACAGAAAAATATTAAATCAGGAAACAGCACTATCAACTTAATAAAAAGAAAGTCAGGGAAAACAAATATGGGAAACAGAAAAAGCACTGAGCAGCTCATCAGTGGAGGAGTCATAGGGATACCTGGAATCCAAAGCAACACAACTCTAGACTGAAGAATTGAGCCTGCATTTCAGTTCTTAAGTATTAGGCCCTTTCTCCTACTCACCTCAGTATTTACTGCTGTGATACCCCTATTCTATTCTATTCTATTCTATTCTATTCTATTCTATTCTATTCTATTCCATGCCATGCCATGCCATGCCATGCCATGCCATGCCATGCCATGCCATGCCATTCTAGTCTGTTCCATTCTATTCCATGCCATTCCACTCCATTCTATTCTATTCTTCCGTTGTATTTTATTTTATTATATTATATTATAAGGGGTCTCAGCCTCTCCTTTAGAGCAGGGTTATGCTCATATTGCTGGTTTGGATATGGGTCAACTTACCATGTGTTTCAACAAAAACGTTAAAACCAGCATAATGTATTTTTCCTAAATATCGGCATAATTTCTGGCAGAAGTTAATCCAGGGAAGTTTTGTAGCCTGCACCATAGAGTGGGTAGTGAAGGTGATAATGAAGTACCTTCACTCTGGTGGTTTGATAAACTCTGGTTGGATTATTCCTGTTCTACACAGGGCTCACTGAGGCAAGGGGAGTCCTTTTGTTCCGCCGTAAATGGAGCCTCCAAGAAAGTCATAATTAAGCAAACTGCTATTGAAACATGGCTAATGCTTTATCATTAGTGCATGCTTCCTCCCAAAAGATGTGGTTACTTAAACAGTCAGTTAGGGTTGGTCTGGATTCATTCTAGCTCTGCTTTTAAATGTGTCCACCTCTGCAGTCCCCAGTGCCATGGTGAACACATTTACACCAGTATACTGGTTCTTTACTGGAGAACTCATTTTAATAAAAGGTACATTTTCAGTGTTACTATCGCTTCCAAGCAAAGAGCCGTGCTAGCCCTCTCTGTAATTGCAGAGTTAACTGCAAGAGTCAAATCCGGGCAAGACATTAAGGGCAGGCTGGTTCTTAGTTCTGTAAGACTGTCTCATCCTAGTTTTAACTGCTTTTCCTCTTGCTGAGTTCTGTCCCCAACAGTGCCTCCTGTTGTTAAGGGTTGCACTGAACTGCTCTATCAGCAAACCTTCAAGCCTTACAAAGAAAGAGAGAACATGAATTAGCTGAAATAAAAGACCTTGGCCAGATTGCTTTGTTGGATAAAGCACCTTTGTTGTAAGTATGTGGGAAAGGAGAGTCCAACCACAGCTCATCCAGATTCCTTAGACACACACGCCCAGTGATATGTATTTGTGAATATTTTCCACATTTATATCTGCTAACCAAAGTAACCAGTTTTTACTTGTTTAATTACTGCTGAAGAAAGAGGAACTGTCAGTCCTTTAAGAGTTATGCCAAAGCACAGGGTGGGTTCTCTCTGATTCATATGCTGCATGGCTACAGAAACCAAGACCCAGCATCAGGAATGCCAAGCAGTTAAAAAAGAAGCAAAAGCAGCCGTCCAGCTTTACAACGTATTTTTAATCTAACTCTCCCATTAAATTAATGTTATTCCTAACTTTCCCAGCAATTTAGCAGTGTATCAGCCATTTTATCAAAACACAAGGAAACAGGAAGACCTTTGGGGGGTAAAAGCACAGGACCTAACAGACTGTGTTATGCTAATGAAGTTTTATTCCTCTTGTTTTCCAAATACAGCAAATGAATTGAAGTCATCCCAGCACTGTCTCTCTCTCTGTAGCTTCACTGGTGCACAATGTTACCACAGGAAGTAGATTAAATACATATGATTGCTTTCGAAATGGAAAAAAATCCCTTGTACTTTGCACACAGAAAGGCGTAAAGATAATGCATAAGCCTTTCTGAAAATCACCACCACTGCTAAAAAAAAAGCCCCAAACCCTCACAGTCTAGAAGATTATTAAGAGACGGGGCAGAATTTGTTCCTTCCATCCCTCTGAGGACATAAGTTGATGGAAGAGTAAAGTGAGGATACCAGCTGCCTTCTTTAGATGTCCAGAAACTGGTCCTAAATCTCACAGGAAGAGCAGGAGATGACGATACGATATGATAAGAAAGAAAAGTTGGGGTATTATTCCATGGATATCTGAGTGAATTAGTACCAGTGCGGAAAGTATGCTCTAATAAAGCAGCATAACATTATGACCGTAATGACATCCGCACCTGGCTGTGTGAGTACCTACATCCCATCACAGGAGATGCACAGGAAAGCAGACACTTCGAGATGCACATGTACAAGGTGTTCAGCCTTTTGCTGAATTCACTGAACACTTCCAGAGGCCTAAAATGTCTGCTGATCCGTATTGTTCCCATGCTTGTCATCTCTATTGTTAGACTATGCCATTTAACCTCTTTGCTCAGTTTTTTCATCTGCAAAATGTGGAGAGTAACATTTACCTGTCTTGCAGAAAAGTTTTGGGATTAGAGAGAGGAGAGTGCTGCCTCTCGCCATGGTCTGACTGGGAAAAATACTAGACATGCATAAGACAAGGTCAAGAGTCTGATGTTGGATGGGTACTGCTTCATGCACTCTGGAATGAAGGACTGTCTGGTGGACAGGAAATGATAGACACTTCTCCTGGGACCTGCAAAAAGTACCTGTCTAAACCTAGAGATTTCACATCTAGAACCACACATTTGATACCCCTTTATAAGCCCTCCTGCAATTTACTCGTCACAGTATCCAAGACAGGTAAATTAACATAATTACAACCATCTCACACTTGTGAAAACTGGGACACAGCAAAGAAGCGGCTCATTGTCACCACGAGCCTTGGGTTCAGATCTTTCTGATTGGCAAATCACTCGTCAGAAAACACTGACTCAAGCTACAGTTTCCTAGCGTGGGATCCAACCCAACACCCTGAGATTAGCCAAGTGTCCCCTGAGGTTATTCTGAGGTAAATCAGGAATTGTCTCATTTGTTTGAGTGAAATTACACTGCTGAAATAGTGTTAAGGAGAGAAGGGTTTAGTTCTACAAGTCTTGCACTTTGCAAGCTCGAGTAGACAGTCTAGACAGTGTATTTTATGCTGTGCTGACATGTATATAGAGTAACAGTTGGAGCAAGAAGCTTCAAACCCATGATATGAGGAGGAACAAGAAGGACAGTGTTTAGGTGTGTTTGTTATGTCCTCGGACCATACTGGTGGTACCAGTTTGAGTTTCCCGGAGCCAGGTTCAAAATGCAGTTGTGCCCTTGAGAATTTAAAGTGGCTTGTCTGGAGTCAATTATCCCAGGCTTTCCCTTTACCCACACAATTAGAGCTGAAATGACGTTGCCACCGTTGTGCTCACGACTAGTAAATAAAAGGCTGCGTTCAGCACAATATGATTATTACCATTTCTATGCTAAGTGAAGCTTTTGGGAGCTGCGTTACTTATTGTTCAGAAAACAAATAACCTGTATCGATAAACTCACAGTGGAGGAGCCGGGGAATACACAGCAACAAGAGAAGGCATGGAGAAGTCAATATTAGAGAAGCGGAACACATTTTGATAGCGAGTTTTGCTTCGTAACAGCTCCTACTCAGTAAAAAAACCTGCACTGTCAGTGGGGAGGAAAGATTAGGCAACTTTCATCACCAGAAAGCTCGTCCTGGAGAAAATTGCTGTCTAGGGGACTACCGAGGAGAACCCAGTCCTTTTTCTGCCCTCAGCATATCAGATTTTGAAAGTTTTGTGCAAGGCTTGAAACAATTTCCACTGCTAAATGTAAACAAGGCTTTTAGATAGTCCTGTGATGTCGGGATGTAGAGACCAAATGAGATCCGTTTACACAAGCAAAACGAATATTTAAATAAAAAGCAGCCACCATCAAAAATGTTTTAAAAAATGCTGTTTTGGTTAATGCAACATACTGTATTTCTGCCAACAAAGGCAGTTTCTGATCAGGACACGGCATGTTTTCCTCTGGAGAGTTTGCAGGCAGGGTGGTCTTCCATGAGGGACGGGAAAGGGCTTAGTTAACATTACACATCTTTCATATATGCAGGCTGGTAAATGTAAGGCGTTACAGCTGTGCAGCTTGTCACCAAAAACTAAGCTGAAAGGAGTCTAAATACCGGAGACTGACAAGAATATGACCCAGTCACTCTCCACAGCTTGTATTCACCCCTCCCTAATAAAGCCACTTCTCCTGTATTTGGGCAGCCAGGACTACTTGGTCTTTAGAGAGAGTGGTCAGATGGTAAAGAGAGGAAAAAAAGGGATAGTTCAAAAAATAGATGTATTATTGTCCCGTGTACTACAACAGAAGACTGCAGCCCCATTAGGCTACACTGTGTTTATTTTGATAGGAAAAAGCTTTGGCACTGGAAAGACCGCGCTTTGTACCGCAAAGCACAAAATCCATTTTGGAGGCTGCTCTAAAGACCTCAGCTTCCCCTTTCTTAACAGAGGCCTGTTGAAATCACCTACATGTACAGGAGGGGAGTAGCTGGCAAATCAAGTTGACTTCACTGGGACAACATATTGGTTCTATTTAAGAAAGCATCCTTGATCAGTGCATGTCTAAATCCAGTGAGACCTGAGCACATGCTTAAAGTTAAACATATGCTGAAGTCTTTTCCTGAAACAGATACATGTGAGGAAACACTTATCAGCTGGAATATGGTATTCATTCCCTGGTTCATCCCTTCTTTTCCTCCTAGAATTTCAAGAGTTTGAAATGCAAAGAATCCATCTAAGCTAATAGGGAGATGTTTGTGTAATTATATGTATACAGCAGCTACAAAGAACCCATTTTCATTTCATAAACACAAGGGGTACAATATTCACCTTCTAGGTTAAAAAATTTACTAAGACCACTTGTTTTTATATTGACTGATCTTTAAAAAATCTGCAAGTTGGAAAGTGTGTCTCTCTTTGAGAGATGAAGCAAAGTAACCGAGCCAGATATTAATTCCAAGAAAATAGTTATTCCGTCTATCATCCATATTATTAACATTATTATCAATAGCAGTGTTTTCCGCCCTGTGCAAAGCGGACATGGACCTGGTCTAGTGGGAGGTGTCCCTGCCATGGCAGGGGGCTTGGATGATCTTTAAGGTCCCTTCCAACCCAGGCCATTCTATGATTCTATGATTATTATACCATTAGCACCATTCTCCTTTACTTCTATGATTAAGGCTGAAAGGACTCAGGAAACCTGTTTATCAGATTTCTTGAATTCCAAAGGTTTTAGCTGTAAGAATTTAGCTCATGAAAAGAGGAATGACTTAGGGAAAGATATCATAAATTTATTCATCTCAGCCAAAGCTTACTCTGAAAGAATTTCCACTGAAATAAATGGGATTGTCCATAAAGTCAAGTCTGTTCAGGATACATGCAAGTGAAAGAACGATGCACACAATTTTGAGGCATTTTCCTGCTCACTTATTCCCAGGTCACCATCCCTCTTCCCTTCCGGTTCCTCAGATTTGCCACATCTTTTGGCAGAGTCTGGTTCCAGTTTGGGTGTTAAGGGGATGAATGAAGCAGTTGGGATAGACAGGAACAGTAACCTGAATCAGCAGCAGCTGAGGCAGCACATCTGACCACGCACCAAACCTGAGCAGCAGTGCTGAAGTCACACGCTGGCTGGTAAGCTTGTGTAACTCACTGTCTGGATCCAGCTGAGCACATTATCAAACAGAGCTACTTCTATCCAGTGTTGTGATGAGCAGGAGCAGTATACAGCCCCATCACAAACCAGGATAATTCCGTTAAAGGCCAAAGCATCACTGTGATGTGTAGTCAAAAATACATAGAGTAACAATTTATAGTTTGTGTGCAAGCCCTAGAACCTTCAACAGGGTTATAACCCAAGTATTCAACAGCTACACCACAATTTTGCTCACCTCTGAACACTAATTCAGTTCCTTTGAGACATGATCAGACCCTGTCATTTAGTCATGCCAGCCCCATTCGCCCCATCTCCGTGAGACTACGTACCAGGCTCATGCCATAATGACCTCCATAACCCATGCTTAGCCCTTCACACCTCAGGTCTGCTCTTTCAAATAGGTGACCTCATTACTCTGCCAGGACAGAAAAGGCCAAACCCTTGTCACTGCAAGAGAGTATTCCGCTTTTAGAACTTGACTTTATTAGGAATATATTTATACCAGAGAGGCTTCTTAACACCATTAAGCATGAAAAGTATTTCTTGAGTTTCTTTCTAAAATGCCTAGATTTCTGGGGGTTGTACCAAGAAATCAATCCCCAAATTCTCAAATTCCACAATTCAAAAGTCTGTCACAAAAGCCTTTGGTGACACTAGCTTTGGAAGATTGATGAACCACAGCTACACGCTGCTTCACCTTGAACAGTCTTAACATAGCACTTACATAACACAAAGCCACTCAAAAAGAACATGTTCATTAAAATTTCCTGGAGGAAACTTCCCAAACTGCTACAGAAAATGCCAAGATTTTGGGATACTCATTCAAAGCATAAGGTGGAGAAGATGAAGAGCTCTGACAGTGTGGAATTGCTCTCTATCACTTCCTAACAGCAGGGGAGCGCAGTACTTTCTCTCAGACGCAACAGATGTAAACGCAGCCTTTGGAGAGATCACAGAACTTTCATCTGCCGCTGTAGTAAAGATTGCAGCCTCCTTACAGTCCCCACCTTTCTCTTCTCTTTCAGATACTTCAAAATCAGGGTAGGAAACAGGGTAAACTCAAAGTATAGAAAGGTAGCAAAGCATAAGGCAGTACGGAAAACCAGCGGGGAAAAAGTATGGTTGGGAACCCTTGGAATTCTACAAGCCTTACTAACGAGCCATTGGTGATAACGGAGGAAGGACTCACAGGAAGAGGAAAGTCACGCTCAACGAAAGGTGCTACCAAAAGGCTAAGGTAAGAGATGCACAGCAACCTAAAACTTCAATTCTGTTTTTGAGAACTGCAGAGCTTGACTCTGAGAATGAAAATGCAGGGAGGGGCTGCCCTAAATACCTGCATGAGGAATTGGGAGGCCCCGATTCTGCAAAGACTGGTGCACATGCTTAACATGACACCCCTGAATAGCCCATTCATTTCAAATTCCTTGCAGGAATAAAACAGGATAAACCATCATTTACCTTGGGAGTGAGCAAAGCCGACAAAAAATGCATTGCAATTTTCTTCTTACATATGTCCTTATTTTTAACACAGTACTTAACAAACCATTAGCTTTGGAGCTATGTGCATCTCATTCCCACATTTCATAAGCCATAGATGTTTATCATACAGTGGTTTGTTGATTTTTTCACAGTGCTTGTTCAGAAAACTAAACTTGAAACATAGTTTCGGCAATAAAATATTCCCCTCTGGAAAGTGTGTTTAAAAGAACAAAAGAGTAAAGAAGTCTGATTATCAAATCTGCTGGGATTGCTGTCATTACTAAATGAATCAATTGTATGTTGAAAAACCTTCTTATAAGGAAGATATCCAGACGTGTATATATACATTGCATATAGTATCTTCTACTCCTTAGTGGGAATGCATAACAATATATTTCTGCTACACTAGCTGAACTAAAATAGCCATGTAAATTAATAAACCAATCCAAACCGATCTGATTTGGTTCCCTTCTTTATTTTCTAAAGAGTGGAATTTTTTTTCTTCCTTTTTCCTGACTCATGAAAGACACCAGACAGTGATGTGGATGATGTGGTGAAAGCTCCGAAAGAAAAAAGTCTACTTAAGTCAAGGAGTAGGGGAAGTGGTCACTCCACGAGGTCATTTTCCTGTGAGACTCTGTGACAGCTGGAGAAAATTAACCAAAATATCTGCATTCCAGAGAGGTATAAAAAGAAGAAAGAAAGGGAGGGGAGGGGTCAAATGTCTTGTGGAAACCTGTAGGAACGGCAATGGCATTTTCTATACGGGCTCGCTCAATCTGGTTTCCTGACAAAATTCTACAAAAATAGGAGGAGATTTTTAACGTCTCAGAGGGTAGTCAGGCAGCCAGCTCCCTTAAAAGTCAGCAGGACATTCATTAAATTTGAACCGATTAGCTGTATTGGATCTTTTCTCTGATGCTGGCACAGGGACCACACAGAAATCCTATTCCTAACACTTTATTACCATTTAAAGCTTTACAGATCAGTCACACTTCCAGAATGGAAGAACTAGGATGACAGCAATAATACCAAGGCAATCAGATGGATTCTTTGGTTTCCGTGTTTATAATTTGCAAAGAAATACCTAGTGAATGATGAATTTGCTTCTACATTTTCTAGTTCTGAATCCCCGACATGGTTTTTGTTTTGCAATCAAACAAATCCCATCTTTTTAAAAACATTTTCAAAATTGATTTGTATTCTCTTAAAAAAATCCCACAGCTTTTCATGTCAGGACACTTTTTCTCCCTGGTCAGAATCAAACCTGAACTTTAAAGTCTAAATCCTGTCAAAAAATAGTATGTTTTTGTGAAACATTTTGACTCTGCTAAAGCTGAACATTAATTGAAACCATACCTTCCTCCTTCAGAACACTTCCCTCCTCATGGATCTTCTGGCCATTTCAGACTACTCTGCAAAAGAAAAAACAGAAAACAAAGTCTCTTTGAGATGAGGAAGCTCGCTGTTGCAATTTCAAGCAATGATGGGAGAAAGCAATTCATGCGTGAGGGATTCTGAGGTAACAAAACTCTGCCCAAGTCTAGCTGCAGACCCCCATGCTCAGGAACTCCCTCAGTGTGAATTAGACAGAAGGACACAGGCAGGACTTGGTAGATGACTCCCATAAGAAGCAGTGATGCACATTAAAGGGGCTCAAAAACAGAATTAAGATTTTTTTTTCAGGCTCCCAGCCATTACAGTTGAGGTAAAGGTTTTAAAAGAGCACAGCTGTCATTTGGGCAACTAAATGAGAGGCAGATTTTACAACCCAGTCTACATCCCTGACCTCCCACTGCAAGATATAGAGGCAGATTTCCCTCTGAAAAATCCAACTACTTCTACAGCTTTATTGGAAAGCTGAGCCTTTCCAAAAATCACGTGCTAAAATGATAAGCCTTTCTAAAAATGCTGAAAAAAAAGGACAGAAAGACAGACAAAAGCACAAGCATTTTAAGACGTCGCAATCCTGTGCCAGATTATCTATGAGTGGAGAAGCAACTTCTTCGTATCTGCAACAAGGCTCTGTGTTGTGATGTGGACATTCCCCATCCACAGGGGATTTCACATTCAGTACATCAAGGATAGCTTTAGATTAACAAAAGCAGCATCCTTGGAGGATGTTGCAGAAGGGTTTCCTGTGGCCTCCAGAACCTGACACAGCAACACTATCTTCTTCCCATTGCAAAATACCACAAGTGTCTTTTCCTCGTGAATTGACCGTTTTATTTGAGGTTTGCCCACAGTTATCACAAAGTTGCTACTTTTCATTTAACATCATTTTCTCTATTTTGTGGAGTGAGAAGAAAACAGTGTCTGATTAATGAAGACAGCTTTGTTTATTTTTTTTTCTAAAAATTTGTTTTGACTTGCCCATTCTCTCCTTTCCTTATTCCTTTAGATTATAAATAGCCTTGAAAAGAGTAAGAGAGCTTCAAATGGAGAAAAAAATGGAAGGATGTGGACACATGCATTGCTGTCCCCATTGAATGCTAACGCCATGCTGTATTTCTTAGGAATCTGATATAGGTATTGCACGGGTACATCAAAACCACCGCAACTACTTAGAGAGCAGATAATGTTTTAAAATATGCATAGAATGGTCCAAAGTCACACCTAAAACCAAAGTTAACCAATCCAAAACTCAGTTAAGTATAAAGCATGTTGCATTAACTTCCTCTTTAAAGGAAGTATTTCATTCTTACACTTCTGCTTTAATTTCTGAATGGACCAGAAGCAGAAGTTTGAAATGTCATGTGAAGCCTTGTTCTCATAAGCTTGCTGCTTGGGTTTTACCTCAGTGACATTCAGAGAACTTCAGAAATCTGTTTAGTTTGTTATCTAAACCAAAATGCTGAACTTCTTTTGAGAATTTCTCATACCCTTATCTTAACCAGACACCTTTTTTTTACTCATTAGGGCCTCTAGGCTGTCATAAAACCTCTCCCCACACTGGGGATTTTCTTGACCTGGTCATGACCATGCTTATACCTGCTATGAGAAGTTTGCCAGAGTAGCTTTCCTGAGTACTCTAACCACTTATTGCTGTTCATAAGGAAGGAAAAGGAAAACAATTCATGAGAAGCTTACTACAACTTGCCCTTTATCTAAGGATTCCTACTGTGGTTAATTTGATTAATTTTTAAAAGGTAAATATTGAAATATGTCTATTAACATCCTTTTATCTGTGGCTGTTTATACGCAGAGGACAAATAATCTCCTCCACCCAAAACCCAAACAAACAGGTCTTGTACTGACAAGTCCCAAACTGGTCGAGTGTTGGATTTCTTGCCACAGGCTGCAGAGCCGTTCGACGCCTGTTACTCACCCCAGCTGTGCTTTTTTGCAAAGATGCTGTGTTTCATATAAAATCTTCAGATACAGTTAGTAGCTTCCAGCCCCAATTGAAGCAGCGTCAGCTTAACATTCTACTTTGACATTCTTTATTAATAAGAGGAGAAAGACATGACTTAACGTTACAAGAAGATATTTGGCCTGTTTATCTACCTTATTCTGAGACTGAGAATCATGAAAGCTCTGTAAGAGGCTGGATCACCTGACTTCTTAAATGTAATTCAAGGAGCTATTTCCAAATTAGCCGCTTTTAATTAGAGGATGACGTCTGCAAAAGCATAGCAAGGTGTGCAAGCATCTTCACACCAGGTATTATGTGAGATTATTAAAAAAATAAAATCACAGAATAATTCACTGACCGGTCTCTTTATTCTTCACCGAATTCTGTGTTTGAAAATGCTCTAAGTCTTTCTTAAACAAAAATAATTGGTAGAAAAGCAGCTATCAATACATATAACAAAATTGGTAATATGTTGTTCTGCTCAGGAAAAAAACCCCCACACTTTTATGATGCAAATGTGTATATTAATAACTAAATACGTTTGTCTGAGAACATGTATTTGATAGAAGCATGGAGACTAAGACTGAACCTGCGTGAAACTGAGCTGTCCTGACTGCAGATAAGTTGAAAACTGAAACAAGCATATAACTAAATGTTACCAATGTTTATCTTACTGGGTGATGTTCTGGTATTTGCTTTCAGGTAAGAGCTTTCCTCATCACAAACTTATTTCTCCAGCATTATCTTTCAAAGAAGGGATAACAATTCTTTGAATTATTCTCTGCTACTAGGAAGGTGAGTAGGTTATAACTATTTTTGTTCCACAGATCAATTTCCATTGCTTTGTGTACAAAGTAGACTTAAAATGTTTCCATTAGCAATTTACACCCACTTGCTGACCATAAATGACTTTCAAGGTTCAAGGCAGTGGATTGTAAAACTGCTGACTTCACTGCTGGAGCACTAAAGAAGAGAAGAAACTAGATGAGACAGAGCAAGTCCTAAATGCCTTCCATAATTAACAAACACGGCAAGACAAGTTATGAAAAACAAAGGAAGACCAGACAGATTTATGCTTGAAGTCTGGTACTTTTGAAAGTCTGTCCAAATACAAAAGTCTCTTTTGATCTACATTAATTGAAAACACTTAAAATTCAATCACATATTTATGGCCACATGTTTAAAACTGACTCCTAATCTTGTATCTGTAACCCACTGGTCAGACTGGAATGCCTTCCTTCTGCATCCAGCTTATGAAGTCTAATGACAGTTGTCTCTAGTTCCAGCTGTAGAGTTTCATATTTGTGGCATCAGAAGTCCCTAAAATCAGTCCTAAGTACTATCTACAATGATAGTCATCACATATCTCCAGCAGTTCATGGCAACAACCACTTGTGGAAATGATAAGCCATCTGAGGATAAAGACATTTGTCCTGGTTTCATTTCTTAGGGCAATAAGAGAACATGATTCAACTCAGTATGACACGCTGCTTTGTGAGCTGATCTGAGATGGAGGAAGCAGCGTCTCTGTCTTTTTGTTAGGAGGCAGGAGAGCAATGGAAAGGAGTTTGCAGTTTGAAGTGACAAGTGGTCAGCAGAATCAAACCACCATGAGTATGGCTGTGAAGGGATGCCTCAAGCCTCTCTTTTGACCAGGTACGGGAAAGAAGAATAAGGAAGACAAGGAGCTAAGGTTGCTCTTAGATATAAAATACAAACCTTATATACTACTAGACAACAGGACTCCATCTAACACCACAGGAACTAGCAAACTGGAGAACCGTTTGCCTAGATCCACTAATCTGCACCAACAGTGACTGCAGGAGCAATGTTCAACTCCAGCTTTGAATCCCTCCACAAGTCAAGCCACTTGTGTATATTATATTCATGATTCATGGACTTCTACCCTTTTAGTTCAGCCCCAAACACCGAAAGATAAAAAAATTCTGCTTGAATATTTCATTACGTTGTGTATGAGAAAGAGCTCTGTTAAAGGGCTTGCACTATTGTACAGTCTTGACTAATAGTTTGTGTGACATGCATAAGGAAGACCAGATACTTGCACCCATTATATTTAAGGATTTTTTTTGCCCAAGGACAACTTGTAAAACCCATTAACATGAATTGTGTCTGAGCTGATGAGGAAAAAAAGAAAACCCTCAATCCAGACCTTCGATATTTTATTGGTGTTGCTGAACTTTTATTAGCTGTACTTGCTTCCATAAAATCAATTTAATAAGGGGAGCAATGTTTTGGTAATGCATCAAAAGCAGTTCTTCTCTTCAAAGGGCATCTTTTTCACTCAATCTCTTCTCTAAAGACAGTGACATTAGTTTTGTAAATTAATAAACAGGCCAGCATCTGAGGACTGCATGAAGCCTCCATCACCCCTTATTGTGCTTTCTCTTCTGACCCCACTTTCCAGTGCAGGGCCCTCATCTCGACAACAATGCCCTGAAAGCCTGTGTGGCACTCTGGGATCACACTTGAAAAGGCCTTTGGCTGAGGCTGGCTTTCAAGAAGGGGGGACAATTGGCAAGAGGCCTGTGGCTATTCATGCAGAACAGGCAGTGAAAAATGCCTGAAGTCAGTTTCAGGGGTGGGCAATGCCCAAAAAAGAAAGCCCACATAACATGAATGGCTGCTGCTAGGAGACTAAAACCAAAGGCATGCTACTAGCAGGCCTCCATGTGCCGACATCAATGGGTTCATCCTATCCCTATTAGGGGCCTAAAATGATGGAGAAACATGAGAAGGGACTATAAGCAGGAAAGGAAAATAATACCAAAGTACACAACGGTCAATGCTTATATTGTTATACTAAACACTCAGGAGAAGGAAATAATATTTTCTATGTTTAGTACCTTTTTCTGTTAACAATAAGTGCATTGGTTACAAAATCTAATAAGCACAAGAACTATGGCAAGTATTCCTGGAAAGCAATGCATTTTGATAATTATTCCTCATGCACGTAATTAAGCGTGATTATAAAAACATATTGGAAAAGCCAAGCCTGAGTTAGAATTGATCTAGACCCAGGGCTGGATCAGCTCCAGTCTCCTGGATATGCAGACACAAGTCCAGTTCGGTTCCAAACCCAGCGGTGCTGGTGAGAGGGAAACGGGAGGTCTACGTGTTTTTTAAAGGAAATCACTATTGCACACCACAAAAGCATTTCAGCGGCATACAAATGACCCAAACCTCAACGGTGCTTAGGGTTTGTCAGCCTGAGGGTTGCTGTCTGCAGCGTGGATCCTGTGTGGCAAAAGGCCTCTGGATCTAAAAAGTTCACCGTGAAGAATTTACCTCACTTTAAAGTCACCAGATAGCTCTGATTTTTTCTTTTCTAAAATGCAGCTAAAAAAACCCCCACATTCTCCTACTAATATTTCATCCTGGAAAGCCCTAGTATGGACTGATGGACTCTTTTGAAAGGAGACTGTCGTTATCCTCATACTTAATTTCATTTTCAGCATTCTGAAAACAACGCACCAGTTTCTTTAGAAATAACCCATCTTCTGTAAAATCCTTTCCACTTCAATACAGCTGTTGGCTCTTGGCTAGCAAACACCTTGAAAGAAAATGAATTACAATGTCTAGTCATGTTTGGACTTATTTCTAGGCATGATCTCAGCTCTTAAAAAGGGATCATATTATTTAGTTTATGAGTAATAATGTCTGTCTAAAAAAGGTATAAAATACAATACAATAGGATACTATAATGAAGTGATTTATTTCAAGTGGTGATGTTTATTATTCAAGGTGGAAGGTGAAGAAACTTCCCCTTCTTGCTTTTTCAGTTCTCTATTCCCAAAGTCTGAATTTCCAATCATTTCTTGAGTTTGGTAAGAACATTTTTGCTTTCCTCACTCAGAGCTAACTTGGTACCTCTGTCGACAGGAATGTAAGACCTTCATTACTCCTATACTCAGCTCTACACAAGGTGTAGGAAGAGACTAGCAGCTACTTGTGAAAAGTGGCCAGAGAGAGGAGAGCAGCAGGAGGTACCTTCAGATTTCCCTCTCATTTAGTTGCTGATTAAGGTCTGTAACGGGATGAGCAAATGGCGAATCTGATGCTCCACTGAAGACAATGAAGTAATCTGTTGTCCTCCAGTGGGAGTCAGGGAATGAGCTGGGAATGCTGCAGAAACAAAGCTGCTGTGATCTACTGATACCCCAGGGAAGACTTTAAAGTAACAATTCACCACTACATTTGTCCATTTCCATGAAAATTTTCTAAATATCTGATGCAGTAAAGCTTAGCCCCAAAGTCTCATCTGAACACTTGCACCTGTTTCTCGTGTCTCAAAGCGTTTGATTTTTGTCACAATTTTTAGTAACAATTGCAAACATTAAAGCGATTAGGCAAAGTCTCAAGAACAGCAAAACAGTTTTGGTTTTATAGATTAAATAGGTGGACATGGGTATGGCTAACTGCAGCTAGACTACTGCTCTGCCAAGAGACTCTGTCTTGTGTGGTTGCTGTTCCTGTAGCATCTCAGTGTTGAAGATTTGGGACTTGACATTGAATTAATTCAGCGGGAGGGAAGCAAGTAGAGGTTTTTATGATGTGTGGGCATGTCTGATGTTCTAAATCAAGAATTTGAAAACTCTGTCATAGGTTTCCCACATCTTATCTCAAGGCCACTGCTTCTCTTCCTTTCTTCTTCAGGGCTAAGCAAATCATTTCACCTCCATGAAAATGATGCATTCTTGCAGGAGCTAGAATGTTTGTAAAACATAGAATTGTAGTTGAGAGATTTAAGTTTTCTTTTGAAAGTGAAACATCACGTGAAGTAAAAGAAGAGTCAAAACCTATGAGATTCAGCCCCGTCTCCATGGGTGAACAGAAAATTGTCTATATTTCTAAGGCTGAAATTTTTAAAAATCATGTTGTTTGTATCTTCAGAAGGACATTTAAAGAGGTTTTCTGTGAAGTTCATATAGAGCTATGTATGCACCACAATATGACAGGACAGATTAACATTCTAGGTATGTCTTTCTCCCTCCAGGAGCTAAACCATTATTAGGTACCAGAGGCAGCTGGTTCCTGATATTATTTGAGATGAATCTAGACCACAGTGTTAGACTGAATCCGTTCCACTCCAAACAGCAAGAATTTGACTGTCTAGAATTTGAGTTTACCTTTGAATATCCTTCCCAGTGTATGTGTTGCAAGGGGCGTTTTCACCATTTCTCTTTTCGTATTCACACACTAAAAGCAATATATTCAGAACAGATCAGACTTAACAATTGAAAAAATATTTGAATGTTTTGGGTTTTTCAGGACTTTTCAATGGATTTTTAATATAATCTGTGTCAATCAAAGGAGGACCTTCCTGGCTTTGAGAGTTGTGAAAACAGCCTTCCAAAACTTGAAGAAATATATCTTTTTTTAATTTGTGAGATCTGAAAGGAGAGGGGTGGGTGGTCTTAGCCCTTCAGAAGGTCTCTGATCCTCTGACCTATTAGACCATTAGTTCACCTGACCCAACCAATAGCTATTCAAGTCTAAGAGTACAAAGAAAGGTGGTAATAAAAATAAATTATTAAACAAAAGGAATAGAAATAAGCAGTTCGATGTTTTTCTCCTGTGAAGACCAAAAAGTGGATAGGCTATTCCAGTTTATCTATTCAGTCAAGATGCCTACTTGATCTTGCCAAGAAAAAGTAAGATTATACTACCGTGGGTACCGAGTGGGTACCCGACCGCAGAAATATGGTATAGTACCAACATTTGAAGTATGTTCTGTGTGTACTCTCTTAACCCAGCTGTCATTTGTTTGATGTTTAGCCACTATTTTCTGCTTAGGACAAGGGATTTTGCACACTGAAGTCACAATTCCTGACTAATAATCATTTAACTGCAAATACCAAGACTGTTGGGAGAGAGAAGAAGTCACACGTGGATCCCCGGGCTTGTCTACAGGGGCTGCTCTTGTACTCATCTCCCAGCTCCAACTTCCCGCAGAACAAACTGGAGCTCTCAGACTTCTGGCCAAGGGTCTCTAAGGCAGAGTCTCATGTAACTTGCTGTTTCTTTGCCATCGAAAACATTGAGGAAAAGCAATACATCACACTGGGTCTAACTTATCATCAGGTTTGGCCCCCTCTGATTTTTTTCCTCTTTTTTTTTTTAATCCCAAAGAGCATTCTCTAAACATCTCATAACAGCAACCAGAGCCAGACAGCCTGTGGAAAATGAGAATATCCTCCTAATACATAAACCATTAGACAGCACTTGCTCTCTATTTGAAAACCAGAAAGAAGAGCATTTTTCAGGCAAATAAAAAAGATCCACAGTGAAATCTTTACTGGGGTTTTGAGGCTAGGGAAAGACTCCCAAGTCTGATTAGAAAGCACAGCTACTAAGGAAGAAATATGGCTGAGGCATTGGACTGGAGACTCTGCCCGTGTTTTTCAGACCCTCTTAATGCTCTTGGGTAGTTCATTTCATCTCCCTGCCAATCCTCCTGGTCCAGAATGGATATAATAATATTCTTGCCTGTCTGTCTTTGCCTTTTAAGCAGTTGGTGAGGGAGTATGTCTTAATATGTGTTTTTGAAGCACTTTGCACAAAAACAACTGTCAGAAACTACTAAAATGCAAAGTGTAAGTATTGCATATTGTCACAAACATCCCCTTTCCTCCCTTTCAGCCCCGCTTTCAGTTCCTTATTTTTAATAGTTCGTTGGTATTTTGCGAATTACCAGATGAGGGGCCAATCTTTCTGGTGGTAGGTGTGAGCAATTGAGTTTACTCTAGTGGCATTAACTGCCTTCTGTAGTAGCTCCACACAGGTTGCACAACAGATGTAGACCTGTATATGCCACCATTTCAACCACAGAAAAGATGGCCTAGAAATACCTACCTATAGTGTTGGTCCTCATGATGCTAGCAATGGACAGTATTTTACCAAAAATATCATTGAGAACCCATCTAAATTGCTTGTATCTTTACTTTATAACCGTATCTACACAGTAGCTTTATGTAGAAGATGAGTACTCAACCTCTAGCTATTTTCTACTGCCCTTTGGATGCAAACACCATAGCATGTTTCTTTGAGTGTAACCATAGTACTCGCCACAGTTCCTAGGTTGTTTGGTGATTTCTTGGAAAGCCTCAATGCTATTTTTTTTCTTTATTTTTTCCTCTTACAGTTGGCTAAAGGCCTGGAGAAAAAAGAATACAAAACCAAAACCCTGAGCTAGACTTCATGCCAAGACAAAATATTACAATGAATAAGATAAGAGTTGCCTGCCCATTGAATCTTCTCCAGTGGTCCTTTACTAAATTAAATGTGCTAAATTGATGTCAGCGGAAATGTTACATCAGCAATGAAGGTAGGTCTGGGCTTGCCTCATCAATAAGTGCTTAAAATTTTACTCTTGGCTGAAGAAAGTAAGTGCTGTGAAGACTGAATCCAAACTTGTGGAAGAAATGTTACTGTCTCGGTAAGAAATAGTGATAAAAGTATACAGAAAACTAGATTTTGGGATAACTTGCTATATAGAAAGGTTCTGAATACAGTGGCAGCACAGCTTGAGAGTGGTTAAAACCAGACTTGAGGTACACCATTGCTAATTATTGCTAACATTGACCAGTATCAATGTTTCCCAAACTAGACATTCTTAACCCTTCTCTTGTCCAGGACTGATTCTTTTTACCGAAGATAACTAAGCACATGCCTAAATTAGGCATGTAAGTGGAGCAACAAAGCAACTGGGCTGTTCACAAGCTTGAAGAAAATATCTTAAGTGACAGCCTGAATCCTGAGTCTGGGACAGGAGAAGAAGTAGATCCTAAGCCCAAAGATGAGGTTGGTCCTCTCCCTTTTCCTTTCAACACACAACACAGGATTCCTTGCCCATCCTTCCCCTGGATAAGTGCCAATCACTATGCAAGAAGAGATATGAACATCCCTGTGCCAGATCCATCCAGCTCTGCTCCAACCTCTTCTCCGTTTTATTTCAGACAACTGCTCATGACGGCAGTGGAAAAGTTCACAGGGGATTCCATAACAGAAGAAAGCTTTTAAAAAAAATAATCTTACTGCTTGTTTCATTTGCTGCTGTTCATTTTTAACCCCTTCCCCTTGTGTAATTTTAAGGGCTGATTAAAACTACTGGTCTTCTACCTGCAGAAAGCAGCAGTAGTATCGCAGTAATAGCAGGGGCTTATTGGCTGAGCTGAAATTTGAAGTCAGGAGAAATTCACATCCCCTTTGTCTAAAATGGGAATTCTCATTGGCCTACTTTTATAGGACATTTATTGTGTCTTATAACTAATCTGCTTAAGACCTACCCTGAAATAATCAGTTTTCCGTAACAGGAAAAACACTTTCAAAACCTAAAGTCAGATTTACTTTTCCTCTGGATGCAATACAGTCTTCCTTATTTTCCATATTTTCCCAGACTCAAGTATTTTAAAGCTGATCACCACACTTGCTAGAGATCAGTCCAGTGACTGTTTCAAATCTATCAACTGCTACTTGTATTTTTAGCATTTTAATGTAGTATGATCTTTCACATTTTATGTAGCCCATATATTGCTTACAACCCGTTTCATTAATGGCTATTTTTTCCTTTTATTCCTGAAGAGTAAAAGCATCAACTACTCAAAATCAACAAAATCCAAATGTTAAGGTCACAACCCAACGGTTTGCTTTCCCAGCGTGGTTATCCACTTAAAGTAAAATGGGTCACACATCCCTTTCTGTGATTCTAGAGCAAAACAAAGTTGCTTCGAGACAGGCTTTGACTAGTCCATGCCCTGGCCGCTAGACAGGACCAACTGTTTCTGAACACCCACAGAGATGGCACATTCTCTGTGTCTGAAGGCTTGTCTAACTCTAGTCTCAGTGATATCAAAAATATGGCCAGAAGGCTGGTTCACCCTGAAACTTGGCTCTTTTCCTTCTGTGCTACTGCTGGGTCAGTCCCTCTGACTACATCCATAATTCACCTTATCCAGCCCAACCCTCTGCTTATTTTACATTATTCTTTGGGGTTATTCTAGTTTTGTTGTTGCTGGATAAACAGCTGATATGGCAAAGCAGTGATGAATTCCTCCTCTGGCATTTATCCGATTGCTTCAAATCTGTGTACATATTCCNGAGAGAGGAAAATGGGTTTTGCAGGTATACATTTATCCGATCGCTTCAAATCTGTGTACATATTCCATTTGTTATGGGGTAGGAGGAACAGCTTAAGTGTTTAGCACAAGTTCAGAAGTACTGCCCACCACAAGAGATTAAATAAACAGGCAGAGACTGACGCTTTCCACAAGCTTTTCAATATGCCGTGTTTTTAAAAATGGAATTGGCTGTATTTGAGATTTTCATTGTGCTGTCGTGGAAAACGCAAGTGAGGAAGGTGGGATGTTGGAGGGTGATGCTGGTACTTGTCCCACAGGGACGTGCATCCAACTTAGTACCCAACCTTTACTTTTTAAAATGTTGTGCTTAATTTTTGTAGAAAGCAGATAACGCAATAGCAATAATTGCCTTACGTGAAGGGATATATTAGCAAATTATATAAGGTTATAACTTCCAAAACAACAAATGCTTAAGATGAGTGTAGCAGAGCACTGGGTGCTGCAGTGGATCAGCTCACTTTGGGTGAAAGGCAAACAGCAGCTGTTTGAGTAGGTAAGAATTTGTCTCTAGTTAACTGAAGCAACTTGTTCTAGAGAGCAGCCTCAAAAGACATTTATGTTTATATCAAAACTCTTTTCTCCAGAAGACACGGAGAGATAATCATTGAGACACCACACTAGTTAGGGTGTGGAAAACCAGATTTAGGTCAAAAGAAGAAAGACAAAGGTGGAAATAAGATAATTTAAAAGGAGGCTAATAATGTTGGAGAGGTACGAAAGCATCTGCATTTCCAGTCAACACTCTTAAGAAGAATTGAAGGACATGGTTAATTATTTTCCTTTTCTATTTTAATTAAATATAGGGCAAGCTGAAGATGTGTGTTTGGTCAGGAATTTGGTAGGCACCCTCCTCTTTGATTTGTCTGTACAAGAGCTGGGACAAATTTTGAACTGACTTAGGACTTCATGTCAAGAAACTTCATTTGTATTAGTGAGCTTACAGACACCATTCCTCATCATGGCCTTTAATAATTGATTTCTGTTGGAAAAAATAACAGCGTGTTGAAATGCATTTCTACAAGGCTGCAAAGGCACAACACATTTTGGTAGGATTTCCATGTGGGTGTTTGGGAAACAGCAAAGAGGTTGCCCTGATCTTGACAATCTACTCAGAGTTTGAAGCACTCATAGTTTATCTCAGATCCCCTCTTACTGTAGCTGAATCCAGCAGCAAAGCAGAGGGCAAAGCAGATGCTAAGAGAGGAGAGCAGAGGCCATGGCAGCACAGGAGTACACTCAGGGTAACCACAATATCGACAGAGACACTGCTGGGCAGTGGCAAGCCACGTACAGCCAGATTCTCAGGCTCTGGAAAGCAAAACAAACATAGTCCAAATGCTGTGGAACAAACCTGGGCCCATAAAGTCCAGGCTGAATGAAACAGAGCTCAGTGCAAATATAGTCCAAAGGCAGTGGAAAGCAAACTCAGGCAAATAAACTCCAGGCTCTGTGAAACAGAGCACAGATAGACACACTCCAAGCACAAGTAGAAAAGCAAACAGAGGCAAATATAGTCTAAACTTAATGAAGCAGATAAATGAAACAGTAGCTGTCTCACTCTCCAAGTAAAACCTAAGCAACTTACTCCAAAACCACCAAGCTGGAGTGACTCTGGTTCTCTTACAGGCAAGCTTCAGTGTTACCTTCCCTCCTCATGTCCTTCATGCCTTCCGCTCACATTCGGCATGGTACACTACTGTTCACTCTTCAGTGTTCCACAGTAACTGCTGTGGATCAAAAGCTTTCAAATTTTTGCATTCCTTCAGCAAAATGTAAAGACTTTGGGTGCTTCAAGGCAACATTAAAATGGACCAAGGAGACCTTACTCAAATATATTTATACAGTTTCTTTTTGCACATGTATAAAGTTGCTTCAGATGGAATGAAATAGAGGCAACGCAGACTAGATAGGAATCAACATATATATAAAAAGCAATAAAGAACAGAGGAAAAGGGAAGATGTGTAACTAATGTGAAGATAATTTCTGATGTATTTAAGAATCTGAGAAAGCTTCCAAGGGTTAAAGTTTTTTGAAGAAGATAACACTGTTAGGGATGCAGGTGAGAGAAACATTCAGTAAATATTCCTATCCCATATTGAAGTAAAAAAAAGGATGAAGTCTTTTTTTTCACTTGAGGATGATAAAGTATTTCCGGTCTGTTAGTAACTGTGGGGGATGGTAAAGAGAATCAATTACTGATAAGTACTTTAAACCTGGCAGCCCATTGATTTGGCCCTAAACAGTCCTAAAGACCTGTCTGAAGAAAATCTCTGGCACGTTTTTAATGTGTCTTGGAAGACTAGGAAGATTCCGATGAAAAACAAGAGTGCTGTATTCAAAAAGGGCAAGCAGGATGACACAGGCAGCACCAGGTCACTAAGGTTGACCTCAGTCTTGGGTGAAATAATGAATCAGTTGATGCAGGAGTCAACTAAGACGGAAATAAAGAAAGGAAAATGAATTTGTGTCATTCAATGTATTTAACAGGAAACAGGTCCTGTCAGACAAACCTGATTTCATTCTCGATGGAGATGTAGCTGTACAGTCCAATACTGTGGTTAAAAGCAGTGTCACACAGTGACAATGAAGCACATGTTATAAGTATGAATGTTTTGAAATAATTTTTAACGTATGCTAAAAACAAACCGAACCAAAGCCAGCCACCTCGTATCTCCAACAAAAGCTGGCAGAATAAGTGAAGGTAAGAACAGAACATTTGGACTGAAAAATGTGGAGGAGGAGTAAGTGTGGCCCATTTGACCACATAGAATGTTACATCTATATGAAAAAATGGCAGGTAGAAGTAAAAACTGGTGACCTATAATGCAGAAAGCAGTGCTACTGAGGAGTTAGAACTTCAAGGTGCAGGTAACTCCACAGGCAAGACTGAAATGCTGAGGTGGAAAGGATTAAGGTACTCTTGGAGGGCAAACAGGAGAAGGTTAAGGAGGAAAAGCAGAACGGCTGTACTCCTTGGGAGATGCTGGGAAATGTCACCAAGACAGCATCATTAACTTGCTGAGGGAACAACTCAGCTGTCCACAGAGGGTCCCTGAACTCTTACTAGTTACACCTGGTGTGAGTATTGACAGCGTACAACGGGCTGCTACCTGCTGTCATTCAACTGCTGCCGCCCAAAGTAGGCTGGGATCCCTGGGAAAGAGAATAAGGGGTTGGGGACCTGAACACCTACTCATGTCCCTCTCCAAGCCAGCCCTCCTTATGAATCAGAGCCGTCTATAGAACATCTAGATAGGTCTTGATGCTACCTTGCTCAGTAGCCTTGCATGATGGATACAAGTACCTTGTGCCAATGAAAACATCAATCATTTTACATGAAGCTCAATTACCAGTTTCATCTACAAGCTTGTTATGCTTTCAGGAGTTTCCATCCATGCTCACTTTGCCAGTTTCCACTAGATTCCGAGTAACTTAGTTGCTCTAAAATTGCAGAGTAAATGCAATCTATCCTATGGGATCTATTCCACCTTTCACCTAGTAGAGCAAAAGAAATGCAAAGCCTAAGTAACTGAAAACCATCAACGCTCCCCAAAATATTAATAAAAAAACAACCAGCAACTTTTTAATGCTTTTCTATTTTTTTTCTGTTAGCTGAAATCACTGTCCTTATTTCAGGAGAAGATGTTTGAGTAGAAACTTAAAAGTAAACTTATTTTCTACTTGTGCTTTCCTTTACCACACCAATTTTATTACTTGCAGTCTCCTTCTGAGTGCAGTTCCAGACACCCCTTTTATTTTTTTTGCAAGTACCACGTACTCTGTAGCAGAGTTCGGTTCATATTTTACACCCAAGTTGCACGACAAACTGAAAAAAATTGCTGTTGTCTCTAGTGATTTAAAGTTTTAACTGTAACAGAAATCATGCGTTACTTGATGATATATGATAAACCAGGTCCTCAGCTGATGGAAACTAGGACAGCTCCAGTGTTGAGCTATACCAATGATATGCACTGAAGGATGAACTCGTCAACGGAAATTAAAAGGCAGTGCCACTTGGTTTAGTGTTAATAATCAACTAGCTTTGGCATTGTATTAAAATAATCATTAGCTAATGTATTATTTGATTCCCTCTAATTGTGAAAAAAACAAAAGAAAAGTCTGGTAGCTGGTAGCAGACCTGCTAACATAGCTACAAAACTCAAGCTCTGTTGACTGGGTATCTTTACATTCACTGACTAATCTTCCCCCTTCATTTCCCTGCATAAATGCAGGGTGGTTGAATGATCTAGATGATGGCAAATGCATTTCAAAATCACTCATAAATGGGGAAAACGTGTTGCTTTTTGTATTACCTGAAAGCCTGAATTTTATTGAAAACAGAGAAAAAGAATTACTACCTTCCTCCATATGGCAAAAGGGTACTTAGACACTAATCGTTAAGTCATAGACACATCCATGCAATGGATACCACAGTGAATTTTCTAGGATATTTCTGCCTATGTATCCAAACATCACATACAAACAATATACAGCTGATACCCTGCCCTGACTATTGAGGCATCTATTGCTCTCAGCCTTATTTTCTCAGAGAATAAAATAAAAGAAACAAATTTTGTGTCATATCTATGCTCACTTGTGTTTTGTGCCTTTGTGTTTGAACTTTGCTTTATATTCATGAACAATAATTATAAATAATCCCTTTACAGAAATGCTTGGAGTTTCATCAGAAAGTTAGAAGAGAATAGTTGGAGGAGTTACATGGTACAGAGGTATCAACAGCTCCCAAACTTGCCACACCAGTGACAACTGCACCACCATAAGATGAGCACAGGCACCATTCCTAGAAAAGCGTGTTAAGCAAAGCCTCTAAGCAGTCTCAATGCTTCTGCATCTGCTGGGATGGCACCTTTCTCGCCATGGGGGATACCTTCCATGCTTTGTGTGTCAGGAAGAAAGGGATAAACTCTTAACTTTCCTATTGAGACTATTTTATGAGGCCAACATTGTAGACAGAGCCTCCTATCCAGGCGTAGGACATTGTCTAAGAGAAAAAAGGTCTATCACCTGCTTGTGTTCAGTGACTTCTCATCCCACCATTGTTCATTATAAACTGTGGGAACAGTCACCAGTGCAGGAATGCAGGAACTAGAACCCAGGTCCACTCCACTGTTGCCCACAGAGGACTCCAATTCATCATTGATACACCTTCTCTCAGTCTCTCTAGTCCAGCAAATTCATAAGGCTTTTCTATAAAGTAGAATGGCTTCAACAGAAGGGATACAAAGTGCTCCAAGCATGGTTTAGTGGTTAGGGGATCCTCAGGGCACTTGGGCCATATGGGCCTGAAACCCAGCCAAGAGAACAGGGAATGGGCTATTCATATTCTGGGGTTGTGAATACTGCCTAAAAGGGTTTGGCAGTACTTTCTTGGCTTGTACTTTAAAAGAAAGGAATGATCTCCATGATAGTTTCCAAGAAAATGACATAAGTACCTTATTCCAGGAAAGGTTTCAGGGAAATACCTCACTGCAGCTCCCAGTTAGGCTCTCAAGCCCGGGAGAAGGAGTTGTTGAATTGGAGTCATTTCCTACTGACCAGCAAAGAAGTCTCTCTGCTCAGGGCACTCACCACCACAAGGCAGTGAGGCACCTCAGTCTGAGGCAGTTCACTCTCCTCATTTATTTACAAGGAACAGAGGTGCTTAATTCAGGGTTCAGGATTACTCACTCAAAGCCAGATTCATAAAAGCTGCAGCAGAATAAAATAAACCAGCAAGTACCAAAATCTGAAAGACCTGGCTCTGAGGAGGAAGACATCCAGACAGAAAAGGACGAAACAATGGACTATATTCAGTGGCACATTGTCCACAAGAAATAACATGAACACAAGCGTGAATGCACAACTGGAGATGAGCAAAGGATGCTGGATTGTTGGAGAGCTCAGAAATGCAACGCATGGACGTGCGCACACGCAGGCAGAAGTGTCAAAGCGAGTCTCTGCTCCATTCCCATGGGGCATATTATCACCATCTGGGAGATGATTGATATTTATTTGTCTAGCTTATGCACACACACCAGTGCTGCATTTTAGATGAAGTCTCTCAAGTTAAATAGTAAAAGGAACAATAAGACAACCTGCTGACAACTCCAGCCCAGACTAAAAGAAGCAGCCAGGAATCTCACAGCTTAGGAGTAACTCAAAACAGTTATTCACCCATACGTTTTCACTGCAGTGATAAAATGCCGTGTTTCTCTGTTTATATACTACTTAACTTCATAGGAACATGGGCCGCATTTTCACTGTGTGCCTCAGGCAAATAGGAAGGCCCCATACATACATTATCTGGAAAATGGAAGGGTCAAACCGAGCCCCTATTTTGACCTTCATGTTTTTTGTTCCACTTAAACCAAATGAGTTTGGCCCACGAAATTTTGCAGCAGCTGGAAGGTTCTGCAGTTAGTTTATATAAGCTTTGCTGAGTTTATGCTTGGAGCGAGCTGAGTGGTTAGGGGGATACTACACACTAAACTCTTGCCTCTTTTGGGAAAAATTGTATTAAGCTGTCATTTTTGTGTGCATAAATAGGAAATGTTGAATCAACTTCTGACTTTCTAGACATCTCATTTGTTTTTCAGCTGCTTTTTTTTTTTTGAGGTTTGATCATTTGCTTAGTAACTTTGAACGTCTGCAGGAGGAAAGCCACCAAAATGCCATTCTGCCCATTGACTTGGAGCCCCGTTGATGGAAGGTACAGATGGCGTGCATATGTGAAGACACTGGGAGATGCAAAGTTTTGTGGGAACCTACCCTTCCTCTGCTTGCTGAAAGCACATGAAATGTTAATCGTCAGAATTTGGACTGGAATTATTATATAAAATGATGTCTCCTGCCTATTAGCTTCTACTTCCAAAAATCACAAAGCGAGATATGATAATATTGTGTTTTCTAATGTCTTGGTAATGTTTATTTCCACAGCTGCCCTAAAACCAGTCTCAGTCCCAAATTCCAGACACTGACCAGGAAGGGTCACATATTAGAAAGTACCTTGACTGCACTAAGAAATCCTACTCCATCACCGTTAGTAAACACTCACCATTCCTAGAGAAGAAACTGCACTCCATCAGCTAAAGCATTTGACAGAGCTGGTGGGACAGCTTCTCTGCTGCCTACAACACTGTGCAGCCTTTTAACGTACCACAAACATCTACTGAAATCCCACAATCAAAATCAGATACATAATTCTGTCCAACTTCCTTGTGTGGTGCAAGGGACTAAGCAGGACACGAGGCAATACAGAACTGTGTTGGTGGGCAACATGCTCAATTTTATGCTGGTGTGACTCCAGCTTTATTTTAATAAAGCCAACTAATAGAGTGCTGAGACAGATCTGATATATCTACTGTACTTTGTATCTATGATTACAACTTAAAAGATTTGCTTCAAGTAAAAGAGATGTTTCGATTACATATGTCAGCATATGAAACCACCATTTTTTTCTTATGGGTGGCAATTATTTCGTTCTTGAAGGTTACTGTTATGCACCTATCCAAATGAATACATTACATTTAAATATTTGCAGTGACTCATGGACCACAAACAACTACAGAATCCCAGATGATGAAAAGTTGGAAATATATATTTTTACAGATCCCTTTTGTGGTTGGTATCTCCAACAATGCCAAAAGATTTACCAGCGTCTCTTAAGAGCGAAGCAGTAAAGACTCCCATCTGTTAGAGGGCTGATCCAGTTTGTTCTCAACTTTTTTGAGTCAGTTTATTATCATCTGGGAGTAGTTCTCAGCCTGGTGGTTCTTCTACCCCCATATCTTATCTTTTTTTTTTCTTCTGTTTTGGGGAAATAGTATAAAAAGAATAAGTCATGAACTGGAATCAGGACTAAGGGCTTGTTGGATTTTTTTAATGTAGGAAGAGATCTTTCAAGAATGTTTAGGATTTGCACAACACAAAGACTACAAACACTATCTCCTTTTTCTAATTTTTTTTTTCCCCTAAAATTTTAACAGCCTGGAAAAACTGGGAAAATAGAAAGCTGTGTATAGAAGATTTTAACTGGATCAGAATCTAGCCTTTATTGCCCAGTCATTCACCTTCCACTTTGGTTTCCACAAGACTACACAATATTGCTTTTCCAGAAACTACAAGAAGCAACTGTGCCAAAATGCAACCAGACAGCTTTTTGTGGCATGACTGCTCCCAAGCAGGACATCACTGAAGCCTCGGACAGGGGAAGGCCTTTGGAGTTTCCAGTTTCTCCATCCTTGACAGCCCCTCCCAGGCACTAGGTCGGCCTGGGCATGCTTCCCACGACCAGCAGCAGGTTGCTTCTCCCTGAGACAATCTGCACTAAAATTTTAACCCAGCTTTACTAGTCTGCCAAGTTGGGGATTGTTTTGACAGGAGCAGATTCAGAACAGAAAGTAGATAAAGGAGAACGGAGAGATGAGAGAGTTAGGTAGGGAAGGCAGATGGGAGGATGTGGAAGAAGTTTACATGGTTGACAGTGGGTTATGGGTTCCCAGAAGTGAGAAGAAATGGGAGATGAGACTGGGCAATGGATTTTTGCACCAAGAAAAAAAAAATCCACACACAGCATGTTTATTACATGCTTCATTAACAGTTTGGAACAGCACGTGTGAGGAACATCTGAATAACCACATAAGCTTTTCTTAAAAACCTTCAACCTGTTCATTCCTCTATTCTTTATCTCTCTGAAGTTTTCATTAGCTGCATCCTTTTTTGCACATTTTCCATTTCAAGGTTATATTAACATAGATTTAAACTAATGTCCTGGCCACTTCAACTGGTGAATATTCAACTGCAGCAAGTAAAGACTTCTCTCCCTGAGACCAACCTCTTAAAACCAAGGCAGGTACACGGATGTCTCAGTCCTGGCTTCAGTTTGCACCACAGCAGCCAGCTGTTTCAACTGACAGAGAATCAAACCATCATCTCCCAGACCACAAACATACTACATCTTATTCAGAGTGAAATAAGAGACGTGTTTCCTTTTGACAGTTTGGGGAACAGGTGGGGAAAATTATAGCGTCATTCTGAGCATTTTCTTTTGGGCTAATTATTACATAGTGTCTAGGCTCTTGCAGCTTTTGTGAACACTATCAACAGAATCTTTCTTTTATTAACCATGAAGAACGGAGGCTTTATGTGCAAAACAGAAGCCTTGAATTTCACTGCATGGAGGAGTGTGCTATTTTAGTATTAAGTCCACATTTTCCTCGCTTTCCAATTACATTGGTCCTAGAGAATCTTGGAGATGAAAGCCTGAAAGGCACTGCAGAGTCTATGCATTGCAGAATGTCATGGCTTGGTCTAAGTGCATGTAGGCAGCAAACTGCACCCTACTGACAGAAGAATCTCTGCATGCAAATGGCTTTAATGTCTTTATCATGCCTGAGTTTTGCTTCCTTTTTAAAAAAAAAAAGAAAAGTTAAAAAAAATCTAAAATCTACAGCTAGAATAAAACACCAGAAACCACTAACTATCCTTGATATGGGCCAGTTGATACAGGGTGAGAATGCAGCCAGTAGAATTATTCACTTGATCTAGTACCTGTTCGTTATTAAAATGATGCTCTCAGCCTTCCTGCTGCTGCTGTGGTTTTTTGTTCATTCTCTTCTCACCAAATTCTCACTAGGTATTTCCATAAGAAACACAAAGCCCACAAGTACGCAGATGTGGCCAAGTGTAAAACATCACTTCTGTACTCAAAACAACCTTAATTTCAAGACTTGAATCTTTCTTCCTCCAGTGCTGATTTTGCTCATCTTCCCAAGACTCAGTCTGCGCTCTTTTTCCTGCCTGGTCCAAATTTCAATCCTCATCCTTAATTGCCTGGTGTGTTTCTAACTCAAGTCTTGCAAGCTGACGAGCAAGAAAAGCTGCTCAGTGCCTTACAGAAGGTGTGTTTGGTAGGCTGCCAGGTCAGTTCTTTACACTGTAAAGACCTTGGGATTGGGGCCATATCTCCATTTATGTTTGCGAATAATCAAGCACACGTACAGCACTCTGGGGCTGATCCTGTATGTATCATAACATCAATGATGTGGGACCAGATGCTATATGAACAAATGGGAATCTGTTGCATTCATATAGCGCCTTTTTTCCAAGGAACTCAAAGCACTTTACAATCTTTAAGCCTCACCACATGCCTGTGGGGTACAGCAGGGTAAGTAGGCCTGTAGCATTCTTTATAGAGCCAAGTACATTTATTCAAATGTAGCTGAATAATAATAATGCAACCATGACCTTCCATGACACTTACGTTCCTCAGGAACAATGAAACTGTCAGCGACAAGGGCGAGACTCATGAGTCTGGGTGACAAAACTTTTTCGGCAGCTGGCCCACGACTGTAGAACTCACTTCCGTAATAGATTAGGATGACCACGAACTTCACCGCCTCCAATGCAAAACTTACTTCTTCAGTTTAGTTTTCCCACCCTATCAATAAACAAGCAAAACAACCTTGATGGAAAACAAGAACCCTCCTCTAGGGTTTTGTGAGTCATGCTACAGATTCTAACAGACAATTATTGCTCCACTACAGGATCTGGGTATCAATGCTTCCAAAACCACCTGTTTCAAGGATTTCATCCTTAACTTCTGAAGACTTTTAATTAATTTAAATGGAGCATTATTATATTATTAAATTTACTTTTACAGTATTCCTTTTGCAGGAGCAAAGTGGTGGTGAAGAAAGGAATTAGCCTTAACTTCTTCAAAATATGTTTTTTCTACACTGTGGTGAATCTGTCTCTACTGAAAAGTAATATACTTGTTTCCAATCCAATAATGAAAGTGGAGGAGACATTTAACATAGACCACTCCCTTCAGGAACATGAAAACAAATTAAAACCAACCTGCAGGAAATATTTGGAAGCTAAGGCACCAGGCTCCTTCTCTGGGACTACTATGAACTTTGGAAATCTGGGAGTCAGAGGTACAATAACCTATGAAAAATAATCTATGCGCTATTGATTAACATTGCCCCTTCAGATAACACTCATCACAAATTGGAATGGCATGTCACCACAGGACTGCTTCAAACCGGCCATTTCTTAGAGATGGATGCTAAAATAAAAATTGCATTTAAGGTACCAGTCACCATGTGATGTGTAAAGCTGCTTTGCTTTCCAACTGGCTTGCTGTCTTCCAGAGACAACTTAGAGTATTAAACCGAGTAGAAACAACTACCGCTCCTCACACAAATCTCTTTGTCGCCCACTCTGGTTTTGCTAAGATGCCATTTTCCCCCCTTGTTTCCCAGTCTCCTTACTCTTTAGCGAGCGCTCCTCCCTTCCCTTATGTTCCCCCTGCGCATATAGTAAGGCTGGAGTTGCCACAGTCTCCTTAATGTCTAATCCTTTAACACTGGGAGAGCATTGTATTGCAGCCCTAATGCAAGGATGAATTCTGGAATGTGGAGCCTGGAGAGAGGCTTATAGAATAAGAAAGAAAGAAAAAGGGAAGAGGAAAAAGGAATTGAGAAGAGAAAGAAGTCAAAACCACACATGGGACAGAAGGAAAAAAAGGGGATTAGGTGACAATATCCGACTGCACTGAAGGGTCAGGAGAATTAAGCTTCAGAGCAGCTTGCTCAATGTGTGCTGGGATAAAAAGACTCTGATATGAATGGAGGTGGTTCAAGTGCAGGCACATTGTGGAATGCAATAGGAGTCTGCTAGGGAACATTTAAGAGAGTTGTGCACCACTTTCATGTAGCAAATAATATATATTGTTTGCTGGGCAAAGATCTGAGCCTCCCTGTCACTTTTACAAGGTTGTTACAGAGGAACTAGAAATGCAAGAATGGAATGAAATGGAATAGCATTACACTAAATGAAAGAATAAATCAAATAAACAATCTGAGCTTGTGCTTCTAAGATTTATTATTGCATATGATGTTTATATTGAATATAAACTTAAAGCAATAGATCCCTATCCAAAGAAAATCAGCATGCTTGACATCACTGGGGTTAGATCTGTTTTTAACAAATACTTTAGAGCCTGATTTTTAATACCTAGTCGCACTGCCTGTACAACTGAGTGCATAATCTTTTCATTGGGCCAGCTTTACATGCAGTTATTGATCTTTCTAAGCCACGTAGGTGCTGTATCTTGAAGAACACTGAGTCATTATGATTTTCATATATAATAATACTTCTAACTCAAAAATTACAGATACTTCAATTTCCCATGTAGTTTACTTTAAATTTCCTATTTATTTAGTCACTTATTGCAGAGAAAAAAACCTAAAGGCAGTCTGAAAAGGACAGCATGGTTACTTTATAAAAAACAGTTCTCTACATCTTCTTGCAACACAGGCACTGGAAGTTAAAATAGCTGGAATCTGAGAAAATACTGTCTGTCCTCCTGATACGCTTTTTGCCCCAACATGGCTTCCTAATATAAGATGAAATAACAGCCTCATCTCAATCTGGCATGACTGTCTGTCTATGAAGCAGAGAGAAAACTGAGAAACATGAGAGATGGAAGAAACAAGTCATGAATAATAAAAGAAAGTGATTCTTAACTATGTAAAGAGAATTCATTCAAGTCAACCATCTGGCACAGGGCACATCCTGCAGGGAGAGCAGCCATGGAAAAATGACAAAGTCAGTTCAGTTAATATTTCCCAAGAAGACACCACAGGAGACAAAGTTAGAGTGGAATGCCACATCCAAGTGACTGATAGTAAAAACTATTTGATATTGGTATGAAATACCCCAGACCCTAGTGCCTACTTTGGACACATCCAAAGATCTCAGATACTTCAGAAAAAAAAACAAACCGACAAACCCCCAAAGTGCTTTCTACTCCCTTGTCTCCTTGCCTTTGCTGCAGAGAGGTTTGGGGAATCTCGCACAAGTAAACCTGAAGATGGCTGTGTATGTGATTTATATGCTCTTTGTTTTGTTTTTAAAATAGAATGGAGAACATAACTCATACCAAAACCAAACCAAAACAAAACTCAACCCCCAAACACGCCAGCCCTACTGAAAAAAAAAAAACCAACAGAAAAATCTTGCTTGGATTGGAGTGAGTAGGACACGTTTCCTTCCTCCTCCCCTGTGGTAACACCTATGACCTGACCCAAGACTTGACCTGGAAGCTGAGAAAAGAAGAAAAAATGACAGGGTTTTCAGGGTTCATGACAGCATATTTAGAAAGATGTATGTCTGTGCGTAGGCATTATGGAAGTACACTGTCATTTCTTCCCTGGAGACGCAGATGTGAAAGTGTTGTCGATGTATATTTTCAACTATTATTTTCCTCTGACAGAGGACAGAAAAAAAAGTTCCCAGTGAATTCAACGACGATATCTTTATTGACTTCGGTGGACTCGAGTTTTACTCCAAGGTTCTAAATATATCACGAGAGTTCACAGTCATATCAGCAATTCCTCCCCTGTCATCCATATCCTTAAAAATACATATATTTCCTTTATTTCCTGCATCCTCTTGCAGTTAGCTGCTGTTTGTCCCATTATAGTACAAGCCAGCTGACAGCCAGGCCCCAGAGCCTCGAAATCCAAACAACAGCAACACTTTATGTGGTGTGCTGTCTGCAGGATACGTCTGAGTGAGCTGGGAGCGATGCAGGAGCTGAAGAAACCACTGCCTCGCGCAAGGGGCAATGTGGTGGGGCAATGGCCCTGCACTGCTATGTAACCTGCTCTCCTCATCTCTCTGTCTACGTGCACAGACACAAACCATCCTGCCCAAATGGAGCCAAAATATTCATCTTAGGTAATAAAAAAATGCCCAGCAAAATCAAGGGCATTTTTTTTTAATTTTTCTTCACAAGCCCCTCCCAAAGAGGTACTATCTTAGAGCTAGCTTTTTGCATCACACACACTCCTGCCCACATCCCTTCTCCTGTCTCCATTTCCTCCTCAAATGCTCATACTCTATTAATATTAAAAAATAGAGAGAAGAGGGGTAAAGAAAAAGTAAGGCTCTCTTTTAAAAAAAACCACTGAAAATAAAGGGCACGATTACTCATCCTCATTCAGAATCACACTCTAGGTAGAAAAAGCTGGGAGGGAAGAACAGGAATCACTTTCTTTCCTACTCTGACACCCTTGGGCTTCCTGCATTAGACTTGCACAAAACTGTAGTCTTTACAGCTCGGCTGACAGAGGAACTGTTCCACCAAACCTCCCAAATGCTGGTTTCTCAGAAGGGCCAAGCTGGTCAGCAGAGTTGAATGGAGACACGAGGAGACCACAAAGGGATGTAGGCAGTGAAAAGCAGTCTCTGCAAAGGCAAGACCTCTAAGTGGCAACATCTCTCCTCACCGGTCACCTGCTCACATGGGGCAGCTCTTTTCCATCCATTATTTTTGGTCTGTGTCTAGAGCAAATGATCAAGCCTTAAATAATGTTTGTCTGACTTGCCTTTGAACTTAACACAAATGAGACCTGTAAGAGTTCAAATGAAGTTCAGGTAGAATTCTGCTCTTATTTTCAGTAAATCACCACGCCTGTTAGAGCCAAAAGTAGCAAAATACCCGAGAAGAAGACTGATCTTATATTGCTCTTATCAGAAGGACAATACCCTTGGAATCAGCTCAAGCAGCAGCTCATTATTAGGTACCTGGGCCCGTTCTGCAGATGAGAGACTGCCTGGGTAGTCCAAATTAGATTCGACAATTTCTACTCTTGTGTTCATGTCCAAGCCCTGGGAAATCACGTAGTCTAATCAAAGCACTTATAAAACCCCTTTGGTAGATAAGGCATCATGTAAAATGAAGTAACTTCAAATTATTTTGAGATGTTATAAAACACAACATGGCTTTGCATGATTTTGCCCCACGTATATCACAGCCCGTGCCTAGGAATCGAGCTCATCTTTCTGAGAAAGAAAAACAGAACTACAGGAAAACAGAAGAGAACAGCTGATCATAAAACCATGCCTGCTGCCAGGCAGAGGTAAGCAGTAATTGTTTTTGATGAAGAACCATGGGTTGCTTTTGCCTACAGCACTCCGTGGATGCTTGCTCAAGCATTTTTCCAATGCAGTTATCTTTAATTCAGGCTTCTTAATCATGGCCAGCGAGAGAAAGCAAAGTGGTGCTCAGCTGGTTTGTGGTGCAACTACCAGCAAGTTGATTACAGTTGTTTCCTTTTCAGTGGAACATATCTCTTCCTGTGACAAGACTCAGTCTTTTTTTTTCCATATTGCCCCTGAGCACATGAAAGCAACGTGCACCTTCAGTACCCCCAGATCAAATGAAGACTATCATTTAAGAAGAGGAAGTGTCATCTTGCCAGCTGCGTGTTAAGCCTTAGTTTGAAAAAGAGTGCTTGGTCCAGAAGTAAAAAAATCTATTTCCCAAGAAACTTCAGAGGACAGAGCCCTAACTGCATACTGATTTTCTATCTGTTGTTGCGTATACCTCAGGTAACCCAGCCACTGCCAACGGTACCTGAGAGAATCACAGGCCTGCGCTCACTCCTCAAACAGCCCTTGCCCAAGTGAATGCCTGGAATGAGACCAACTATTGTTTCCTTCACATTCAGCACCACTGCTGAAGCATGAAGGAAACTCCCACCCTCGTCCTTCCCTCCTCACCCTCCTTCCCCTCCCCCTCGACCCACACACAGAGATGTGAGAAAGGAAGCACATCAAATGAAAGCAGTGAGCAATGATGGTTCTTCATTTCGCTTTGCACTGCCATCTATCTCCCACCGCAGCACCAGCACTGAACAAGGAGAAGGTTTCCTGGATTATAACTGCTGGTCACCTGTCACTGTCTCATCTCTGCATATTTTTCCACTGTTGAGCATCCAAGAATTAGAGAAATGAAAGACAAAAGTCTTGGTTCATATGTAATCTTGTGAATAACCTTCACCAAGGGCAAGATTGTCCTCTACCTCCTTCAGAGTACAGCATATTTTCAAAAGGTGTTGGTGGATGTTCCAAAATGCTGATCGCAAATGAATCCCAAATTCAAGAGCACTTTGGTAGCCACAGTCACCGCCGGGAAAAAAGATTAATTTTCACAATCAATGGATATAAAATTCCCAAAGAAAGCACCTGGTATCTTAAGGTTATATAACCTCTAAACGATACTGGCTTTTGGAAAATGCAGTAGTTTTTTAGATTAACATTGTTTTGTGAAGCATCCATCACTGAATCGGGGTGTATTGCTTACGTGGCAATTACACCGATATTAGAATAATTAAAATAAAAGTAATTTAGAAGTAGAATCCTAATCAATGTGCTCCAGAATATCATGCAGACAGCTTTGGAAGACAGCATATATCATTCATTTCTCAGGCCTAGTTTTTCCTATAAGGCTTTATAATTCCCCCACCAAAAGTGCTCTGTAGTAGCTGTAGAAATAAGAGAATGCAGAAAGTTGTGTTATGTGGGCAGAAACTGGGAAAAACAGTGTCTTGTAAACAAAAAGATGACTCAACAGGTGATTTGGCTCCAAATGAAATTCAGCAGAAGATCGATGGTCTGGACTGAATCTAATGGGAAGGTGTAGGGAAGACAGAGCTGGGCTGTCCTCAGAGGTGCCCAAGGTTCTGTCACTCCCATTTTCTGTTACTGAAGGCTTACACTGGACACTGGGAGAGTGACTGCATGTGAAACTTTGTTCTAATTGCAAGTGGTGAAGAGAAGTTAATGAATTAATAATAAACCTAGTTCATGATAAATAATAATGAATATGCAATAAAATATCGTGGAAATTGAAAATTATTAGTTTAATCTAAATTATTTTATTTTAACTCTTGCACACAGTCCTACTGCTGTGCTTACCATCTCTGCTACGCTGGTTTTGCATGTTCCTAGCATCTACTGAGATATCTCTTCATAAAGTTCACTGTGAAGGTTTTAGTCATTTTTATCTTTGTAACAGAACAAGGTTTGTTTGGGGTTTGTTGATTATTTTTTTTCCATAGCATAGCCCAAAATGAACCTCAGATCAAAGTCACTCCGTTCTATTCTGAATACTATGCCCTCCGCTGCAGCGTCTGAGAGCCTTCCAGTAACAGATTACACGAAGTGATTAACAACTGTCACGTGGTGTTTGTTTCTCATCATCTCCCCAGGGATAAACTCAGTTTAAGTGTTTCACTGGTGGGAGTTTTTGTTTTGAAATATGTGAGAATCATCTGGCAAATGAATACTGCCAGGTCATTTTCATGAAGTACAAGATTGATCCTGAACGCTCTTCCACGTTACTGTTTCACAGGAGATAAGAAGATAAGATATAATACAAAATTTGAGGAAAAATTTCTATTATGAGGTTTAACTGGCAGCTCACAAAGAAATTAAATCTATGATCCAGTTTGCCCGGAGGCATTGATACTGCAATGCGCTGAGGATCTTTTGACTGGTACTACACATCCTCACCTCTCCTTGGCCTGAGAGGTGTCAAGGGTGTTGTAGAGGAAATCAGTAATTCATAGGAGCTGACTTGCAGAGAGAACAGGGAATACTAGGGTGAAGTCAACAGGTGGCCTTGGTTGGGATATCTCCCCATGAATAGAAGACCTTCTCTCGTTCCCAAAGTAAAAGTAACCACCAGAAAACTTCATCATGAGCAAAACTTGCTAAATGTGCTCCCTTTCCCAAACAGCACCATCCCAAAAGAACAAGAAACACTTACTCTCTCTGCACGAAAGATATGTGACTTAGATGTGGTGAAAATAACATGATGGCTTCTGCTCACGGACAATTCAAGTCAGTACGAGTTAGATAGGCTCATTAAATCAGGAAAGAATCTTGGCAGAATAAATGAAAACACCAATTCAGGCATTTTCAGCACAGTTTTAATGTATATTTTTCTCAATTTTGGCATATCGCCCCTGTCGCCTCTCCACCATCTTCTCTGTGTAGCCCCAAGGGCCATTAATCCAGCTTTGAAGATAGCGCTTTCTTTCACAACCCAAACAACTGCCTCAACATGTCTAAATAAGTAGTGCTTTTATTTTTTAAAAAGGAAGAATATAATATTCCACACTAGGTTAAATCATTCATTCACATGGAATTTATTGCATATAAATCCCAAAATCCAGAACTACAAGAGTGGGAGCCCTCCTCATTTCATAGATGGGACAAAGAGGAGCCAATGCTAAAGGATACACCTTTAAGCCAGTTAATGACACAAGCCGGAACTGAAAGTAGCTGGGGCTTGACCCATCTGAGTGTCTCAGGTACTTCTGTCCAGTTTGAATGAAAAGAAAAGCATCACACTGTGGAGTGATGCTACCAGAAGCAGCCCAGCTAATTCCTGTAAAATGTAGGAATAAAATTTATCACAGTAATCTGAAGAGTTTCTCTGTTCCACCAAGGTAAATTTGACTCATGAAATTTCTGGTGCTTTTATAGACTTGCACAGAGGAGCCAGGCTTTGAGACTCAGCCTGGTACTGTAAGGCAGAAGAAGTAAGTGAGGGCAGAGACAGGGTTAGGCCCAAGATCTCCTGAGTTATGTCCAACTTTTTGAGTCATATTGCCTAATGCAAACCTGTGAAATAAAATTAATAGGCCTGGATGAAGTTTTATGTCTTTGGATGAAATCCAGTTTCAAACGTAGAAATTCAGGTTTCAAATTCATAGTTCAGAAGGTTGTGGACTCACTTTTCCTAGAGTTTTTACAACAACTATCATTGCTGACAAACTCTGACTTTGGAGAGGAAACGTACATCGGTTTTGCCTAGTCCTATCATCTCTGCATTGAAGTTGTACGTCCTCCTCTCTCCACCTCATCTGACTTTCACACTGCTTGAAAATGACAGAAGAAGATTCTGAAGCAGGAAAGCTGACTCTCTGATGTACAGCTTGGGATGAGAAGCAAATTATTCAAACTACTGATGGTAGTTGGATGAAAACCTACCATCACAATGTAAATATTAAAAAACTCATCCTGTCATCCATACAAAGTAGCAGAAGTCCCATGAGTAGCTGCTCCAGTGAGCCCATATTTGTCATGAGATGGCAACAGCTTGAAATAAACTCAGATTTTGTTTTTAGAATTGTATCTGAACTATTTTTTGCCAGATGAGTAAGAAACCAAGGTAGTGATTTCATTCATTATTTGTGCTTCAAACTACAAACTTATCTCAAACTTGAGTAGATATAGTTCTAAGCTTTTTTTTTTTCCATTTTTTAAAAATTATTATTTTTTAAAACTTAAATGCAATTTAATTTTTAGTTCTTCTACAGTTCTCTGCATGGATGACAATTGGTGTTTACACCCTAACAAAAATATTTGATGCTCTGTCAAAGCAAATCAATCTTCCCTCTCTCTTTAGATACTAATGATGCCATCAATGAAAGATCTCATCATAAACAAAAGTTCTGCACAAGATGCTATGCATAATGGTATGACCCCTAAGGATGCAGGGCATGTCATTTTGAATTTATTTAATCTCTGGGAGCCCTGTACAGAGCTAACTTTTGAGTCTTTGGAGTCCCAAACAAAACAAGATCCTAGTGCCCCATACAGTCAGAAACAGAAAGAGCCCGCACCTGCAAGAACCCCTTCATCACACTGTTGTTTGATGGAGCTGCTTGTTTCAGTGTTTCCTCCCCACAACACTGGCCCTGGGGTGGCAATTCTCTCTGGGAGGTGAGTCCAGCAACGGCTCGGTCACTCTCCCCTTGTTCTGCTGACAGCTCCAGAGCTATGTTCTGCCTTCGTGCTCCCCAGACTAAGAGAATCTGTTGCATATACACCACTTGGTACCAGGGTTTGTATTTAATAAATCACTTAAATCCCACCAGACTGTTGCAAAAGCATTTTTAAATGCTGCTCACAGGGAGCAGAAGAGTTTGGTTTTCTATGGATCCTGTTATACTTAAGGAGCCCCGAAGTGCTTTAGCATCCATTGGTTCATACCCTGGCACGTGCAGCGACTGAGAAGGCAAGCAGAATGATCAGCAGAAATGCAGCAGTGGGCACGGACTTCCTTTTGACGTGAGCTGCCCACATGTTGAAGTGTTAGCAAAACATGTCCCAAAGAGGCAAAAGCCTGAACAGAAATAGGGACAGAAAAAACACATCCATGAAAGCAAAGAGAAGAAATGCCAATTTGGACAAGAAACAAACCCTGCAAGCCTCAAAGATTTGTTTGTTTGTTTCTCATTTTGGCCTAGGAAAATTCATTCTTTGGTTTCTAAGTTTTCAAGTAAAAGACGAAGCTGTGTAGATTTCACAGCATTTTCTATGAAAAATATCGGTTAGTCAAAAACTCTGTTCTCCACCCCAAATCAATTCCGGCCACCCTCTGTGTGATACTAGGAAACTCCAAAGAAGATTTGGGCTCCTGGTGGATATTTGCATTCCAGGTGAAGCAGTGTGAAAACACAAAAGATAATGAGTAGGAAGAATCACTTTTATGATAAGCCAAGAGGGAAGAGCACCTCTAAGTCATGCAGGGTCCCAAAGGTAAAAGACTAGGTTGAAGGTAGAGCCTCTGAAGGGCTCAAAGACAATAGCGGTGGGCAGACTAGTGAGTTAAACATATGATATTAGGGTAAAACTTATGCATACTGTTGAGGGAACTAAGAAATTCAGCGCTCAAAGACGAAAAGAATATGAGCAGGTAATAGTTTTCATTTCAAAAGAGCTCTCTACAGAGAGAGAGAGAAAAAAAAACAGTCTTTCAGGCATATTGTTTAACATCATCCTTAAATTCACATTTTGTGCAATTGAAAGCAGGAAAACAGAAGCGATTTTTTGAAGAAGAACAGGAATCACACTTGAAAATGCAAGAGGTATTGAACATTGAATGCACTGACAAGAGCATAACCAGAGCATTCTTTTGCAATTAATTTCTGATGAGAGACCTGTCTATATATATATATATATACACACACATATATATATCTATCTATATCTATATATCTGGTCTGTATCCTCAAAGGAGAAGAACAGAATGATTCCTCGAGGCTCTTCATTTCTATAGAAACCAAGTGTAAAACTATGAGGACTTTTAAGTGTGCATTTAAAAAGAAATTTCCCATCATTTCAGCAGCTCAGTAATAACGGAGGTTCAGAAGGGCGGTCCGCCCTTCTAACCTTCACGGAGCCCACCGGGAGGGAGATGGACTAGACCACAGGCATTCTGCCTCCCAGCTGTGATCACCACTTATCAGCTGTTTACAGACCAAACCCCTTCAGACTGATGAGGGCTTTCTGCACCACGGGCTCTGGTTTTTTAGGATCTGGCTCACAGAACCCAGCCAGTGAGGGAGGGTTTAATTGCATAAGCATTCGCAAACACTGCTATTATGCAGGGGAACATCATGACGGTTATAAATAGTACAGTGAGAAATTCAAGATACAGAAGTTGAAAACTGGTGTCTCACAGGCTTTTACCATACATTCTCCTGGATATAGAATTTAAGAACCAAAACAGTTCAGGGTCAAATGTTTCAGGTTGACCTCTATAGCAGTGCCCCCTTTGAACACTTTTCCTTCTGCCTGCTACAAAGGTTAAAGAGTAGGAAATGCCCATTATTGTTTGACCTTGTGTCACAGGGACATTTTAAGGCCCAAATGTGTAGCTATTTTTAGGTCACGCTATTATTTTGAAGCCAGGCTCAAGCGAACCAAATCAGCAAACTCCACAAAGAGAGACAATGTAAAATGGTGTCCGGCATTATCTTCCCTTTCAGCTTGACAGGAATATTTGTCTTGATACTAAGAGTTAGTCCTATGCTTCCTCTAGGAATGTTGAATAACTTCCGCTCACGTTACACAAGCGCCTGTCCGTATATCACTTTCCTGTGTGGCCACTTGGCCGCAACACACACAAAGGCTTTGCAATCCTCCGTTCTATTATTGTTTCCTAAGGATGCATCCTGCTTGGAAAACAGCAAAGGAAGGGAAACAGTATCTAGCATTATTTCCTAATTAAACTGTTTGCATCATTCAAAGTCTATGATGAGTTCCTTCCTTTTCTCTCCTTCCCTTCTTGTTTACTAAAATCAGGAGATACAAAAAGACGGCAGCAAACAGATCCTAATCTCTAGCACAAAAGGTAATGGAGCTTTTCCAGATTTTTACCAGCATCCTGAGGATCAAATCCTTGTCAGCTTGCTGCTGTAACCTTGCTGAGGACAGTATTCTGTGCAGACGTTTAAGCTTCACTAAAATAATTTAACTTCTGGAGTTTTATAACTGGAGATACAGGAAACCTATTTATAGTGGTTGGGGCAGTTTGGAACAAGGCTCCGTTCTGGATCCGAGCTTTCCCTATATTCAAAATTGTTTGTTTGTATTCCTGTCTGGTGTTTACAGAGATGGGACCGAGCCATGAGGCTCACATCCAGATCTGAATTCTGAACCAAGCTTCCCCAGAGTTTGGGCATGTTTGATCCAATGTCTAGATTTGGGACCACCTCCAATAAATAGGTCAGCCTTGCTGTACAGCAGTCCCTCTTGGCTTCATAATCTGTGTGTCCGAGAATGTGGGATTTCATATCTGCCAAACACTCAGCAAACATTAACTGCTGAATACTGACACCAATCCTGATGCTCAGTCTGAAATGTAAGGACTGCCACTCCCCACTTCAGAAACAGCAACGAGAGGCAGAGACATGGAGCAATCCTCTGAGGTTGTGGAACAACTCAGCAGCACTAGGGAGAAGCCTGGGACTCCTGGCCTTGCATCCTGGATTCTCCAAAAAGAAAGGTGACTGTGAAAAACCAAGTAACTATGCACGATAAAACCCTTCCAGAAGACTCCAGGTAAGTCTCCTTGACAAATTTGGTGTATCAACTATTTACAGAGGCACTTCTCCAAAAACTCAAGCCTTTGATCCAGACTACCTCCAGAAATCAGGCCTTGCTTACAAGTTATGTTGATGAATATTTTCTTTATCAATATTATTGACAGAGTGAATATGCTAAAGTAAACCCAGCGACAGTTATTCCACATAAACACAAAAAATAACTTTGGGAGGAAGATTGCTTCTGTAGGCAGAAATGCCCCAACAGGACCTCTGTTACTAACACACCAGCATGCAACCGTGAAATTCTCCTGCAGTCAGCTCAGATACCAAAAGCTGCCCAGATGTTGCACTGGAGCTAACATTCCTCCTTGCAAACACGGTAGCACTAATGCAAGTAGCATTTCAAAACAGAAACGAGCCACAGGTTCACACAGATCAGCAAATGATGCGGATAATTGACTACCACGCTGGCAACCGCAGAAGTCACAGATAAAGGAGATGAGTCAGATGGAGCTGTTCAAACCTAGCCAGGACTTAGAGGACTTTCAGTCGTTACTAATCCAGCTGTTGAGTGATGTCTCCAGGGGCTTCCATCTCCCTTCAGCCAGAATAGTCCTTCTGGCTTTGGCAGACCTGTTTCTGATTCACACTCACCCAAGCACAGCATCAGGCTTTTTGCTTTGCAAGCATCAGTCATAACCCACAACTAGGAGATGATGGCTGAAGAACGGCTTGGAGTACCAACTGCTCCTCGGTGGAGAAAGAGCTTATATACAACTTCTGCTATATTTGTTCCTGTCTGAGTCTGAAACACTTCAACCTTACTCCTACAGCTAGCCAGACTTTCAGCTCCATATTTTCCTCCTCTGTGTACCCGCTGGCTCACAGTTCTTTACAACGACGAAATGAAGATCTCTTCTAGACAAATTTACTGTTTGGTGAAGCACAAATAGTTCATCCTTGTACATTTACATTCATAACCACTACTGACTGGGAAAATTTATCGCTCTTTCAACAGAGCCAAAAGCCACACATTGTGCAATTGCTAGTTTTACTAAGCTATGCTTCAGACACCTATCGACGTGTAGGCTGGGAAAGAACCTGGAATTTCTGAAGCCTCAGCATACATAAATTGTTATCTGTGGGTAGAGGCTTTCTGGGATTGAAACATGCCGCCATGTGAAATTGTAAACTGTAAAATGTAATGGGCTGTGTTGCAAAGATGAACAATGAAGGTCTGATTCCATGGTTCTCACAATGTTCACTAGAGCATGGAAAAAATATGTATGTTATTCCATGTTTTAAGGATTCCCTGAGAGCCTGAGCATTTACAGCTGTCGCTAGGGCTACTGTGCAAAAGGTGTGAACAAGTCAGAAACTGTGGCAAGAATTTCTTTCATTCTTCAACAAGAATGTCAATTGTTTTTAAACTGACAGCCAACTCAAGCTGATCAGTTACTGGTGTTTCAAACCTCATAACAGGTCTCAGCAAGAAGAAGCTTAGAGTTCTCAACACCCTGCACAGTGTATAAAGTCAATACTCAAAAGAGATTAGTTTTATAGTGATCCCAGGGTCCATGGCAGATGGCAAAACAGCTCTAACTCCGCTACCAAACATATGGAGGTTAGGGAGAGCACCTCAGTATGAAAGTAAGAACTCTCTCCAAACAGTATTAAAATCACTGGAAAGGACATCGTTGATTTCTGTGCGTTTTTGGGTCACATCTCAAGATAATTCAGGCTGCCATGTAATGAGTCTGGGAGAGTTCTAGATACCTACATTCCTTCCCATAAGCATTCCCCTTGCTGTGATATAAGATGCTGTAGAAGTCATTGAAAGCCAGCCTAGAGAGAGAGATACCCACACATAGACACAATCCCACTAGTTGGCTAACGTGAGAAATTGTAAAGTGATATCCAAAGCTTTTTTTCATTTGGCTGCAGAAGAAAACTATTATGGTAATGCTGCCTATGGCGATCATTTTTCCCCCCCCCCAGAAGTCTAAGTGGTCTCAGTTTAAGGAAGGTCAAGTTGCTCTGCTGCAATATATACAAGTGAGGGACAAACACTGGCATTGTCCCTGCATTCACCTGAATGAACATTTCAAAGGCTCACCTATAAACTATTCCTTCTGCTACACCGAATGTTGTTGAAAAAATGCCTGCAGAGGTTATGTCCATAAAGGAAGCTAAAATGGAAAGAAAAGCTAAAAGAAAGAAATTAGATACGTGAAGAAGTCATTTAAGGAAGATGAGCCCAACCAATGTGCTAATGGAAAGGCACAGATGAATAAATAGAAATTAATAACCACAAGCTCTCTTGGATTATGAAAAATATATGATTACTGTTATTCCTGCGGGGAAGAGGTTCCGGCAGATGAAATACAATTCTGCTTTCCCTGCCCTCTGAGACAGACAGAAAAGCAGGGAAAGGACAATACTAGAGCATCGGCAATAACTGCTGCAGCTGCAAGAAGTTATAAAAAAAACCTCCCCATCTAATAGTCCCAATTCTAGCAACAATTTCCTCCTTTTTTTTTTTCCTTTTCTAGTTGTCTTTACCACTCGCTGGTTGTTGGCAAAGCTAGCAGATATTTACAAAAAAAAAACCAACCCAACACAACAAAACCCAAAACCACGCTCATCCCAAAGTCTTCAGACTAATTTAAAGCCTGATCTAAAGCCCATTGAAGTCAATGGAAAGACTCCCTGGAGGGAGGATGAGAGAGAGAACAAACCACACGTGACAGATGTTAGTCATGTTGCTTAACTCACTACTGGGAAGCTCTCCGATACTACAGCAGGAGAGAGGGTGTGAGAAGTGATCTGGACTAGGAAGCAGTACGATAGAAAAAGTTCTGGATTTAGGCCTATAAGCCTTGATGGGAGACTAAAATAAAAAAAAAAAAAGGAGGTGGGCTTCTGCAAAAAATAAGATGCTGATTATTTTGTAGCAGAAGAATGAACTGGTGTGAGATTATGCAAACTGGCTTGATCTGAAAACTCTGTTGGAGGTTTTCTAAGAAAGAAAGTCTGTCTGTTACAGTCAGTAGCAGTAAGCTTTCCACAGTCTTGGTCAAAAGCCAGCGGTGTGGGAGATCTACATCCTCCAGGTAAAAGGTACCCATGAGATGTGAAAAGATCTTGCTGATCACCAAAGGTTCAGAGATACTTTTGATAAAGAAACACTTGGTGTGAAAGACAAATATAATTCACCTGATGACATTCTGCATTTTGCCATGCACAGCTTAGGCATCACACGCCAACTGAGGCCACCACGTTACTACAGAGACAAATGCATTTCAGTCATAGCTCACTACACTTCCTTGTCAGATCAGTGCTGAAAACTATTATCTCTGAAATATCTGGACATCTGCATTCCTCAAAGAATGGGCTGTCTATTTCACTGCTGAAAGAATAGCACCGCTGCAATAATCAATTATCATTAAATTAGTACAAGATCAGAAAACTGATACAGTGAAAACAACGGGGGGAAAGTAAATAGTCTGTGCAACGCTACTTAAAAATCTCCCAAGGTGTGGCTAGAAAGCTATCTTAATTAGTGTCTTCTGAGATGAAGTACGTTGTGCTGCCGCTGACAAGAATTTAAAAATGAGCTGACAAACAGAAGAAAACTTTTCTTACACGAAGCAAAGGAGAACCATGTGGATTAGTAGAGAAGAGGCACAGGGATCAGCAGAAAATCCCAGGAAGAGCGCTGGCTGAGGTGAGCTGGTGCATAATGATAACCAGCTACTGGTTGTACCAATGACAACTGAAAAAAACCATCCTGGCCCTGCAGACCACAAAGCAAAGTTCTCACTGGCAGAGGCCTCTCAGCTGGGTTAATCCACTCAGTCTTTGCCCTGGGCTGAGTTGGTCACACTGTGCCTGTCCAGCTCCACTCTGTCCTAGCTCGGGCATCGCTGAACACCACCTCGTGCCACTCAGCAAGGTGTCCTTACTGCCACAGAAGTGCACATCCCGACATCGACGTTAAAGCCTCAGGTCTCTCTTACTGTCTATCTCAATTACTTTATTCTGGGGTATTAAGCAAAACTTTACAAAAGGCCAAAGTGATTTTACGGCTGTTTCAGACATGAAACATGTCGGATCCCATACTCAGTGTCCTATGGATCTAATGCATGAGTGCTCCAACGCATTATTTTCCAGTTAGATTAATCCTCTGTGCTAAAGGCTTATTAACTGAGCATGCTGAGGATTTACTAGCTCAATTTGAATAAATGCCAGTGGCATCAGTAGAGGGTATCTTCAGAGGTAACAACACCTCAGCTCTCAGTATCATGCCCACTCATAAGGAACCTTCATCTCCAGCCCACCCTACACCTAGAGCATGCCCTCAGCTAGCTGGGCCACCCTCACCATCTATCAGGTGGTCACAGCTTGTGCAGAGAGACCTACTCACACCTTGGGTCAGCACCTTCACACTGGAGTTAACTGCTACAGGCAGGAACTGATTTGTGCCACAGGGTGTCTGCACAAAGGCACAGAATGACTTCCAGTAACTGTGTGGAAATACTTACCCCGTAGCTTTATAAGCAACTTCACATAGGAATGGAGAAGCTGCCTTCATCTACCATCTGGAAATGGTTTGCGTACCACCAATGGTATGCATATCGCAGTTTGGGAACCCCTGCTTTATACCAAGAGTCTTACTGAGGGTTTCTCCGGCTGCCATACAGCTGCTGTAAAGGCTCGTCACCCTGCTTTGTACCAAGAGATGATGAAGACCCTTCAGAGCAGCTGTATAACTGTCTGTGAAACCTCATATCTCATGAATAACAATTTAAACCTGCCTTAAACTCCATTGCCTTGAAGGCTGATCTAGCTGATTTATATCTGAGTAAGAAAAAAGACAAAGATTCCCAGCCTTTCTGAGTTTCTTCTCATCTCACTAAAGCAAGGAAAATCATTTCCTCTGAGACATACTAGAGAAGAACTCCAAAGGGGAACTGAGTGTCATTGTTACATCCAAGGAGCTGTAACAGTTTTTAATTCTACTCCTATTACTTTGGAGACAAAAACATGGGGTTTTTTAGTGAGTGTGTTACAAAGGTGTCCCTTAGTTGTTACCTTCCTACCACAAACATATTGCATAACTTTAAAATGCATAAACCAAATTGATTTAATTTTTTAGCAGCAATCACAAAGCAGCCCATTTTTATCAGTTTCTCCGTAGAGTGTCCATTTGTTGCCCACTCAACAAATACAACATAAAGTGAATGCTGAGCCTATAATTTATAGCAAGTTAATTCCTCTTGATATTAGCTTTTGAATAATTAGGATGGGTAAGATATGTTTGAGAAACAGGATTTAAACTGAAAGGAGAGCTACAGGAAGGAGCTGACTCATTCCAGGAAACCATGTCAAGTGAGCCCTGAGCAGGGTATGTGTTTGTTGTCACCTTGGGTGCACTGCAAAACATGCGCCTCGAGGTGTGGTGTCCTCAGCCACCCAAAGGCTGTCATTACAGTTAACAGGGGTGGTCTTTTCGACAAATATGTGTTTCCAAGTGAGTATTTTGAAGGAAAAATACAATAAAAACAAGAAGTCTTTCTTCTTGCATGCAATTTTTATTGAATATTTCCTCCTATGTGGGATTTAGCATTTATTTGCCCCCTGTTATGTTACTTTGATGGGGTTTATTTCACATCTCAGCATTGCTACTTATTTTAGAGGAGGGTAAAAATGGGATGGATTAAGGGAGAGCATTGGGGTTTCCCAAAGTAGGTAAAGTTCTAAAATAAAATAAAGGTGATGAACAAACTAGCGTTTAAGAATGTGCAGGGTGGGTTTCTTACAAAAAAATAACCAGTTAGGAAATGGATGGGTGTTCTCATTCAGTGGACCTCATCTTTCAGACCTTGCTCATATGCACCATCCCTACTGAACAGCTCCAGGAATGAGGCAATTAAGCTCATTCTGACCTCCCACCATCTTCAACTTCATCTATCGGATCATCCTCTGACTTTCTCACTCACTGGTGTTCAAGAATCACATGCAAAGGTGAGAAGAAAAGACCTCTTGTCAATCAGAAAAGACACAGACATTTACTACCATTCCTCTTGGTGGTAAGGAAGAACGTACAGACATACACTAACTGTCTGTCAGAAGCAAAGGAAGGAGCCTTACAGGTCACGAATTATGGACCTACATCTATAAGGATCTCAGCAGAATGAGGAGTGATATCACTGAGGTTCTGTTAAAACAAGCTGGAGATCAGCCTGAGTCACAGATGTACTTTTTTTTTTTTAAATGTATATATTTAGCAAAGTATCAGGAAAGAAACAAAGTGGCTTATGAATAGAAATGCAGGGCCCACGACCGTAAATATAAATGCTATTTTTGAACATCTCAATCTATTATTAGAAGTCTGCTTGTTTCCATGGGCTTGTTTCAGGTGCAGACCTGAAGAGTGTATTTTTAGTGTTAGAAGGTTTTAAACTTGAGTGCTTAGGGGATTTTGATTAAACTGTTTGGCTACTGTTTTCTAATGTGCATGTGAGGGTGGCACACATAAGTTTTAAGCCAATTCAGCCTAGCTAAGGTAATAATCTTTTTAATGTCTTATTTTGAAACAATTTGTGACGTACATCATCCCACTTTTCAACTCAAGTTTTAAATTCTTTGTTTGCCCATATTTCAAAAGTAGGAAATAACATTTTGCAGGATAAAAGTTCTGCATGGTATTCAGAGTTTTATGTGAAGGCTGGTAAACTATTTAATAATAATAATAATAATAATAATATATTCCTTTCAATAGATTTTGCATCCTGTTTTTTAGACCTGAACAAAGATTTTGGGAGTCCTTGATTTTCTGCTCCTTTGTCTCCCCATTTCGTGGTTCTCAGCAGGTCACTTTACTGTTCACTGCCGTTAATCTGTCTCATGCAGATGTACAGGGACTGTCTGTTTTAAAGGTTTTAGCTCACTGGTAAAAAGGCACTCGATGGATTCAAGCACAAAAAGCAACAGTGCAAATAAAACACTAAGAAAAGCAAAAGAGTTGCTAGCATTAAGAGCCTGATGTGCCAAAACATCACCTTTTCAAGACAACTTGAATTACATCTAGCCCATAGAGTTATAACTTTATGTATTCACTATATATACTTTCATAAAAGTTAATGGTGAGTGAACTGGCACGAATAAAATATGTAACAACCCAAGAAAAGTCCACCAAATCCAACCACAAGTACAGGCTTAAGGCTTTTTTTTTTTTTTTTCTTTTTTTAAAGAAGTTCATGAAAGTTTGGTATTTTTCATTGTATCCTGTTTGTTCTGGGTTCCCTCTAGAAGGAGCAGTGCCAAGATACGACGAGAAAGGCTGTTCTTGTTCTATTTGCAGCCCAGCTAGGAGCAGGAAGTACTATAAATCTCACAAGAAAGTCTGTTCTGCCAGCAGGGCTGATTCTGAAGTTAACCCAAGTTGTGTCATAGCCTTCAACAAGGATCCAGTCAGGCTGAATCATCGCATTTATAGAAACCAAAGAGCTTCAGAACGGTTGGAATAAAGATCAGGAAAGTGCCTGAGCACTGATCAGTTTGTTTCTTCGCTAGATTAAAAAAAAAAAATTATATCCTGCTGTAGAGACTAATTATACAACACTCAAGATTGCTAACGTGCAGTAACCCAAGGTTTGAACCTTGCAGAGTTGCAGAGATTTGTTCCCCACATGTTGGCCCACCAAGCATTAAGGAGCCATCAGGCCCTTAGTGACGGAATAAAGGGTTTTTTTCCAGAAATGTATGCTCATTTTGGACAAGTGAGCCTGCTTCTCATGGATCTGCTCTTATTACACATATTAACTGCGGACTATTTGACTTGCTACTTGAATGTGTATGCTTGGAAGCTTATTCTCAGTTAATGCAATGAAAATTTCCAATAAATTGACACAGGAGGAACAATTCAAGTATCATTTACACACTTTTGAATTTGGATTCCATATAAATGAAAGGAAATCAATGCAGAAAATCAATGCAGCTTTTGGCTGAAAATGAACATGAGGTCACACTGGCAGGGCCAGGGCCTCCGGGTAGAAATAAGCAGCAAATTGTTTCTCTGCCCTTGAAAACATCATCAAAACCCCATTAAGGAAAAAAATCTGGTAATGTCTTGACTTTTTTCCCCCCTAGAAACAGAAAATGACTGGCCCTGCCACCTTTACCTCCAATCAGCAACAGAAAAACAGAAAAATAATAATATAGCAAGTGACTCCATGGTTGGATGTGAGCCTAAGCTATAAGAAATTCAGGTTCAAGTAGCTACTTCTTGACTCTTCCTCCCTCTCTGAAATATAAAACCCAGTGATATTCTGGAAAGAGGAACTCTTTCTTTGTTCACCTATCAGAAATTCCATTCTTATGTCGCAAAGTTGCTCCCGAATAAAACAAGGAAATTGGTACTTTCCCACAACTCCACCAAAGACTACGGCGCTTCCTGTCATTACATCCCAGGATTTCTAGTCAGCTGTGATCACAAGGAATTTCAATGTATATAATCCAGACCCTTCCAGACTACTCAGAATTAAAACAATGAAACATCTCAGACCATCCCCACATTCACTGTGACCAACACATTTGTAGAAAGCTGAGAACCCCACACACCTCCCAGGCTGTGTCTTTATTGATAACATAAGTAGGACCTGAGCATAGGCACAAGCTGGTCTACGGTTGTCCACACCATTGTTAGCCTACTCACAAACATGTTTTTGGCTCTTGCCAACTCCTGTTCTCCCAGATTTGCTTAAGCATCATCTGAGAAATAGCAAAAGTCCTCAATTGTTTCCATCAGGCAGCATAACCAAGGTATCTTGGCTTTTTGTGAGGGAAGAAAGGTGGGCTTGGCCATACGGGTGAGTCATGCCATGTTCTTTGATCTCCAGGCTAAAGAATCATCCATGGCTCATCGTGTGAGGCTATGGACATAATCTTAACAGATTGAATTGAGAAGAAAACTGCATGCTTCGCTATCTGCCTGTGAATCACTTCTGTCTTCTCTCGAACGTGTTGGTGGGACTTCTCGGATGACTCTGGAAGATCCAAGTTTAACGAGCACTACAAGTAGGCCATTTTCTTATGGAAAAAATGAATCACAAGAATTATACGGTAAATCTAGTTCAGGCAGTGAGACAAGGGGATATTTCCAGAACTTTGACCTTCAGTTTTGGCTGAAGAAGCACTACATTGTCTTTCCCTAAGGTTTTATATCCAAGACTCCAAAGGCCTTTTAAACGTTGGAGCCAGAGAACACCTCTGTGACATAGTCTGGCCCATGTCATAATTCCCATTCTACAGAGAGGAAAATTGGGTCACAACTGGTGAAACACTTTTCCAAGGCTTTTCAGCACAGAAGTGGCATTGCAGAAAACAGGATGCATGAGTCACGAATCCAAGACTCCTGTTTGACTGTGTAATGAAAGGAGACGCTTCTTTGAATTTTGTATAACAGTAGGTGGTTGCCACAGAATGGCATGTGTTTACTAAAGCTACCTGAGCTACGGGTCGCTGGGACTGGCACGTCCACACCACAGACCATGGTACCAGGCTGGAGAAGGAGCTGTGCTCTGATGGCAGCACAGCTGCACCAGCACACCTGGGTCATAAACTCTACCTCTCAACACTCAGCAGCAGGGGGCCAAAAAGTTCGATACTTCAGCACACAAGGTCACCAGGCCAAAGTCTTTTTATGGATTTAGCTCTCAAAACAGGATTTAATAGCACGCAGTAAATAAGGCCTTGGGCCACACATGGAACAATGAAGATAAAACAAACTACTGAATAGCTGCTCATTAAGAGTGCGCCGAACATCCTGTGCGCAGAGGTAGAGAGCTCTGCGGAAAAAATAGGATGTGATCAGATAATTAAAAAATGAATCATAATTAATTACACAGGCAACCTTAATTAGGGCATTTCCTAACCTTCCCGTGCCTTTTTGTGACATCAAAAAGTTCTTTCAATGTCATTTTTGTGCGCACAGTATAGAGCTTTGCTCAGTTATGCGCTGAAGGCCACAGCAATATTTGTGTGGCAAAGTCACATCAGGTTTCCCTTAGAGGTCTTTTCTCTACAAGTCATTTGGTTCTTTTCTCATCCACGCCAGGTTTGCCTGGATAAGACCCCGCAACCTTTAAAAAGTAATCACTTTGATTACTCAAGAGCAGGAGCAGATTCAAGCCCTGCATCTTTAAGAACTGTCAGAAGGAAAAGACAGAACAGCAGAAATACTCGTTGTACAACTCAGCTCTTACAGCTACATCAGCTTATAACCATACCGGATTCCAGCGCATCCGTGGGAAAGTATTTATTTTACCTGTAGGTATAATTGTAAGCAATAAAAACAGTTCAAACCTTGCCAGAAAGGGTGTGAATTTCTAAAAAGAAGGAAAAACTCTGAATTCCAATACCTGAGCAAACAAGTTAGTATAAAAGAAAAAAAAGCAAATGAAGCAACGTTGCCAAAACAATGGGGTTATGATTTGCCAACAGCTGGATTGCACTTTCACTTACAAATGCTGCAAAAAAGACTCTGACTTCTGAGCACATTTTCTTTTGAATCCAATCATTTTGTTTGTCGAGTGCAAAGGATGTGCAGAGAGGGGGGAAAAACAGTAGCAGAAGCTTTGAAAAGCAAAATAAACCCCCATCCCTTTTTTCTTGGAAGCCATTTCACCAGTTTGGCAATACAGAAAAAGCACGTCTTGCCATTTAAAAAAATACTGACTCCGAGAAACCAGCTGCAGAGAGGAGGTAGGAAAAGAGAATGAAGCTCCCCAAAAAACACACACACTGCTAAAAACATACTCTGCCATCTTTTGGTCTACCTTGCCAGCTAAAACCTGCAGTTTGTTGTCTGGGGCCAAGGACATGAATGTTGGAAGTGATGCTTGTCTACCAGCCAGCCTGAGAGAGTTGTGTTTGATTGCAATCTTGCTCTGAGCCACCCCCAGGTTGTCATGTCATGTAAAGCTTCACTGGTGCGTCACAAAATGAATGAGAGATTTGAGTTACTTGGCTTATCACTTGAATTTATATGAGTACATTTTTAACAAAATCTCACCAAAGGTTTCCGTTGGCAAGCTCTTGCCTTTCCTCGTGCACCATGAAACTGGCCTTCCTGACAACTCTCGTTTCCAGCCCTGAGTGAAACCAGAACATGCCTGAAAAGCAAACTAGGTGGGGGAATAAAGTTAATCAACTTCAGAAGCCCTTCCAGAAGCCTGTTTTATAGGATGGCTTAGGACAGGTGTTATTTCAACTAAGCATGTTCAACTAAATCCCAGCATCATGGCTTGATAGAGAATCGGGATACCTTAAAATGTTACTAATTTCCACCTGCCAAACGTTTAGCCTTCAACCTTGTACTGGTACCATCTTGATCTGGTCTGGGCACCTCTGTGCTCACCTCTGCCTTTCTCTTGCTTCTCAGCTGTGCTTAGTTTTTCACACGGAGTTGGCTTCTGCTTCTCAGTCTCTCATAATCTGCCAAATCTCTTCTATCCTTTGTCACAATCTAGTTTGCAGACACTTCAGCCTTACTTCTCAGCCCTCTTATGTTGGCTTTTTAGACAGTATTTGAAATCCTAGAGATAGTGCAACAATCCTCCATTGTTGTATATGCATCTGCTTCTTTCTGCTGTGCACCTAGACAAATGCAAGGTTTCTCTATTATGTCAGTTAGCCCCTTACACATGAAGGCAGAAAATCATGCTGGTTTCACCCAGAAGGCCTGGCAATGGTGGAACTCGTAATGGCAGCAACAATAACGTCTGGTCAAAATACTCCTTTCATTAGATTTGGCAGAGCTGGCCATATTTGCCTGTCTATAAAATTCATCATATAAGGAAAAAACAGCTGAGCTTTAAAAATGAGCTGCATTTATACTTGGCAACACTGGTTTTCTGATTGTTTTCTAATGGCAAAGCCTAAACAAGATGGCTGCGGCGGTGCAAAGGAGACAACTGAAACTGAAGGCCAAAACAAAAACCTATAGACAACTCCACAATAAAGACAATTTCCATGCAAACCGCAACTGTTGAATTTCAGGCCTTTCAGCTGTCTATCTGCTTAAAAGCTTTTTATTCAGCAAACAATTTACTTTGTAACAAACCTAGGCCTGGAAAATTTCTGCCCAAAACATGCTTCTTTCACAGAATCAGAAATTAGCTGATGACTTAATAGCAACACTTACTACTAAGCATTACAATAAGGAAGTATTTTATGTACTTGCCTCGCATTCTACCAAAGATGGAGATGTAAGACTTGCACTGTTCTTGTATCACACATATCCGTGGATCAAAAGTTTGCCAGTAAGGTTCACAAACGTCTTTGTGAAAGGCTAAAAAGCCCCAGAAGAACTAACAACCAAAATTAGTGTTTAGTATTTGTGACAAAAATAACTAAATGAAGTTTAGCTTGGAAACTGAGGCTTATACGTCCAGAGAAAGAGTTTAAGAGAGGTGTTTAGGGATGAGTAGCAAAGCAACGTGTAAATAATAGCCAGTGTAGAAAGTCCATGGCTCTTTTCAGCATATTTGGGAACCCTGCCACAGAAATAACAGGTGGAAACAAAGGAAGATGTAGTCATTTTCACAATAATACTTTGAGGGGTGGAAAAAAGACCAATATCCTCTGAATTTTTGTTTCAAAAGTCCTGTTTCAATCACATCAAAATCCACTCTATTGAATTCTCCAGATACTACTAGCAAGACGATCTGGAAGAAGTCTGGAAATATCAGGACTAGATTCGGGACCTGGAAGACTAAGTAAGAAGAAAACATTAAGGTCTCAGATACCAAGAGTTAAAATATCTTGGCAAAATCCTTAACTACAGCAGATAGGTGTACGTAAGAGCTGCAGAATGGCCATCTGCTTCAGCATCCTGCCTTCAACAATGGCCATAAGCAGACCTCATGTGTAAGTTAAGAACAGGGGCAAACATATATGATATTTGTGTACTTTTGCAGACTGTAATTATTTTAAGCTCAAAAATTTCCTGAGCTTGGTGTGGCCATTTAGTAACCTTCAATAGAACTGTCCCCTTCCAGGTATTTGCCCCGTCTCCCCTTAAAGCCATGCAGATGTTTTTTGCATCCAAAGCATCTGTTGCAGGAAGTCTACTTCCAGAAGTCCAGTTTTCTTTGTTTTGAACGTGGTTCCTGTTAACATCCTTTGACAGCCCTTAGTTCTTGTACTGTAAGAGATGGCAACCAGTATCCTACTGCCCACGCCTCTCGTGGTTTGTAGAACTTCTATTAGATCCCACCTTGCTCATTTATTTTCTGAGCCGAAGAATCCCAAGAACTTGGGACAAGAAGTAAGAAGCACTTCCTGAGACTGCAGGAGAAAGGGAAGGGTACAATTCTTGCTGCAATAGCAGCTATGGAAGTATCTCTTCATACTGTAACGATCTGAGCCTCAGCTGAGCAACAGCTTGAATAGTAACCAATAACATTGCAAAATATATTAAGAAACTGGTGAACAAAACCAACCAGATCCTTGCCGCTGCTGATCTACTCAAAGGTGTAAGCTACCCACAGCTGACACAATATTCATCCTACAGAAGTGGCCATTTCTCTGCAGATATTTTGCGGTGGCAGTGCTCATGCTCTTCTGTTACTTAGAAACTTCCAGACACTAACTGGAGTGGCAACATGTGCACACTTGTACCTATCATGCTCAGCCTTATAAATAAATGAGGTTCTCCAGATTTTACATCAGGTTTTGTGTTTGTGCCTAGTCTTGCCACCACAACAGACAAAAACACCAAAAGTTTGAAATTTCCACTGACCTTTCTCATCCCTTGACTACAATTTTGCTTTTTGCCCGGCAGTTTTTCAGTTCAGGTGTTATGGTCTGATGAACTTACTGACAGCAAGCACAAAGAAGAACTCAGTAGCCAGAGTTAAGTTTGTGAAAGGCTTTTTATGCACTTGAAAGTGTCCCCCTAAAGAGCCCATATTCCTATCAGCTTTCTGCAGAATGGTTGCCTATGATTATTTTTTCTCATATTTAGGCGCATTTACTTACACTGCAGCAACAATTGGCACATATGAACAGCAGATTGTCTATGGTTTTGATTAGTGTGGCAGCAACAAATCCTTTGTTTTTCAATCCTGGTCTAAATGAAACATCTTCCACAGAGACAAATCTCCACAATGATTAATCATGAAGCATCCCATATGGATACTGATATCCCACATGCTTTAAATGAGGCAGGGTGGGAAATGCTCTGCTTCACTCATCTCTCAACCCAACAAACTTCTGGAAGGTACCCACAGGTTCATTCTCCTGTGGTTGTAACCTCACTGCAGAATTGGTTGAGACCAGGTTAACTGTAGAAACCTCTGCTGGTAGAGAACTAATCACTCAGTGGTGTCATTTTTTAATCTAGATTTTCCATACAGACAAAAGCCCTAAATGTAGTTACACAGAATGATTTTTGCTGAAGTAGCCGATTTCACCGATGGACCTGCTGTAAGCCATACCATTTAAAAGTGGTTTCCAACAGTATAAACCACACTTTCATTGTAAGAGCTGAGTATGTGACAGAAGCTTTGGCCGTGCTGCACACAAACCCATTTAGCCATCTGTGGAGTCCTGCAGTGTGGAACCTTCCCATGAAACAACTGAACCGTACTTGGGTGTATATTTGGCATGAATAGCTTCACCACATACTCCAGAGGAGTAATCTGAAGCACAGTCAAACTGTTCCATAATGCAATGTATTGAGCACAATACACTAGCCAAAAATCAGCTCTAAAATAAATAACCACAACTTAACTGACGTAACAGAGGTCTATTTGCTTATACTGTTACTAGCTTGGCCCTCTCTACTTATTTAAGTTCAACTCAGAAAGTGTATTAAGAGTCCAATGTCCATTTTCCAAGTGGAAATAGAAGCAACTTCTTCCTATCTACACACATAAATTAAACACCAGAAGCACTGCACAGTATTTCTTTATAACTGTACCTCAGTCTGAGCTATAAGTTCAGTTTTGACTTAATTTTTCCTTCTTCCACACATATTTACTGTCCTACTTTGTCAAAACCAATTATTGATGACAGACTGCTTAATCAGTCAGTGACTCTCACATTTCTTTCATTTTCTGACCTGCGATGGTTTTGCTGTTGTTCCACAGCTGGGTCTCTGCTGTCACAGCAAATGATAAAACCACCGGGTTTTTGAGCTTCAGCAGGCAGAGCAATATGAGCTAGATCCTTAGATACTTTTTACCCCTTCCTGAAGCCCCATGGAATAAACCTGGCCCCTGGGATGGCTTCTTTTGCTAGTTTTCCTGTCATTCAGGAAGAGTGTCAATGAACTATGGTCTAACTATTTTTCGGACATCTAGACACAAATATGGGTGAAAATGAATCCATATCTTAACGTCCCTCCAGCACTAGGGAGAATTAGCTTATATTATTATGGTCCCTTGCTGGGATCTTTTAGTTGTAACTTCGTTAACCCAAAGATTTCATCAGCTTCTGGTACTTTGGTACTTGCAAGGTGTCAGAAACAGTAACAAACAAAAAAACCTAAAAGAATCTTTTCCATTCTCTGTAGGACTCCTGTCACAGTGTGCTCTCCATTCGAAGAGCTCAAAGGGCTGGGTAGAAAGATACATAGATAGGTTGTTTCAAGAAGGAACTTTGAAGGATCAGCTCTTGCAGTGATCCATCTGTGAAGATGAGAAAAGGCTCCTAAGCAGCTCAAAACAGCATCAGTGCAGAACACTGGGGGGGCCCAGTAAGACGATCACAGAATCACAGAACAGATATAATGAACTTCTCAGGCTTGGTCACCTGCACCTGGATATTTGGGATCAAACTTCTTAAGATGAGTGTTCAGATGACTGGAGATTTTTGCAAAATGAACCTGTTATCTGTATATTTAGTTTTCATTTGCAAATAAAACTACAGCAGGTATAAACCTGCCCGCCTAGATTTTGTGGCATTGATGAAGACATTCAGTTTGGTCCTTCCTGGCATTTATAAACATCAGTTTCTTCCACTTATATTTTTAAAAAAATAACCAGGTTCCTACTTAGTTTGTGGGCTAGATATCAAGCTATATGAATATAATTCAAGAGTCACTCTACTGATGTCACAGAAATATTTCTCAATTCATTTTGTTGGCAGAGAGGATGAGCAAAGCATAATATACATTATTCAGAGGCTTAACAGAGTTCCTGAACCAAAGAGTTAGGTCTAAGGAGAGCCAAGTGGACCACATTTCTTTATACAGTTTTCTTCACACTATTCCATTTATTGGTCTTGAACTAAAGGTGCTTTACTATGAATAAATATGCAAAGTGGGACCAATTGAATTAAATCCAAAAACCTAAGAGACAAAGCTGCTCTGCTGTGAGCCAGTACATTGCAGCTGCTGAGGCATGAGCCTCAAGACAGCTATACTTGCCTGGTTCACTAGAAGACACTGGTGTGGGCTCCATTATAAACCAATAGAAGATTAAGGAAAAAAAAAACAAGCCTTAACATAAATCCATCTGAAAGCAAACTTATCAATGCTGCAGAGACAGTGATTTACACTAACATTCAATTTTAGGGACTAAAACATCCCATCTGAGCAACAACCAAAAAATTAACCTATTGTTAACAATTTTCTCCTTCGTTATTTAAAACAGAAGTATTCACATAACTCAAAAGCATATCAAACACGCTATTTTTTTAATCACTGCGAACAGCAAAAACAGGACTTTAAACCATACTCAAACCACAGCGGGAGCTTTACCACTGCTCATTGAAAACAACAGCCTCGACCCACACAGTGAAATTCTAACATATCTCTGATTTGTTTTGCATTTAGCTGAAGCTTCATGCAAAAATGGCTCAGAAAAATGATGCCAGCAAACAGCATTTCAATCTGTCTTACACAATGTGGAAATCTGCCTGCACCAGGGACTTTGTTTTAGATTTATCATTTTCCTCTGGTCCATGTTTGAATTCCCATCTCTTCCCACCCCGTTAGTGGATTCCAGTTCTGGGCAGTAATTTCTCTTTAGCTGTGCAAAGGTAGATGCTTCTGGCAGACAAAGGTCCATCTAAGATATGAAACAAAAATCACCACCAAGTATTTCAAGGTGAATGCTACTTTCATCTGGAAAGGAGACCACATCTTCTATCTTAATTATTTTGCCATGGTTCTTCCTATTTCTTAAAGGCTATCAAAAAAGGTAAGAAGTCCAATAAACTATTCAGCAAACAGTTTCTGAATCACTGCATTCTTTCAGACACCCAAAGAGCCTCAAGAAAAGCTACCTTCTCATTTCTGGACTTTCTGGAGTATAAGCAGAAAGCATCAGGTCATTTTGCCAGAGGAGTTAACATCTTGAAACTGAAACTTAATAAGCATTGAAGGAAAATTCCTGGCACAGGGATCAGTTAGATCCTCAACTGCAATTGCTATCAGATTGCCTGGCACTGAATTTTTTGCTAGGGCATTGGAAAGCAATTGTCAACTACAGCATTACTGCTGCTCCTTTTGCTACGCGCATCCTGACTCACCAGTATTCTGAAAGCACCAGCTGCCAAGTGAGTTAGGTCTGCGAAGGGTAAAGCACTGAAAGACACGCACAGATCAGAAGGGACCACAGTGAGTCTTCGTCCTGACGTCCTATATAAGGAAAGCTACAGAGCTTAACCAACTAATTTTTGCAGTGGAAAGAACTGGTTTTCCCTGCTATCTGGGAAAGCATTATCAGGCCTTGTGTGAATAATAACAATAATCATATTATTATTTATTAATGCTGCTGATTACCTAAGGGGTGGCAGCTTTGTATGTATGTATATACCAACCAAAAATTCAGTAAATTTTATTTTCTTTCAAAACAACAACTTAACCCTCATGTCACTGGAGTACTGGGGCCTTAGGACAGATCTGTAATTACTGGTAGCACCACACCAGTTGAGATCAGGGCAGTGGATTTGGCAGCCATTGGGGAGCTATCGGTTTCCCTGCCACCAGCACAGACAAGACCACCAGGGAAGCATAGATAAACATGGTAGGAGGCTGAGAACTGTGTTGGAAACCAGGTCTGAGCTTTGCATCTAACTGTTCCAAATAAGATATTAAGTGTATCAAGACACTGAAAATACATATTGCAATGGCTGCAGAGAGGATCTGAATGCTTTCTTCCACTGGAAAATATCAAAATTCATCAAATGCAAAAAGACATCCCATAGATCATGACAAACCATGAGACCTAATGCTAACTTCAGCTCTCACTGTGATGTATATGGCTTTATGTAACCTTGCACTTTCAATTCCTTATGTTTTGGGTTGTTCGTGTGTTAAAGCCATCACTGTCTGCAACATGCCCTATAAAATGTGCTTCAGCCAGTTTTGGGGTAGGAGAAGAGTTCTTTCCCTTTTCCTATCCTCCTTTCCAAGTTTCTCTCTGCCGCCCCTGTGTTTACCCTGACGTCCTTTGTGTTTCTTCCTGACGTGGCCAGTCTGAACGGTTGGCTCCCTGTTAGGGACAGAACGTTATGACAACCTTTTGCAATTAGCAGAATCAAAAGAGATTTAAGCAAAAATCTCACCAATACTGGTAGCCATATTAAATATACTCCAAGTCTCAACAGTACAAATTGGAAAGGATGGACAGATAGTGCAGGCAAGCAACAGAGAAAACCACGTGTCCTGTCAAAGAAGCTCAGTCTATCTGGTAGAATGACACCAGCCTGCTCGCAATTACCCTAAACACACAGCTTAATCTACTGCAAGTCTTGTGGCAACGAAAAAAAGCCTGACCTTTGAGCTTTGTGGCAGTCACAATAATAAAGGATGAGCTACAGAATAACTTCATTTTGTCCAGATAATTACCTACGGTCCTCTTCACAGCAAGTCCTACCTTATTCTTGAAGTCTGGTAGCCGCAATTTAAAGGAAAACTGACCACCACTCACTAGGAGTTGCTGGAAACAGAAACAGTATCAGTCACACCATTCTGAATGGCCCTTCCCTCCAGTATACAACTAAAAGCAGAGGAAAGAGAAACCAAAGAAAGCAAAGCTGTTATTTTCCTGAATATAATTTCTCAAGCGGTTATAAGTTTTTCATTATTTGAATCTAAAGTCCTAATTGTCAAGAGGTGATTCCAAGGAGGAGGGTTTTGTTCTAGAAGAAGGATGTCCACACATAGAATTTTCTTCTTGTTCTTTAAACTTCTTATGTTGCCCCCAGCAATTCTAGAAGTATCTTACGAGACTAGTCAAGTCCCCTAACACACAATATTTTCCTAAATGAAAAATAAAGCGGTCTCCCATAACCACCGGCTTTGCTCCTGAATTCCTGGAAGATCATGTTGCCCCCAGCAATTATTTCTGACTTCCCACTCAGTGCAACCTTTTGTACACTGGCAAAAGATAATGTTGAGGGGAATACTGAATGCTAATGGCCCACAGATGACTGAAATCAGGGAAATCACACACAACTTCAGAGGTTGTATCTTTGGTGAGTCTCAAAGGGTGGCAACATCTTTGTGAGACCACCCTTACAGCACGTAGTGTCTGTAGAGTCTGTGTTACTTTGACCTTCAGAGTCTATAGATGAACAGACCGCTCAGGTGGACAGCACAAATTAAACACTGTTAAAAAGAGGGATGGGATGTGATGGGATAATGACGAATGACAGAGACCACTATCCTGGGGAAATTCCAGTGAGAAGAAGACAAAGAGCAGCGCAAAGAACTGCTAAACTAATGTGAGAATTCAGTTAAACTTAAAAAATATGAATATGTCATCCTAGGGAAGATAGAATGCACAAACAAGAGGACATCAGCCTCAGGGAACCTGGCAATTCCCACCACTTGCACATTTGCTATTAGGAAAGCCTATGGAAGTAGTTGGATAGTGAATGCTACTTGTCCCTCAGCATAGCACTCATTGTGGAGTCTCCTTCTCTGAAGACTTTCAAAACCTGTCTGGATGCATTCCTGTCTAACCTGCTCTGGGTGACCCTTCTTTGGTAGGGGGGTGAGACAAGATGATCTGAGGAGCTCCCTTCCAACCCCTACCATTCCATGATTCTGTGAAGGAGCGAGCCCACCGCTGTCTCTCGTTATCACTGGGCTGGTTAAAGGCAAATGGCCATACTCTTCCACCAAATCTTTGTTCTCACACATCATGCGTTTCTTTTTCTGGTAGAATTGTCCTTAAAATAATATCAGGAATAGTGGGAACAAATGCAAACAAATTTGAGGTAGGGAAAGGATTTACTGCTTGTGGCATTAATTCCTTTATGAATAAAGCATAACTGCGAATTCAGTTACAATTAATAGCAAAATTCGGTTCTTACCTGTTACTTTTTGCCATTCACATGACCTTTAGTCACTGGAACTGGAATTGACTTGTGTGGGTGTAGTTTGGTATGAGAATTGAAGGCTCTCATAATTCTCAAACACACCTACATTGATGTAAGAGCTGCTTAGTGTTTCAATGGAAAAAAGAAAAGATAAGTAAATCTTGATAATGTAAATAGTCTTCAGGAAATGATCTCTAAAGCTTGAACAAGCGGAGTAAACTAGGTCAGGGGAGCAGGAGAGAAGACTTAAAACAGATTTGCTATCAGGATTTCAGAAAGCAACCAAAAGATGCACAGATTGACAAAATTTGTTATTTAATATGAATGGGGGATGCTGTCATGCTAGACATATAGATCAGACGATGAAGTGCTCAGTTCTGTCATGACCTGTGACAGCGCTTGGCATAAACTGGAACACAGGAAGTTCCACCTCAATATCAGGAAAGACTTTACCGTGAGGGTGAGCACTGGCCCAGGCTGCCCAGCAAGGTTGTGGTCTCCTTCTCTAGAGACTTTCAAAACCCTCCTGTATGTGATCCTGGGCACCCTTCTCTAGGTGAATCTGCTTTGGCAGGGGGGTTGGACTAGAGCTCCACAGGTCCCTTCCAACCCCCACCATTCTGTGATTCTGTCATCATGGAAAGAGTCAAATTCTTGCTTTTTGTTTCAATGCTTGACGTAGGCTTGATTATGGTATGATATTCTTACGGTATGAACATTCTCAAAAGTCTCACTATATCTACGCACCCTCAAGACTATAAGGTTCTGCGTTTATCATCAGATAGCGATGTAATTTTTTTAAGCTTTCCTTTGTGATGCTTGTTCATTATCACAAGCTGAGAGCCCACACTTAGGCTGCTGCTGAGGAGCAAGCCTCCCAGGCAAATCTGAGCTAGCAACACAAGCTCTAGAGCATTTCTTCATCCATATAATTTCCCAATTACGACAGATAGTTTAATATATGCCTTTAAACAAGGTTCAGAACAGCTTTTTTGTGTGTTAAAAACTAACCTCACAAAGGTAATGCTATGGCAGGAGGCTCCTCCTCTGTATCCATTCATTGCAGGGAAAGGAACCCTGCTAGCTTTCCCCATGTAAGACTGGGAAAAGCTTTTCTGTCTGAGATTTTTTTTTTGGCAGTGAAATCCGAAGGAAAAAAAAAAATTAAAAAACCAGTCTGAAATCAGCGCGATCCAAATCACATTTTTTTCCCATTCCTGCTATTGAAATGAAAAAGGATCTTCCCACTCTACCCACATACAAATTTTAAACTGCTTGAAAACAAATATTACACTTTTTTTTTTGATCTTCTCTCAAGTGCCTGTATATGTTAAAAGCTTTTGGAGCTGAGAGATGATCAAGAAGATCCTCAGACAAGCTGTTATTCGTTCAGTGGGTGCAAGAGACAGACTCAGCTCCCTCCTCCGTCTGAGGGTTTGAACCCACGCGTCCTGCCCGAATGCCCTGAGTCACGTGAGCTACTTTCACATACCTAAGACAGAATAACCACGGTACCACTGAGAGCTTCAAACTCCTGATCTGAATCTGGGAAATGGCACCATCCTCTCACTAACCATTCCCTCTCGCAGCACTCCTGCAGCCTGTCCATCCCAGAACAAGAGGTGAGTGACTTTCCCAACCAGCAGCAACCAAACAGGCAGGCATCTCAATTAACTCTGTCTTCTATGTATTTCCCGCTGAGTGTTCCAGTAATGACCGTGTGCTGGAGCTGAGCGCTCCAGTAACTGGCACCAAACACACCAGCCCAACTTTGTTAAAAGAGGATCAGAGCAGGAGTCAAATTATGATTCAGAATATGGGCATATGAGTAAATTATCCTGAGGGTGTGAATTTGTTTATGTGTCGGCTTCCCAGCAGCAAGTTAATGGTGTGTCTGGACCTACAGAGTCATGGTTGTGGATGTCCTTCCGCATCACTGCGGTGCCAGGGAGCAGTGCCCGTTTGGCCTCCTCATTGCTTCAGTCAACCCCAGCGCTGGCTCAGAAGCAAGACTCACAGGGAGGGATTAGAAAATCACAACCGCCTTCTTAATGAGATTTCTTTTCCCTAATGCAATGACTTGTTTTAATCCCGCTAGTCCTCCAACCTTTCAAACAGTCCCCAGAACAAAACAGGCTAGGTCAAAAAGAACAGATAATAATGCAGACATCTGAGCAACTTTGAAAATTTCATTTTCAAAAGCCAGTTAGACTGTAACTGAAGCGAACAGTCTGAAAAAGACACTTTTCCATCTGAAGAAGAAACCCTTGTTGCCTGCAGGGAGGAGCACACAACATACGTAATGCTACCTCACATCAATGCCAGTCCTCTTATATTTCCTTCACGTTTAATGAAGAGAGGCAGCCTTTTCCCAGGATCAGCTCAGAGCACCTTCGTGAGGTGGCTAAAGGACCACTTCTCATCCTCAATTTTGAAAAATACTACTTTTTTATTTTAAAACCTAAACTTCTTTAAAACACTTATTACGCCATCCCAACCTTCCTCACGCATGAGCAAAATACTCCTTTTTGTTTATATTTTGCTTATTCTCTTTAATGCTTGAGCATCCTCTTTAAGACTTTAGCATCCAGTAACAAATGTGTGAAGGAAAAGCTTCAAGGGTTTATACTTGGCCTTCAACTTTCTTCAACTTTCAGGAGGAACATTGTCATAATAACGCACACAAGAGGCAACCATTTATCAGCAGCAATTAGATACTTCTGGAATATACAGTCATATTTTTCCATATTAGCATTCATTCCAAGGCACAGTATATTTTCTAGAGAGAGGATGAGACCCTATATAATCTTCCTGAGATGAGAAACGTGTTTACACAGCAGTGTGGTGGCTGCACTTCCTGCTAGTGACACCGGATTTGGAAAAAGAGATCTTAGTAGCAGAGTAAATACACAGAAGTTTACTCCCAGAGACTTGGGTTTAAATTCTTACTCAATAATAAGGAAAAATAAATGCGATAGCCTCTGTCCTAGTCAGCGCAAGTTATTTATCATCACCGACCCATCAAAAACTTGGTGCAGCAGCCAGCACTCATCTGGCAGGAAAAGCCTTAGTGTAGAGTAACTGGAGACTTGCCTGTCAGCGAGAGGAGCACGTACACCGCCTGTTACACTAGTAGGGTTTATTTTTCAAACCATCAATATTATTGACAATATTAACAAAAGTAAATATACGAAAGAAACTGGTAAAAGTTGAAATTATTAAAATAGAGTGCCTGGAAAATAGAAATACTTTTTTTTTTCCCACTACAGAAGATGATAAAACATTTTTCTTCAAAAATTTGACATTTTGGACGCTGTGGCAATATTCCTGCTCTGCATTATGCCAGCAGTCTCCTTTGGACAGGGTTCTGGGACAGGACTTCATCCTCCCTCACACACCTCCATGCCTGACCAGGGAAGATGGTGCAGGGATCCAAGGATCACTGCGTGTCCTTAGAAATGACACCTCCTGGAAATGAGATAAAGGCAGAACTTTTCACTCTTTCACAGCACTACAGTGACTGAACGCAAGGCATCCAATACTTCCATTTTCAAAATTTTGCTTTTCAACAAAATTATACATGCACTTCCATTTCAAAGAACTCTTCCTTTTTTTCCAAAGTCTGACAAAATAAACTGTTCTAACGACAACAAAAAATCCGTTTGGTTTCATTGCTTATACTTCCCACATCTTCTCATAGAACTGAAAAGCACCAGTGACTCCCTGTCAGTTCCATCTCAACCCTACTGCAAAATCAGATCCCAAGGAGAAATACTCTTATAAATCTATGACTAAATGCTTTCCTGAGATTTTTCCCCAGCCTTATCTTAAAAAGGGTAATGAGTCACCGGCAACACTAAGAAAAGAATTCTTGTTATTGTCCTCAGGCTAGGCACTCTCCTGGCAGCTACCAAATAAATTTAGCCAAATCATAAACTTCAGTAACTATAAGCAATAGGCATTATCACTGAAGAAAACATAGTGTTGCTCTGCAAGTTCCTTAACGAGCAGAAATTTCCACTTAATTTTTCAGCAGACTTACTATTTCTGACTGTCCAGGCTTTGGAGAAGCGAAAGGGACTTTATAGGCATACAGGAAAAAATAATCTGATTTCATCCACTGGTGGCTGGTTTTTTGTCAAACGTATATAGCCACAGAGCTTTAGAAAAGCTGGAAATTACTGTTTTCACCTTCTTTGCTTGGATAGCTATCAAACATTTTTTATTTTTAGCATCAAAGTAGCTGAAAGGGCATTGTTAGAAAGAATGGGCTCTCTCTCTTGACTCATGCAATAAACTTCAGGGAGGGGGCTAAACTTCAGAGATTCTTTCATCCCGAACCCAGCTCAGCAAACTTAAAATGTTTATTCTGTTCCTCAAACTTGTGGTCTTATTTAACTGTACAATATGTTTTTATATATATGATCGGTTTCTGTGGATGTAATCAGAGGAAAATAGCAATAGTATCTTCTAAGAACATAATGACCACTCTGGGTCGGACCAAGGCTATAAGTAGCCCCGTAGCCCGTTGTAGCTGGAGCCAAAGAGTATAAAAACTGGGGCTTGTAGAAAGTGGCTTCCCCTCCCCCAGCTTCCTCTCAATTTCTGGAAATTAATGATACAGGGGTTTCCTGAATCAGATGCTACTCTAGGTCACCGTGCTCAATAGCTATCTTATGCCATTGTATTGTTCAGCAATACTTCAGAGATATCAGTCTTCAAAGAGCAGATCAGCAGTACGATCATTATAAAGTTATTTGCAGAAAGCCATTACAAGCAATTTATTCTTTTATAGCACTGGCTGGGAATTACGTAACCACACACTTCTCAAGGTGCTGAATCAGGAAACAAGTGATCTGGGCCATGGCCTCAAAATCAGGAACAAAACCCAAGCTCTCCAGTCTCTACCTGTGCGCTTTACAGATCTGTGCCCAAATAAATTCTTGCACAGCAATGAAAAAAAATGACTCAGGCTACTGTATCCTGAACTCACTACGGCAACCATCCATTTCTCATGCCCTCAGCACAGCCAGAGCCTCGTTTGTAACTGCTTGGGGAACTCCTCTGCCTTGTTTTACAACAGGATTTGCTAAAGCATCCCCTATGATCGGCTCTTGCGCTTCTGTGAGCCCACCAACTCCAAGCAGGCAGGTGATACTGTCTATTTTCAGACATACTGCTGTGATTTCCACTTCTCCGCTTTCTTACAACCAGTCTCATAAAATTAAGAAAAATCCAGCTTTGGGCCAGTTTCACAAACTTTAAACAAAAGACAATCTTGGAAGCGAAGTCTCAATAAAACTTAACAGTTACATTATTAATCTTCAGATAGTACAAACATTAATCAATCAATCAATCAATCTCGGGGTGAAATTCAGCCCCAAATAAACTCTGATGACTTTTGTGGATATTTGCCAGAGAGAAATTCAGCCTATGTTTTTTTCCCCCTCTCCTTTTGGCAATCCTGCTCATTCCTACGTTTGGAGCATTTTGTATTTCCCACTCTGGCAGTAGCATACCCTTTGGCAGGAGCAAATCTCAGGATGTGCCTGATGGCTGGATCGAGCCAAATCCTGCCCTCCACAGCCCCTGCCATTTCCTGGGTATAACCAGCGGCACGTAGTTGGCCCATGGTGAACCAAAAGGAAGAATGAACCTCCTGGAAAAACAGGAATAAACCTCTTCCAGCTTGCTTAGTTCTACCTTAAAGTTTAGAAACTTCCGCAATTCCTCATCCACATTTCTCTGGAAGTGAAATACAAACAACCATTTTGCCTCATTTCTTCCATTTCACCAGCTCACTCTTTTTAAATGTCACAGATGGAATCAATGTCACTCATATAAGAAATTTTAAAGCAAAACTTAGAAAATGCTTTCTTTTAATGCTCAAACTTGCAGCAAATATAAACCATTGTAAATGAAACCTAATTTGCTAACATGCAGGGCTAATTTGATTACTCTAGATAAAGGTCTTAGAGGGACCAATTGGCACTTGCTGCAGTGTGAAACTAGAAGGATAATTTGCTAAGAGAAAAGTGCAAGCTCTCTTTGGCACCCTGAAATGTGTTCAGTTGGTTTTGTGCTTTTGCATTTGAGTGAGTACTCCAGCACAAATTGGGCACAATTAGCAGCACATTTAAAAAAATACAGCTCAGTTCTGGTGCTAATTTGTCCTTGCAATAACACCAATTTCCCCTGTATTTACACTCAGTAAGCGTACAGAGGCTAACACAGAGGAAAGCTTTGGACAATTCTCATTTGTATAGCACAGAGCAAATAATTCTTTGTGCCCCATGTGAAATGAGTCGAATATCTCAGCCCACTTTCCAGAGAACATGTGTCTACATCACAAAATCTGCCACCACAAGTTGGCACTAATTGGCAGTCTCAGCAAAGTGGCAAAGGAATGAATGGCCCCTGGATACCGAACTAACATTTTTCCCCTACAGGTGGTCTTTTCAAGTCGGAATTGAGACGTACATTGTTTAGGCAAGGTGAAGTTTGTACTGCTGGTACATGTTTTGTTGATTCATAGAAGATTGCAGTGTATAGCGAGCGTTTTCATGAGGGCTACATTCACACTAATAAAAAAATAAACAAAAACCTTAAATTGTATTTAAAAAAAAAAAAAAAAAACAACAAAAAAAACCCAGAACAACACAACAAATTCGAGCTGTCCCTATTTTTCCCCTACTTTGCCCTCTCGAAATCTTTAGTATGTTCAAAGGCACGACCAAAGCTTTTCAGTTCTCTTCAGCGTATATTGATGAAACAGCTCCCTTAGATCTGGTACCAAACCAGATTAGGATGCCAGCTGCTTTTATCAGGGACCTGACTCTACGGACTTTATTCACATATAGCCCGGTTTGTGCCATTTTCTAGGCCTTGTCCGAAACCCACTGATATCAGTAGGAGGTCCCCAAAACTCCGGTAAGCTTTAGAAAAAAGTTTTTGGTGAGACGGGGGGTTAAGGAGTTCAACCAGCATAGCACTATCACAGAGAAAAATACCATGGATGCTTTGATTACGGAGTATAGTTACATTTACAGGGGAAGGAAATTGGATACTAAAAAGCCTCTTCAGAATGACTGAAAATTAAATCCAGATAAAGTAAAAGCAGAAATAAGTTATATGGTTTTCCTTTCTTAACAATGGCAATCAACTAATGAAATGAGCTTCCAAAGGAAACAGAATCCCTGGATGTTGACATCTTTAGCTCAAGATAAGATGTTTGTTCAGAAGACATGATTCCATTATCCTCAAGGATCAACTGAAATGCTATGGCATTTGTTTTATGAGCTCAAACTGGATGATCTAGTTTAATTATCTATCCTATAATTATTTTACATACTTTTTGATATGTCAAGTTGATTGGGGTTTTTTTGTCAACTTCTGAAACTTCCAACAACTGCTTGCTTGGTGGTATTTTCTGGCAGGAATTTCTCCTCCTTTCCAGAGGCTTGTAAATGTGCACAACTACTGAGCAGCAGAGGGAATGGTGTGTGTCGTAATTTCTAAAATGGAACAGATTTTCACCAAACCAAGAAGCAGCACTTACTATTCAAGGGAAGAGAAGATTCATTCTCCTCTTCTGATTCAGCCGCTGGCCCTCTTAACATGACAGGTAACTAGCACAAATCACTGGCTGGGTGTTTCAGACAGTGAAAATGTGTTTGTCAGGAAATGAACTGAAAAAAAATCTCATTTCACAGTGGCTGGCACACAGTTTTGCAGTGCTAACAACTCAGCCATAGGTAGGTAGAAGCCCAAACTCTTATCTTGCACTGATGGCAAAGAGAAATAGAATGTTTCTCCTGTTCCAATGGGAAGGGATCTTTTCCTGCCACTATTCATAAGCACATAAAGCCCCCTGAGCTCTGCCAGTCCTCCCCCACTCATTTATTCAAACTGAGCAGGAGTCAGGATTAGCAATCTGTAAACTACAGCAGATAAAATCCTGCATGGTGCCGGCTCTGAGCAGGCCAGCTTCTGAACTGTGACTCTCAAGCATCACATCTTGGTCTCTGATTGCAGTTCATCCACTCAAAGAGTTGAATATACCAGTCCTTTTGCTGATACGTCCTTCAGGCTAGTTAAAACCAGACACCAAAGGAGGAGTTATCCTACCTCTATGAATAATCACCACCTAATGAACGAACAGGTATTTCTGGGCTTCTCTTGAAAAATAGCTTTTCAGATTATCCAAAAAGAATTTTAAGCCACCTGGCCTTTTTATAGGATGTAAAAGCGGACTTCTTATATTGTCTGCTATCTTAAGGAGATGCACTTTGACATCGCCACAAATTGACCCAGAAAAACTTTGACCTGTAACTCTCTTATATAGTTTTACTCAAGGTCTGTATCCAAGCTAAGCAGAGAGATTGGAAGAAAACAATACTTGGTTGTTAGCAAGTGCCACACATCCCATAAGAAACCTGCTTTGTGGCCCTGACAATCTTTGTTCTACACATGCCAGGTCAGCTTGTTAAACCAAGTCAGCTACAGCACCACTCACAGCTTGATGGTATGGTCCCACCAAGATCCGCTGTCAATGGTTAAAGTCTTGTCCCATCAGTCACTGAGCCTAGTCTTGTGGGCATTAGCTATGATTTCTGTGCACACTGGAAGGAAACTGATACCAGTAGGACAGGTGAAAAGGTCCAGCAAGATAAGGATTGATCTTGCTGATACGGACTACTCCAGGAGAATCAGTAAGTGTGGCTTCCACTGCAACTGGGGTTTAAAGCCAAAATACCATCCCCTCACCTGTTAATGAATCAGAACAATACCCTGTCCTCTGACACTTCCCACAGCACGCATGACTGATCTCACATTCCTAGAACTTTACCCCTTTTCATTCCACTTTGTCTCTATCTCCTAGTTACAGAAATGGAAGGATCCCCTCCAGAAAGAAGGTAGTTATCCTGGTGAAACCACACAGCATTTGGCACGCTCACCTTCTGTGCCATGCTTTGAAGAAGCACAGAGCTACATCCTGCAAGAGCTAAATATTTCTGTTGTTATTGCTCCTGGGCCAAATTCCCAAGGAGCCCTGCTTGGCAATTAATTTGGCTATTGAGACTCTAACCCCTGGTTGTCCTCAGGCTGCTATGAAAGGAGCATTAAAAGGAGAAACCAAAACAACCACCACCTTGGAGAGAACAGAGGCTAAGAATGGAGTGGGAGATTCAACCAACTGAAGCCAGGGAGGTCCAGCATTGTGGTGTTGCAGGACTCTTCCAGCTGCTATCGTGTGCTGACTTCTCCTACCTGCCAAATTAATTTCCCTCCTTTTTGATGTTTAATTCCAAAGAGCTACACAGAAGAGCCACTGAATGAATGTTATGTTTTATAACAAGTCAGTCCAGTCTGTGCTCTTCCCCTAGGCCCTACCTGTCTTCTAAACAACCCAGGTATTAGACACAGTAGCGGGCTCTGTTGACTGATGTGAGTGGTGAAATTGGAGCTTTGCTTACTGCTACCACTTGTATTTGTTTTACACTAGTGGGAAAAAAATAAAATATCACTTAACACATTGGGATAACAGGTCAGGTTGGTTAGCAGTATTTATTTATTTCTGTCCTCCAGGAAGGTCTGGCTGGATAAGAAACTCCCAGTAGGGATGAGTTGGGTGTTATGGGCAACTGACTTGCTTTTGCTGCTTCCACTTAATTTTGCCTCAAACTGTTTAGAAACAAGCTCAGCTGCTGGAGTTTTATATTTTACAGCATGCCAGGGAGGTTGTTGACAGTTTGTTTGTTGATAATCATGTAGATTTCTTATTTAAAACAAAAATAAAAGCAGAACAGCACTAAACTAAAGTAACAAGCCAGATTTTAAGATGCCAGGTGGCACCTGCTGTCATAGTTGTGACTGACTTCCGTCAGAAAAAGTGACAGTAAGAGCTGAGAAACAAGATTGCAGAATCCTCCCTCACTTCACATCAAACCCCCAGGTGTCGGGTACGGTGAAGATATATTACCATAAATCAAAGCTATTACCACTAGCCAGATGGTTCAAATTTGTGTACTACGTGTTAGGCACTAACAGAGCACAACAGTCTGTTGTCTTTCCACAGGAGGGTTCTCAGTTTGGAGCAGCTAATTAGGCTGAAATTAATGAGGCCCAACCTGAACATTTTTCCACACAAAAATGAACGTATGCAGAAACAGGCCAAAATCCCTCTCTGACTTAGAGCAGCGATGGCATTGAAAACAGGCAGGAGGAAATTGTTTGAGGGAACGGTCCGGACAAGAGCCCGCACAGACAACTGACGCAGGCAGATGAAGAGAAAGAAAGAAGCAAAGAACAAATCTTTGGAGAAGAGAAACTGTCCGTCTTCAAAGTTTACTTGGGAAGCTGCTGCACCGAGGGTCGGATTGTCACAAACCTAGTCCAGATGGCTGGAATAAATATTTTACAGGTGGCATACTTTACATGATGCTTACATTTAACCGAGCCTCCTGTAATGACAGTCCTTCAGAGACTTAGAGACAGGGACACCTAATTTGTGGATCCCCAGCAAGCTTAAATAGAAAAGCACCCTGCCCTGCTAAGAAGCTGACAGATTTGCTGGGGAGCAGTATTCTCTGGGAACTTTGCTGGTAAAAATGCTGACACCTAACCCATTAGGCAGCAGACTTTCTGGACTGCGCTGATGACACAGATACCAAATTCCACTTCATTTCCACTTCCTTCAGGCACCCGGGACTTTTTTGTAGACTGGGGCCTCAGCTATTTAACAGGTCACAAGCCAAAAAAGGTTCTGTAAAATGCAGAGTTACTTTTTGGTTCCTTTTTCCTCCAGTGAGCAAGCTTCCTACACTCAGACGTGCTAGGCGCTTTGGCAATGCTAAGATCCGGGGCACTGCAATAATGTTTAATCCCATTACTAATGCTTATTTTAGAATCTGCTTGTCCTTAAAGACATGATAGTGATCTTAATTATTGTCTCCAACATGTATTTGCCTGAAATAATTATTATACTTCATTCCTATAGAGACAATGAGATAAAACTCTAATTTCATTTTATTGGCCCTTCTATCCATCAAGAAATTAGTTTCTTGAGAGAGCTTTGAAGTAGTCCCCTTCACGGATTAAACCCCTTGAAAGTACGAGAACAGAAGGGCGGGGTGTGGGGGAATGAAATAATTTACATCCCAGCAGACGTGTAATGGGAATCAACAATGCAACTAGACCTACATGATGGTTGAGAGGAAAACGTTGAGACATGCTATTCAGCATGAAAAAAGTCTGTTTAGCTGCAGCTTTTAGCTCAGGAGACAGCCAAGGGCTGCACTAAGTCAGAGGAAATGAGGAGAATGGCAAAAAGGAGCTTCCCTGATCATATTTTAAAAAAGAAAAAAAAAGCTTTACTGCATAAAAGAACATCAGATGCGTAACTGTCACTTGGCTGGCTGCCAGGTCAGCTCAGGCTCACAGCATCAGCGTCACCATTGTACAACGTGCAGGAATAGACAGCACAAACTCCGTCTAAGCAGCAGCTCGATTTGATGTTACATCTATGCACAATATTCACCCCAGATGTCCCCAAAACATTAAAAGCCTTATTCTCTGAATCCTGTTACAAACAAAATTACAGGCTCATTTTTCTCAAAAGTCAGAGCCATAAACTTGACTGCTGAGGCTTTTTTTTTTTGTATTTACCTGTAAATGAATACAGGGCAATTTCCTTTATTTTTTTTTTTTTTTTAAATTTCAGACAAGATAGAAAAGAAAACCTATCCATTAAAGGGAAAATTTTGAGCGCAAGAATGATACAAGTTGAGATCATAATAGCCAGGCTCAATACAACTTTATGCAAGGATAGATCCTACGCAATCCTTGGAGTTGTCTCCAGGGGTAGAAAGAACAGTTTGGGCTAGTCTTGAAACATCTTCCAGAAAGCTCGCACCTTCCCATGGAAAGCAACAGTATCTTAAGATTTTGGGAGCTTGATTGCAATGGGTGCTCGGCATCCTGCCCTGGAGAAGACCAAACAATTACACTCTGAACTTTGAGTTTACGAGCAACTCAATGTAAAATTTAATCATATCTTTAACTCTGGAGTCTGACTGGAATCAAGAGTGCTGAGGCCTCTGCTGATTGGAAGCTGTATGATTAGGATACTTTTAAATATAGATTAATAAGTCAAAGAAAGAAAGGTAAGTACTGAAAGAACCTGTTCAAAACTTAAGTATGCGCAGAATATAGGTTTTGCAGTGCTAGGCCATATGTAGCACACATGGCATATAAAGCAAGCCTTGCTATCCACCTGCCAATCACGGATGTAGCTATAAAACACTTATTTTCTTTTCCGTATGCTGCATGTTTAAATTTCCGAGTGTCCAATATCCACACAAGCAGCTGTCATTTCTTTTTTTTTTTCCGAGGCACAAAGGTAGAGACACAAAGGCTGTGCATTACCTCTTCCCACACACACACAGACTTTTCCTCTTTCTGCCTTCTGGCCTTAATGATTCTAAAATAAAGATCTCTCTGTCTGACAGCAAGTGGCTGCTCTTTTTAGTGAGCTTCCCACTGCACCACAGCCTCGAGACTACTGTGCTGTAAGAAAAGTATATTCACTTCTTCCAAATGCAACCTAGAAAGCCCGAACAGTGGGAAACCTCCTACTTGGTATCATGCCAAAGAAAGCTTGAAGAGCAAAACGGTGGCATAGAGACAATGGTACAGATGGTGTTGGTCAGAAAAATACTATATATGATTAGATTATCACGAGAAATGCAATGTGAATGGTAATCACATGTATGGCACCGGTGCTAAATATAGATGTGTCAGAGGCCTCCCGTATGGAGAAAGTCCAGCTGATATTGATAAGACTTTGTGCTTCAGTTGTTGATTGAAAGGTTTCACTCCAGCTTAAAGGTATGTGCTGGCACCTTCATTGTCTTATTTGTAAGGGAAGGCTCATATCCTCCATAAAATCATCTTAACCATGCAGACAGCTGGCAGCTCACGGTTCTATACCCCCCAGGTTTTACAGCCACTCTTTCTATATGATCTCTCACTGGCTCTGGGAAAGTCACACAGCAGTTTTCTAAGCTTGCATTTTGCAGATCCTGAACTTGCACTCACCAGCCTAGTGCAAGAGGAACATATGGTCCTACGAAACTATCCAGTTCTTAAAAAACAAAACATATGCTGATAGTAACTTCCTCTTTGCTGATTAATATTCTTTAAATTTCTGGGCGCTGTTTAAGCATGTGATAAAAAGTATAATTTCTGGTTGCTGCAAACTTGCCTTACAGCTCCGCAGCACTGATGAGAAACGGCTTTTATAATATGAAAGTGTAAGAAATCCCACCATTGCATTTAGAAAAAAATTAACAACGTTGTTCAGGTGAGGCGGCCCATGGGGCCCACACCGGCTGCCTGCCGGGGTTCTGCTGGGCAACCACCGTGGGTCGTGACTTCCTATAGAAGAGATAGCGGCATTTTGTTAGGAAGTAACAAGTCAGGCAAAAATCACATGCTACGTAACGTGCCAGTATTGTAAAATTGATCAAACACTAGATAGGAAGAAGTAGAATTGCATCAAATTACAAATCCCTCTGTGACTACTGTTGGCAACAGGTTTGCAGGTATGAGAGGCTTTTGCCCCTACTAACATTCAGGGGCTTAAAATCTTATGAAAAAAGGAATCCTGTCAGGGGATATAACTTAGAAACAGCCATGGGACCAGACCTGGTATCTTTCCTCCTTCAGATGATTCTCCTCACCACTAATTTATGAAGCCAGGGCTCTGACAGATGTCAGCTATAAAAATAAGCCTTGCTCGCAGAGTTTGGAGACACTACTCCCCTCTGCTGTTGGCTCTCCACCTGTGCCATGTTCCCCTCTCTGGGCAGAGCCAGGAGAACTGAACTTCCACTGGCACTTCAGCCACTGCTGCTCACACCTTTGTGCCTTTGCCCAAGCTGTTGCTAAAGGGGTGGGTGCAGACGCACATCAGGTCTGCTGTCCTGGAGAGGGCGGCTGAACTCTGCCATGGTTTAGGTGCAGTGGGAGGTAGGGAAAACCCAACACCTTACATGTCCCAGTAGAAGTAACACAGGACTTTCTTACTACAAGCAATCTCTCTTTTGTGTGCAAATTTTCACATCTCTCATGGGAGGTGAAACACTTTCTTACTCGCAGCCAGACATTCAAATAACAAATGCAAAAGTGGGTTGTCGTCCCTGTTTGTTACCTGGAAAATATCTGCATTGATCTGAATAACGCCTGCTGTTGCAGGACTGGGTTTACAGCAGTTCAGGCCCAGCTAAGCAAATATGAATAGAAACCGCTGCAAACGGCTCACATTATTCTAAGTTTGAAACTCAGGAAACCCCCAGCTACGGTAAATGCATTGTCAATTATTTCCCTCATGGCCCATCTGGTACAGCCTGGGGAAATCCTATCTAGTACCTGTAGAAATACTTCAGGAGTGAACAGAAAGGTTTGAGGGCTTTCTTCCCTCCACCACGCCCCAGGAGCAGAAAAGGGAGTGGAAGTTCATGGGACACTTTTCCTTCTGTGCTGTTACATAATTGCACCGTGCCTTTGCAGAGTTCCTCCCGGTTTCAGCATGATCAAACCCATTTGTAGGCTGGGAACCTGAGACAAGGAAAAGGTATGTGACTTGCTCAGGGCTACGCAGCAAACCAGTGGCGGAGGTGGGAGGAGAACGTACAGGTCCCGACAGAGCTGCTGCTGAACTTCTGCAAGGCTCCACATTCCTGCCATTCTTTGCACATACTTCTTAAAACCTGAAATGTTGCTGCATCACAGGCTGACCACCCGACCCGATGCACCACCTGCTTCCTCATGATCGCTTCCCCATCCAGGGTGCACCAGCAGACGCTGGAGCTATTTCTTGCCTTTGTTTCAAGATGGTTTAAGGTTTCTGGAAATGATACCCATCAAGCCCAGCGTATTCACTGACCAGTGATTTTTGGCTTTGGTAGCCTTCTCTAACCACAGGCCTCATTTAAGCGTCATCGACTGTGTCTCCTGTTCTTTTAAAATTCTGCAGTAGATTCCATTTACTAATACTAACAGGAAATCCCATGAATCTGCCTCATGCCCTTTCACTGACTTCACAAATCCAATTGATACAGATAGAGCCAATTTCTGAAACTGCAGCTGTCCACACTTACAAAGCTCTGACTGTTAGATAAGAAAGTGCCAGCTGGAACAAGAAGTTTCTCCTACTACTAGATGCCACACTCCTAGCCAAGCGGGCAGCTGTCAGCTTGGGTGGCGGCAAAGCTGCATAAATGGGAAACCCTTAGATCCAGTCCCTAGTGCTCACCCTAAAGCAACTGAAAAGTCCTACAATGGGAAAAGGGAGCAAATCCCAGCCCCAGAAGCATGCAATTGGCTTGTCTCTGAGTTTCTAGTTCCCTCTCCATACCATTGAATCCCTTCTGGACCATAGGAACTGGAGCCTGAGGAAGGTGCAGCACTTCACGACCAAAAAGCTCTGCTGGCCCCTCTTTTGAACTGAGAAGGGCCATGGTCTCAGCTTCACTGAAGGAGAAGCTAAGGGTCTCTTCGAGTCTGAGCAGCATTTGGCGCTTCACAAAGTTAACACATGGGTTTATGAGGATTTTCTCTGCTGGTTTTAAATCTTGCATGAGTTTTAATCTGCATGTGATTACAGATCCCAAGCTGTTTTAATAAACGGATGCTAGGCACTAAACTGGGAGGGGAAGGGATGGGCACAGTGGTTGGCTCCAGCACCCCCAACCCAGCCAAGTGAAAGAGGGAACGTGGATCATCTCCCACTGCTTGGGGTTGGCAGAAAATAGCTTGCCCCAGCCCAGCCTCCCCATGCTAGGAGACAGTGAAGGAAAATTGAGATAGAAGCTCACTGCCTTCCTGAGTGGTCTCCTGAGGCTATTGAAGCATCACCCCCACCTGGAGGCTTTATATAATGTCAGAATATAATTAGGAATGCATTTGCACATGATATTAATAGCACCGCATGCTATACCTGGAAAGCAGATTCCCAAGAAGTGAGACAGGCATTGACTTTCAGCAGAGGTAAGCCTAATTCTCTGTTCTCCATGACTATGTCCTTCATGGTGTGGCTCTGCTACATGCCACCAAGACTTTCCACAGCCTATGGCTGTTGGCCACCTGGCTGAGTATCAGAAAAATGTTTCAACATCCCTTTGTGGAACCCAACTTCTCCTACCCTCAGTCCAGTATGTGACTAAGCATAACAAGCGTGAAAAAAACATGTCATGGGTGATACTTAGTGGATTCCATCAGTGACTTCCTACTGGGTTCTTGTCTTAAAGCCACTGGCACAATGTGGCTCACTGCTCTTTGCTGAGGAAGGAAGCAGGACTTAGCTGGTTTGAGGCACCACAGTGAGGTGAAGCACGTGTATTCTGTTCACCCAGACAGTCAGTGCCACTTTGCTTTTTGCCCCTGCTCTCCTTTGGCAAATAGGATGAACTTGACAGTGAAAGAGGCTCCCCAGCTCTTTAAAAGAACTCCCCATAGAGCCACTGAAAACAACTCCAGAGGCTAATTTCTGTGCAACTCTCTCTCTACACTGGAGAGATTTATTTGTGAGGTAGTTGAATCTCATTTGATTCAAAAGACATCGGAAATACTGACAAATATTTTACAAGACTGTACCTCTTCAGTGAACCTTTAAAAGTTACAAGGAACTTCTTGTTTCTTCTCTAAAGTAACATAGGCTGCCTCTTGGAAAATGTTTATATGCCCATCCATTAGTTTTGCAGTTTTCTTATTTCTGAATCCTTCATCTACTTTCTGGAGACTTCTCGGTGTCAATCTCTCTCCTATCTACCACTGAGGTAGAATTTTTAGTAGGGTTTTTAGGTCTTACCTTTTGCATACAGACTTTCTTGAGGTTCTTTTATCTTTTCAACCTTCCTCCTGAAAAAGGACCTTTTCAAAAGCATCTTTTCTACTTCCGAAATGCCATCAGTTGAATACTTTCGCAAAAATGAACAGAAATTCTTTAGTGCCTTAGGATAAGTTGGGAAGAACATTAAAATCAATAGCCTTTAATAACTTTGAATTATCTATGGGAAGCTTTGGTGATTTGATCTAATACAACAGATAGACAAATAGGTGGATATGTATCGTTAGGTTTCAGAGATCTTAAGCCACTGAGAAGAATGGGCAGCCGATTCACCTGATTCTAAAGCCCAGAATTTATAAAAGCACTGAAAGATCCACATATATAAAAATAGCTCTTAATTTAAGCAAAGAAAATTTGTTTAAAAAAAAAAAGGAAAATACTGCATAAACAGATTTGTAAAGATACTTTGGCACCCATAATTGTATAGTTCTTTTGCTCTTTATCCTCACACCCTTCATTACTATGATTTCTTGAACGGGGAAAGGATTTTCAGAAAGAATCTAACAGAAAAACAAACAAATAAATAAACAGAAATTAAAGCCCAAACAGTAAATAAAGTGCTCAGTGCTTCTCTTAGTGGAAACTTTATGTATGGATCCATGCAAGTTACGTGTATGGAAAGAAGACTGTGGCTTTGTGGGCTTCTTAATATAAATATCCCTGACATAAAAATTACTATTCTAGAAGGCTTTGTGGAAGGCTTGGAAAAAACAGTTCCTCTTCTGCAGACCTATGTAAACTGTTTAATAACTAGGGAGAGAGTTTTCCGATAGACGCTTTCTTCCCGAGTCTTTGCAGACCTGTGTCTCGTTTTGTACCAGTGATTTGCTGCGTTGTTGCAGAGGGGGCAGCTGAGCAATCCATTTCACTGCCTCTCTTTCCCATGGAACAAATCCCCCCAGCCCTCCTGCTGCACCCTGACAGAGGCTGCGGGCCTTTCTTCCCTGAATTCTTTCAATAATGCTGTAATTGCAACATTAGGAGAAACAATTAGGACTAAAGGGAGCTGCTTCTGTATGCCAGATCTGCTTAATAACTTAATTAAATAAACAGAAATATAACTATAATGTAAATATTTCCTTTCTTTAATTCCTAGGCATCCTGAGAAAGAGAATGCTGCTGAAATGATATAAAGTTATTGAAAATCTTTTCGGTTCTTTCACACTTAAAAAACCCATTTCACTGTCTTCCCATGCCTACCCACTTGTAATATTCCACTTTTAAGATTTTAGAACCATCTATCAGACAGAGAAAAATGCATCCTTGGAAATGAATACCCCAGATAGTCGACAGTGTTTATAATTGAAAAGGAACCATGAGGAGTAAATTGCTCTGTAATTTATAACTGCAGATTTCCTTCCTCAAATTATTTTCATTCAGCATTTTTCTCTGAGAACTTTTACAGTTTCAAATGTTTTTGAAAAAATGCAAGAGACGCTGGGATCATGTTGTCTTTTGGCACGTACACAGCCACTCGGAGACGATGACCCTACTGTGTGGCTTTACATCGAATAAACTCTAATGGCTTCAGTACAATTCACTCATGACTTACATCAGTCCAGCTGAGACCAGGCTTGAACTTGCCATCAAAAGATTATCCTTCCTCTGTTTTCACAGAGGAATTTTCTTTGGCTTCACCACCCAAAATTCTGAAAACAACCGGTTACTCCCAGTTATTAATAAAGAATAATAAAAATCTAATTGGTGATGGTGATACAATCCTGAAACAGCACACGTGATACCATGCCAGGTCAAGCATTATGAAAAATATCTCTAAACTAGGAAGAGTAACAAAAAAGTTTCCTTCAAATTTGGAATAAACCGCCTACTGCTAGCTAGATATGACCCCACATTACAGTGATTTTAGCTTTGTTTTATCTGTCAGAACTGCTAAAAGTAAAAGCCAAAGTGTAAATGTACAAACCACCTAATGCTGACTCCCAACTAACACAAGCTTTCTTGCAGAGTCTTGACACAGAAGCCTCCAAGAGCTTCTGGACTGAAGCAAGACACTCAAAAATTCTCAGGTAATGAAAGTAGCAGCAAGTTACAGTTGCAATAATTATGGTCAAACCAGATTTTCTGGCAATATCTTCCTTAATTTTACTGTCTAGACCCATGTTTTCCATTTAACAGTTGCCATCCCACTCTTTTTCATGTATGCATATGCCTTAAATCTATATGCCATAAAACACACAGTGATTTTCTCTTTAAAGTCTCCTGTGATTGCCCGAGATCCCCATTGGCCTAGTGACCTCCTACAACTCAACACACACGCTGTAATACACTGTACCAACAAACGGTTTTGTCGTTAACTACATTTCTTGGCTGCAGAATGCAAGATGCAGGTGTGTATTGTGCGCTTCGGAAGAAGCCCAGAAGATGACTTTGTGCCATCCTTTGGAAGGAGGATGTAAAAGAGTTGAGGCAGCTAATGCTGATAGAGGGAAGGACAAGCTATGCTCCATGAACAGAAGGAAGGAAGATCATAGGTTACTGCTGAAATTCACATGACCTCTTTGATAACACTGCAGCAACCACATTCCTCTGACAGCAGTCAGCAAGTGCAAGAACATATGGAGAGACCTTTCCGCTGGTGAACACCCCAGTGACATCTCTCCCTCACTGCTTTCACAAGAGGCCAAGCTCTGTCCCCTGGTCACACAGCCCATCAGCTTCCACAGAGCAAAAAACTTTCTTCTAGTATCAATTCATAGCATGCCCTTGTTTATCCTTACTGGTGTTACTGAGATGATCACATAGTGCCCAGATGTGCCATTCAGAGCCTCAGTGGTTATGTGCCAGCTGCCATAAGATGGGGAGTTGTGACCTGTACAATGACAAATCTGCCTCCTGCTTCTACTGCGTTTCCATGTGGAGGCACCTCGGCCCCAGCTGAAGTTCAGAGGGCTCTACACAGAGCAGAGCTGCAGGTTCAGGCATTAATTAGAGATTACAGACACACCAAAAAGGGGTATGGAAGAAAAGAAATGAAACTAATTAAACCTAGTGTTGGTACAGACCAGTAGGATGTTTAACTTTATCGCTGCAAATTCGTTTAAGATCAAAATAAAATAAAAAAATCTTCATAGAACACATGTTTATTCACAATCCCCTGTTCCTTTAACATTCACCTCCTTGTCTTCAGAAAAAGCACCCTGGGCTCACTGCCATTCTTGCTTGCATCTTTCCTCTCTTCAGACCTATTCTTCTTTCTACTTAATGCTCTTAATTCCTTAAAAATAAAAGTTTATATTTATCTATATAGTTATACACACATACTCCACTCAGTTTCCTCAGGATATGACTCTTCCATGCTGCATAAACTTCCTTCCCTGGACTTCTGTAGCTCTATCATTCTTTTTGCTACTGTCCAGGGTGCAGCTGTCAGGGGCAGGAAGCCCCAGACTCTCCTGCTCATACACAGCTTCATCAAGGTCAGGAAAAGGGGAGCCAGTACCTGCTCCCTCCCACCCTGCCTCCCACCATCTCAAGCCTTTGGCATCAAACAAGTCCCCAAATTGCCCCATGAGCTTTCAAATGCAGAAACTGATGGAGCAGTTGGTATCATAAGGTAAAATCCATCTCTGGCAAGGAGGTCAGGTTATGGCCTTCCCAGAGGTGGCAGGAGGAGCAATGGGCAGGAGGAACTGAGGTGACCAACCCTAGCACGTAAAAACTGCAATGAGTAACCACGCTGATGAGGTTTCTTATATATGAAGGCTTCAAGGGATAAAATGGATATGCCTGAATATTGCAGTTGCCACATTATTTCAAACAATTAATTAAAAATGAGATTAGATAATCTCACTTATCTACATTATATATACAACCTGTTCAGCACTCTTAATTTCCAAAGACTTGCAGATACATACTTATATCAGAAACCGGATTTTTTTCTTCTTAATCAGTTTTGCTTTAACTTGGAATAGAGGACTAGAGAGTGAATATAGAAGTGACACAGAAAACTTAAAGAAGATGAAATTATAGAATCATTCAGGTTGGATTATCTAGACCATGTGAGTTCTCACTCAACCACCATGTAGATGAGAAAAAAATAATAATTTCATGGTTGTTGTTGGTTTTCCTCAAGTTTCTAAAGGTTCAGTTTAGGAGCCTTCTCATAATAAGATTAGGAGAAACTGATGCTGAAATGCTAGCCGGCAGAAGGAAATTTTATGAATTGATTTAGAGAAAAAGGATAACGTAACTGTGCTGACCACAGAGAGACTGAGGCATGGAGAGCTGCATGAAATTCAAAAGAATCATCTTGAATCTAAGTGCTCATCAAAATCTTTTGCATAAGTGAATCATTATGGTTTCTGAAGGGTGAAAAATTGCCATTCAGTGGAACTGGGTTTGAACTGCGAAAAGGTGAACTGGAACTGGCATGAACTTTCCCACACTGAAGAAAATGCTTACAACCTGCCTGGCCAGCGCTGGAGACAGAACTCAGCTACAACGTTTGGGTGTGGAACCAAAATTCATCAGAGTCAGGGGTTCTCTAATCCAAGGCCTTCGCTGAAACCCATTTCTGTAGATACACATGTATGCTCACATGACAAAACAACAGCAATAAGCGTTACCAAAGACAGATTCTGCAAGGTGTCTTCAACTCCCCATCAGCTTCAGACGCAATCAATGGGCATTAGAAACCTAACACCTTGCAGGATTTGACCTACCTTGAGCAAACACCACAGAGAAAATAAAGAACCAAAGCTGTAAATTTCTATCAAACTACAATTAGCTGTGTTTCCTTTTGTAATCTCAAAACCCCGCGCAGCATGCAATCTTGTCAGCGGAGCAATAGGATAATTATTATAGCACAAAACTGTTAAAAGTAAAAATGTCCTCTATTTCCCTTTGATGTTGAAAGAAGAATAATTAATTCAAAGGCATGCAAAAATTAGTGGAATTTAAAATACCAAACAAACGTACCCTAGTCTTGTCAGATACAGTGTGCCTTTTATAAGACATTTCCTAGCTTGCCCAACCACAATGGAGCCCCCACAGCTTTTTCAGATCTGCTCTCCAGGGTAGTTAGATTATCCTAGAGTACAGCAGAATAATTAAACCACACCAATTAAAATGGATGTGACTTAAAGGGCTCTTTTCTAAAGCATTGCTCTCTATCAACTGGCTCACTCCGAGCCGTGCGGAACATAAAAGTAACAAGGAGAGGACTTCAGGATGAGATTGTATCTTAAAGATCATTCCACTTCCAAAACCCTTCTGAATAGGATAAATGTGCGTTTTTCCTTCGGATATAAGGTCAGACATACAATTATGAGACTGTTGCCCTACAATTAGGAGAAGTCTCCAGCAAACTAACCTACTCTTCAAGACTACATCAGCTTACCAAACTAGTACCTCTTCAGCAGTGCCACAATGGGTCAACATTGGCCGTTTGATCACCCAGCAGCTGCACCAGACTTTTCCCCTCAGCCCTTGTGGATACCCCTCTCACAAATCATTGTGCAATTTATAATTTGTAGCAAGCGTATGGTGGCATTAGTAGAACGAAAACCCTTAAAACAGGACCCATTCTTTTCTGACATCCCACATCCTGCAAGTAATAATTTTACAAATATTGTAGTTCCATTAGGACAAACATTTGTGTAATTTGAGTTACAACTCCGGTGTTTGCCTTCTGATGATGATCTAGTCCCATTAAGTATGCCTTGGATTCTGTTCTAGCAGTACGGAAGTACTCCTATTAGGAGTACCCTCTAATTCTGTGAGTTAAGAATAAGAAAGATATAAATTAGTTCAGGATCAGTATCTCTACCATTCATTTTTTGTCAGTTATGTATTTATATCTGACCCAGAGAGCTCTCAGTCTCACAAATTCATTATCTGAGCAAAGCAGGTATAATTTATTTTCCTAAAGTAAAGCAGCACAACTGGGCTTAGAGTTCCACCTCAGTTACAGAAGGCACTAGAGCACCACCAGTATGACTGCAGTGTGCATGGACCACACGTATGTTATATAGAAGGTATGTTTGCCTGGCTCTATCTTAATCTGTATCACATTAGGTCATTATATTCCCCTTCCCGGTATCCATGGAAATGCACAGCTGCCCTCCTGCTTGTTGAGCACTCGCACATTACGGATTACCAAAACATGGAATCTCCAGCTGAAGTGGCAATGAATTTTTAGCTTTGTTTTCCATTGATAACTCCCTGATTAACTGATCAAACAATCAGTTCTCTGGGACAGGACGACACACTTCATATGTGTACGACATTGGATAAAAATGTTCCCTGCCCAAACAGCACACGGGCTCTTTGAGCTGTTTGGAACTTACCCAGTAAATTTGTCCCAGGAAGGTGTGGAGACAAATCAGGTTCCAGGATCGTGTTTTTAGTCAGCTGTGCATTTCTTCTCATAACGTAGCCACGTTAATTATGCTCAGTTTTAGGGGTTCTAGCCTGTTCTTAAAGCTAGCAGTATTTCTAGACTCTCAGAATTTTCCTGTGCAATCTTGCATAAAACTCTCAACATTCTCTCTGTCCAGCTGGACAGGTAAGTTAACAGTCAGCAGCCAATTTATCCACTCAGAGGTGAGCTGAAGCTTAATTAACTGGTACTTATTGAGTATTCTGAGGTCTGTTGAAGGAAAGGATCATGCTTGGTATTGAAAGCACTCTCATACTTTAACTATGGTAGAATTTCATTTTCGCAAATGCAGAACTAAAGTGGGGGAGAAAAAAGCTGTCCCTTAAAAGTTTCCTTTCTTTTCAGTTAGGTGACAAGGTTGCACTCAGTAATTAGCTCATTGACCAAAGTCATCCAAGCACCATGAACTTCAGTGGAGGCTCGTCATTTGAGACCAGCTGTTGCTATCGATTCTGAAGATCATCTGATTCCCTCTAAGAGGCTCTTCCACTATTTCATAATTAAATTTTCCAGGCCTCACTAAATGGGACAGCATGACTAGAATGAAGGTAATACACAGCATATGTGTTGTGAAAGCATAAAACAACAGCAGAGTTCCCTCTAACAGATAGCCATGAATAAAGGACGTTAATCATACTAAACATTAATTTGCTTTTACAACATTTTTGTTTGAGGAACTTTCATGTTCTCGTCTCTTTGGTTAACGCATATCTGACTACTTTGTTCATCTGATATTCACTACAGTAGGCAATCATTCTTACTCTATTTATGGTCACTCAGGCTACATCTACACTTGCACACTAAGCAGTACCAGGACTCCTTCCCCGGCCTTTACGTCAACTAGCATAGTTTGGCCACTGCCATAATATAAACCCCTTCTAGTCTCCAAAATAGGCTGGCCACTTCCACTTGCCTACTGGAATAGCCCACAACTCATCTTATCTCTCTGGCTCGCTCAGGAATTGCCTAGAGCACAAGCTGGCCCAAACTATGTCGGAGGCCATTTCAGCAACGTAACGTCACAGGAGTACAGGAACATTGACCAGAACTGGGCTATTTCCTGGTAGAGATAAGCTCTGTGACACCTTCCCTTCCTCAGAAAATGAATATCCTTTATTCACCTAAATTGCTCTGTTAAGGAAAATACACCGCAGAAAGATTATAAGTAAAAATTACCTGCATCAGCTCTTTTAAGTGCATTACTGTTCAAGTTCAAGTCAGAGGCCTGCTTTTGAAGGAAGCTCCTCCTTCAAATGTCCCCAGTTGCCACATTTCAATTCCCATCACATGTCAGACTAGGGTCAGGGACTCACTTTGTTCAGCCAAAACAAAACTGGAAGGACACTAAAGCTCTCCAACCAACAGTGGACATTCAGCCCACAGCCCAAAGCCAAATGCCTGCAACATGGGCAGGTTGGTCCTCAGCACCATCCGTTTTGCTCTGCAGATCTGTTCTTGTCATCTTGTGCTACATGCTAACATGTGGCATGTTGCACTACATGCCTCCATGTGCAGGTCTCTCACATTAAAGCCCATGTATTACCTGCTCTTGGGTTCCATGGACCTCTCCTCAACGAGAACACTGCAACAGCACAGATAAGTGGATCAGGCTCTAAGAGCTGGCAGTCATTTAGTCACTCCACGGAAGTGAAGGATCACTCTGGATGAAGCCTGAAGTGCCCTCTAGTTTGACTCTCTTCAGACCAGACCAGGTTCAACTCCTCTGTTGCTACAACTGGTTCCGCTCTAGACTGAAAGGTTAGTGCTGGTCTGCAGTGTAACTACTCCTGATTGTAAATGAATGAGTTCCACGGTTATCAGAGACAACTGCCACCCAGGCTACAAACAGTGCACTTGGCCAATTATAACTCACTCCTGAATTTTGTCTTGTAAAGTAAAAATGATGATTTGCAAACAGTCGTTTGTAAATAAGCTCAGGACCAGACCCCATCAACACACACAATCAATGCCTATAGTGTTACCTATTATATTGTATATAATGGGCAGTTTTTTGCAGAGGGGAGGCGAGGGGGAGTTCCAAGCATGCATGACACTTCCAAGTTTATATGTTTTAAATGGACTTGAGATTTCTTTGGTTTCTATAGTACATATTTTCAGAATTTTTGGATCCGATTCAGCTTGTTTCACTGAACAAAACAGTTTCACTGCTCTAAGACCAGAGGAGCACAGTGGTGAATCAGGCCCTTTATTTGACTCCAATGCCTTACTATCAGGCCTACTGCAAACTACCTATTGAAAGCATGACAGCAAGCACTATGGTCTATAGTAAGCATTTGGAGTATCATGCTCTAAGTATAGGCCATATGAAGAGGTCTTTTGTTCCGGAAAGCAAACTGTACGCTATTTAGTAAGCCACACTCCAAATATAGTATCGATAAAGCACGGCTAAAATCAACTATTGCCTCAACAGGCATTCACAGATTTTGTCGGAATTAAGCACGCTTGAATCTTTGGGCTACAATGCATTCACTCAGCTCTTTCACAGACAGTTCATGCAGAAATAGAGGAGGCTGGGACTGGGTATCGGGCAATGCGCAAGAACTTGAGGCTCCAAGCGGGGAAGAAAAAAATTAGAAAAAACCAAAATAAAAATAAACCATATGGAATCCACACTCAGATGCCTTTAAAACAACCACAAACATTCTTGCTGCCTCAAGCTGCAAATGTCGTGAAACAATTACTGGGCTGGGGGACTTCAAAGGTTCACTGAGAGCAGCAGTTTTATTTTTCAATCAAACACAGGAATAGAGCTTTTTTTCCTCCCTCCCTCTCCCACTCTCTCCTTTTTTTTTTTCTGAATGAAACAGCACCCAGGCTTCCTGATTTCAAAAACCTTGTTCCGCTTCGCTTGACCACTCCATAACCTTAAGAGAAGCTCAAAAAACTTCAAAACGAAACTGTGAGTCATATGGAACGAAAAAGACATTCTTATATTTCATTAAGGTTGAAAACTGCTGCATTCCTTGTTTGTAAAATTTACATGAATGAGCTTTAAGTGCTTGCAGCTGAATGCTGGGTAAAGCCTGACCTTCCATAAACTCCTAGTTACTTAATCATTGATTCTAGAAGGTGACTGGCAGTTACTTGCAGGGGTTTGCAGATTCATAACGCACCATGCACAGAAACAACTGGACTCCTTGCCACCGGCTGGTCTATTTAAAACTTCCCCTCCTTTTTTATTTCCTCCCCCCCCCCCCCTTTTTTTTTCTTTTTACTTTTTGAAGCATCTATGCACTTTTATTTCATGCTTTCATTTCAGAAGCACAACAGTTTAACCTCAGTTTCCTTGCAAAAGCTTTTGGCAAAGGCTGCTCACCTAGAGCATCAGCTCACCGGTGGAAGTAGCTGAGCTTAACACCACGTCGTGTGACGGCTCAAAACACGGCATGTTTGGCCAAACAGATGTACGCCCAGCTGTCCCGACTCCACGGCATGTCAGGAGCACACCTCCCCGCAACCCAGGCTGCTCCTGGGGGCTGGATCCCAATGGGTTAAGTTGGCACTGACCCCTTTGCACAGAGTCATGCACACAAAAATCATGCAGAAATAACACGCTGGCCCCTTTGAAGAGAACTGAGTCAGATTGTTCAAAATGAAACTGAGTCATTGTAGAAACAGTGGTCACTGCAATGGCATCTCCACAACTGCTGCGGTAAGAGAGGAAGCTGCCTGACCGCAACTGCCTTTGTGCTTATTCTAGCTGTTTAAGTTCTAAAAACCACAAAACCCCATTTGAAATTCCACTGTATAGCAAGGTTTGTGTAATGAGGTTACAATTCATAATAGGATCATTGAAAACTGAAACAAGCAGCATTAATATGTGGACTGCCTGCAACGAGCTAGCAGCAGCGTGATGATGTCATTTTTAATTAAAAGTCTGTCCCTGTTTGAGACGCTAAAAAAGAGTGCAAATCAGGGAATATGCACTGATCCCATCCGTAGGGAAAGACTGTCAAGCAGCATAGTGGTATCACAGAGCACCCTGCGAGCCATATGGCATGGCTTTAATGGAACTAATTCCCACGTACTCTGCTTGTGTCACGCGTATCAGGATTCTGCTCCCACACTGAAAAGACATTAGTCAGAAACGGGGGGAGGGGAGGCTCAGTGATACCCAGCATCGTGTCCTTTATCATGGGGCACTGAGTAAATGCAACTGCAGCGGTGCTGAGATCAAGTGGAAATAGGCTGCAAGAGGACAGATCCTTCATTTGTGTAAGTCTGCTCTAAGTCGGTGTAGTCAAAGCTGAGCAAGTCTAGGCTGACTAGCAGATGTGACCAATCAGCCCTGTGAAATAGGAATTCAAAATGGCTGGTACTCGTAGAGCTATTCACCCATCCAATATTGCGTTTTCACCCGAGACTGAGTGACACGGAAAACAAGAGACACTCGTCCACAAAGAGCTTACCTTTCAAGGTCAGATGCTGCCAAGTACTCAGCACTGTTGGTTCCCTTTCAGCCACTTGTGCTTTCCTTAAGGCAATTAAGACCAGCTCTGGACAGGATGGACTCCTGTGAGTGTCATGGCTGCTGACCACATTCTGCACCTCGCAAACATTGAGCACTAAGGCCCCAGTCAGTCCATCCTTAGTTCTCTGAACCACTTTGACTGGAGAGAGATTACTCTTAGCTGGATAGTAAGATGCCAGCAGCAATGAAGCATGTCACAACTTGGGTCAGAACAAGAGGTAACAGGCACAAGACTGAGCTCAGGAAGTTCCATGTAAACATGAGGAGGAACTTCTTTACTTTGAGAGTGGCAGAGCACTGGAACATCCTGCCCAGAGAGGTGGTGGAGTCTCCATCTCTGGAGACATTGAAAACCCGCTTGGATGCTGTTCTGTGCAACCTGCTCTTGGGGAACCTGCTTTGGCAGGGGGGCTGGACTAGATGATCTCCAGAGGTCCCTTCCAACCCCTACCATTCTGTAATTCTGTAAAGAAAGATGACCGAGAAGTAAAAGTTTACACTTGACTTAATTACCATTTCCATGTCCTACAAGTATTTAAAGTTAACTTTGTCATTTATTTAGAATTTTATTTTGGGATTTTTCCACCCTAAATTGCTGCATTTGGGTCCAGGTCATAAAGACTATTATATGAACAATCTTTATGCCAAGCTGGTCTGCAGACCTGCATGAAGCCAACAAGATTTATGTTTCCTTTGAAATGTTTCAGTGTAAAGTTTGATGTAAGGATATATGTGGACCTCTGAAAAACAGTAATAGTTGATCATGATCAAAAAAAACAAACTTGGGAATCATTGGCATAAGGTTTTGACATTACGTCTTAGTTTTATAGAATCCCTGCCATTAACATCAGGGATATTTAGCTGAGAACTTCCTTTGGAATAGTAGTTTTATTTCACCCATTTAAGGCCCCACACCAGTTCTCCACAAAATGAAAGAATGGAGAAGTCCGCGTTCTGTTCCAGGTATCTGCAGGCCTGCAAAAACCTTCCTTGCTTCTTATTGAAAACTAGAGAGACTTTCCAAAAGTTTCAGTTTTATCCTAACCAGGAAACACTCAGTGCTAAGCACCTGGACCAATTCCGCTCTCTGAGCTCCGTCCTACAGGATTCCTTTTTGTGAGACAGAAACAAACAGGACACGTCTCTCATTGCAGCAGCTACTCTTTTAAACTCCCAGGTGTGGGTGCATGTGGCTGCAAGCACACACACACATGTATGAAGGGGCTAGAGTGCATATCACCAGCTTTCAAAGTCAGGAAGGATCACCACAGGATTGGATCCCACATGTTTAATTTACACAGAGACTTAGAATGAAATATGCTACATCAGACCTAAAGTAGTAGTGTTCCAGTTCTAAGTGACCCCAATCACTTTAAGCCTATTGAACGCTGTACTCCATATATAAGGTTTAAATTACACTCGTAGAATGTTTCTCGTTGATGCTGAATGCAATAGAGTTTCTGAAGAACTAGTAATTCCTTCTTGGACCACAATGAGCAAGTCCAAGGTCAGACAGATCAAGAGTGGTAGAACAGGTTGCAGTGTAAAGGGCTCATAAGGTCACCCAGACTTTTGCTATTCAAGTCAAGAAACTTGGCTGTATGTCAGGGAATACAAAAGAACTTATCTTCTTATGTTAATAACCGACATAATTCCATATATTCACTAGCGTGAACCCAAAATTTAGCAGCCAAAAAACGTATATCTATCTATCCTGTAAAAGACAGCTCATTATTCCTACAAACTTTATCCACTGAACTACAGCCAGATAAACAATAAAGAAGAGCTTTCAAATTTGTTCTCTTGTATGGAAAATATTGGTTGGAAAATTAATTGTAAAGCTGTTCTCAGTGAATGTTAATCTATAAATAAAATGCTGAAGATCCTTAACATCAGTATAAATTTTCCCACCCCTGTTCAATCTTGCCTTACCTTGGAGGCACATTAAGAAATGAAAGTGCCAGGATGGTTCTGCACGATACCCTTTTTGTCTGTTTCACAGCTAGAAAGTGAAAGGCTCAGCAGGTTAAATACCAGCAGAGTAAAGTATTTTATTCAGATATCAGTTGCAAAGATCGGGGGAGGAGGGGGAACGCAGGGAGGCCTTTCAGCCTACAGTGCCATGGGAGAAGAAAAACGAGACAGCAGAAGTGTGTGGTAACACAAAAAGAATGTTATCTCAGCGGAGGGGAAAATACTTTCAAATGCATAATTGCAAACACATACCCTCAGCAGCTAACCCAGAGCCCTCTCAGACTGCAGAGCTAAGAGTCTGGAAAGTGGCCAAAGTATCAGTTTTATTTGAGAGATCAAAGTGATGAAAGAGAGAGAAAGAATAGCATCAAATATGATTGATAAAAAGTATTGCTTTCTTTGATTGGTTTCTGCTCCCCCTCCCTTTTCCACCTCATTCTTCTCCCCAGTTCACTAAGAAGAATGTCAGATCTGTGGTACATCCAGCAACACATGCCTGCATGTGAGATGTGCCTATAGGAAAACACCTGCTTACTACACATACCTGCTTAAACTCATTATGGACACAAGATTCCTACTCGCTGCAGGTAACTGCTGTTAGCTAGAATATAATTATTTGTAACGCTTCACAGCCTGCACACACAGGTATTGTTTCACGTTCTGGTATTTGGTTGCTGTGCACGATCTTCCTCATGCTGCTGAGCGTCTACTTGACCGTGGATTTACAGGGACTCTGACCTGTGCAAGTTGGTGCTCTTGTTATTTCTGGTCTATAATGATCCTATATCCTCTCTCTACTGTGCACACCAGCTTTATATAAATATACCGAGGAAGATAAAAGGTTTATGACGGTAACACAGTTGACTTTATGGTTCCTTTCACACGCCAGAGTGTGTTACCTTAAGCACAGGCAACAGGACAAAGACCTTAGAACTAAAGGGCCCTTTCACATGTGATGAACTCAAACAATTAGTAAATGCTCACAGGAACCATAGCTGATGGGCAGGAGTAAGGCTGGGCTTAGGCTCACGTATTTAACAATATCATACAGGCCAAGACCTGCAAATTATGTACACAGTTACTTTATATGTGCATATGGGTTGCAAAATCAGTTCTTTGCATCAGGGTTTTGCAGGCTGTGGAGATGACATTTACTAGAACCACTTACACGAGCAAGACTTTATTACAGAATAAAATACAGATCACGCCACAGGAATTTGGAGAACGAAGCCCGTGGAGATTACTGGTGAGTAATGACATGGGCGGAAAAGATTGGAAAAGGTATTAGTTCCAAGGCAGCAGTAAGGAAAAAAGAAATTCTGCAGAGAAGGGACAAGGCAGCTGCGAGCTGTGACAGGCACTACAGGGAGGAAAGAGGAGAGGGAGACCACAGCAAAAGGCAAAGCAAAGGAATAGGCCTGAGAAGATTTGAAAGGTACCTAAAAATGACCATAACTAGACCAAGATATTGTAGGTCCTTCTGTGGTAAAGATGAGCACATCACAATAATTCAAGTGGGGACACAGCCATGATGATGCAATTGGCTCCTAAAGTAGACCAAGATACAGGTGACTAGGTAGGATATGACGAGGTAATAAATATTTTAGCAGCAAGAAGAGAGGGGGTTTTTTTAAGGAAGGAAAAATGATCCACAATAGTGGATTTGAGCAACTCCCTTATGGATTTGATAAACTCTGTCTTAACAAGATGTGGTTGTGAGCCTGGTTCATTAATCATTCAGCCATCTAGCTAATCCTGCATCCAATATCTCAAAGTCTGCAGTAATCAGGCACTATCTTGGCAAGCCTGAACTGCTGGGCAAAGAGCAGATTAAAGGGTGCACGATGAATGTGTCATGCTGTATATCTCTGCAAGGAAAACAGGAGATGGAGTCATAAGGACATGTAGGATGATCGGAGTCACAGGATAAACCTGTAGCTTATCCTGTGGAAAATGCTTGGAGGAGGATGAAGAGGGTAGAGAAATTGTAGTGGCAGGGTAGTGTAAGGGGGTTAGGAAAGATGCAGAAGGCTGTAATAAAAGGGAAGGGGCAGGCACATCCTGAAGGAGAAGGACAAGAGAAAGTTCAAAAATATCTCCAGTAGCAGCTTGTGTGTTGTGAAAGGGGGAGGATGAACAACAGTTCAGACCACACTGGGTATTACTAATTTGACAAATGACTAAACTCTTCCTTTCTTCTTCTGCCCACTCCACTAAGTTCTCCCCCAGTGCTTCCCCCACCATCCATCCACCTGTATTGGTGTGTACCAAGATTTGTAAGCAAGCTGACGGCTCAAGAGTCTTCCAGGATAAAAGGACACAGAAAAACCTGTAGGTAAATGTGGTGTAGCCCTCACTCTTGGGATGAATTCAGTCAGTTTCACTGTTTCCTGTCTTGTTCCCTGTGGTGTTTAAACAACATCTTTTCATTTCCAAGCACTAATTAGTCCCCACAACACTCCATGAGATAAGTAAGCAATTAGTATTACCTTCATTTAACAGGGAAGAAAATTAAGACTAATAGATTGAACAATTTAACTACACCACAGGGAAAGTGAATTCACAAAGCGGAGATTTAGACAAGATGAGTTCTCCACACTGTTCTCTGACCGCAGTACTCGATAGTATCACTGTTCCTACCCAATTACCTCAAAGCAAGATAGAGAACTGTCATAACATTTTTGGGCGGCACCTATTCTTCATTCATTTTACACCCTGTGGTTAATCAGAACAGATCATTGGCACAAATGAAAACCGTACAACTCTCAGGGCCTTAGTCCTGAGCCCATTACTCTGACCTGAAAAGCAGGCTCAAAGAGCAAAAGCTACAAAGTTCATTTAAAATGAGAAGAGCAGAAAGAAAGAAATGGACAGGGGACAAGAAGGACAGTAGTAAATATGAGGAAAGAAGCAAGGATCATCCTGAAGTCCAATGAGAAAGACAAAGTTATTTCAGAAGCTGTGATTAAATGGACAAAAAGCTTAGGGAATTAATGCCAGAGGAACCACGCAATGAAGAGCAAACCAAGGCTGAGAGCTGCAGGGAAACCCAAACTCATACAGAACATAGCACACGTATGCTTCACAGCTCCAAGGCTGGGAGACAGCAGGATACCACATACCCGTAGCTCCCTGGAGAGTTAGTTAACCCACTGGTTTCAAAGTCTAGCAACTGCAGTTACCAGGCAATAACACAGTGACGTCTGCAAAGCACATAATAGTATGCAGTGCTCACCACATAGTTTCACCCTAACAGACAAGTGCTGTACTCAAGGACGTACATAAAGAAGTCAGACCAGCAAGAAGTACGTAATTACAGCTAGGCTGCAACCATCTTCTTGTTTGAACTGTGCTATGCACCAGGTTTTGATCAAGAGGGGATGATGCCTGGCACTTCCACAGAGCTTTTCATATAATCACTCGCTGGTTTCCATATATTCTTCTTACTCTGTAAGAAGGATGGTGAAAATGAGGCAAATATGCAAATTTGCAAATAAAAAATTTGCAGCCTGTGGCATCTTCTACCTGCTGTGGTGAGAAACAGAGTAACAGTGTCTTAAATCCACCCCACATTGCTCACGCCAACAGCCTTCACACATACCTCCAAAATTGTAGCAAAGGTACAGCAAAAAACTTTTGATTAAGAGCAGGTATTTGGTAACTCTGCTCCTCTGTTGTCTGTGCAAGAAATCCCAGCATCAGAGTAATGTTCAGCAGAAAGCGTAATCTTTTTTTTGGGTTCTTTTTGGGGACTGTTACAAAAAGTCAGTGACTGGTGGGTAGCTGCAGAGGCAAATCTTTACGTAGCACCTCAAAAGGCTTGAGAGCCAACTAAGAGATGTTATGGTTGAATTAAACAAATTTTCAGTTTGCTTTTTTCTTTTCCTCATTATTTTTAATTGCTCATTATTTTGCCTGGCAGTTACTTTAGTGGCAATGTGCTCTCTAATACTAAAATTAAAAAAAAAAAAAGGAATGAACAGCACATGTAATATGACGATGATTCAGCAGAGGCTGGTGGTGTGGGCTGTCAGCTAAATATCCTGCGAAATACTTTGTTGGCTAAAGCTAAAATTGTTATGGTAGAAAGATAAATGGTTCTCATGCTGTTTCTGGGGGATTTTTCTGTCTCTTATTTAGATGATATGCACATGATCACAGGTTGGTAACTGCCCGTGAAACACATGCTGGTGGACTCTGAGATTTATCATTTTCTCTGAGAGGAAAAAAAGTCACCCGTTCATTTTATAAATATAACCAGGAAGCAGCTTTGTGCACTTAAAAGAAATCAGCAACAGCCTCTGCACCTCAGAGATTAATTCTGGCTGGCGTTTCAGGCACATAAGGTCCAGTAAAGTTGATCCCAACCTAAAGAACACAAGAACATTTACTCCTTGAACAATAGGCAGGGAGATTGAAACACAAACCTTATCTCATTTCGAAAATGGCTTGAATGGCTGGGACTGAACAGCAGAGGCTGTAGTAGCCCTAAAATTCAGGATGTGCACTGCCTAGGCCTCTTTTTTTAGACCTGAACCCTCATTTAGGATAAATGTTTTAGGAGCTTACTAAATAACTACTTATCCAAAGCTCTCCTGTTTTTCTCACCCTGTTCTTTTGACACATTAATAACATTATTACCAATTTCCAAATTGCTGCAGAAGGAAAGTCCCTTTCAGATGGATTCCAGACATTCATTTACTGAAGAAATTAACTTTATCCAGAACTGTCAGTTCAACCAATTCAAAGTGGAAGTAGCATATAAAGGTGACGTCCCATCTGGGTATATTACAAAAATAATAAAATCTATAGGGCTTTAGGGATAGTTCTCACAAAGGACTTTAAGAAGGGCAGGGTTTAGCTTGCAAATAATTGTGTGTCCCCCCCTGCCTTGAAAGTTTGTGGATAGAAACCACAGGTCCAAATATTTATACAGACAACTACATCGAACTCTGGCAGCTAACTAATATAAATTATCATCTAGTCAGTAAAAAAAAAAAACATACTAAAAATTTTGTGAAATTGTTTGCAACTTACAGTTCCTCTGTGACTGTGTAGCCACCCAGATACTTTACCCATGCCTAGAGAAAGTGCTCGAGCGTTGACTGAGCATTCTGAGAGGTTTTCACTGGAAAGCCAGCTTTGCAGGGGGAGTATTTTCCACCAGAAATGCAGAAGCGTTTTGGGCCAGCCCTTTTAAAAACACTCTAGAATTTACAAAAGTTTCCACTTGTCCCCTCTGCGACAGCTCCAGCCTTTTGGATGCATTAACACTTCAGATTACTCCCATTACTTTAAAATACCCTCCTGTGAATTAGCACACTGAGATGGGAATCGCTTTACTGACATTTCACATGTTTTCCTAATGTGGCCATAGTCGCAATTCAAATCTTCAAGCCCTTGTCAGTTTGACAAGAAAGAAATATAAATAAATCTCTGAGTAGCTTCACAGCGGCCTCCTTTAGAAACACCCAAAGGTGTTCGAGACGTCTTCCCAAGCAAAAAAGGAGTTCCTTGGAATAAACAATCTGCGACGAGGAAAGAACAAGTGTCTTGGGCAGAAAGAGAACTACATTTAGCTGAGATGAAACAAATGTGTCCTGTGAAACAGGAAGAAAAGGGGAGGGGGGCAGAGGAGAGGGCAGCAGACAACTCTGACTTGCTCGCTCTTTCCAGGCTTTGTATTTATTTCTGTCATGGATCTGAAAAGGCAGGCAGCAGACTTTGTAGAAGCGCCTTATGAAATGGGGTAAATAATGGACCCCAGATGCCCTTGTTTCCTTCATTATTCAGTCTAGGCCTTCAAAGCTGTTTTGCAGTGTGAGGTATCAGAGGGAGGTAGAGTGTTCTGTTAACAAGATTTCAATGAGCTTTGGAAGCAGGTCCAGGGAAGCTGCTGGAAATGTTTCAGACATACAGTACTTTTGTGCTTTTCTGACCTGTAGGTAGTGAGAAAACATGGGACAGAGGGTGCCTTGATTTTTGAGAAAACACCACCTAAGCAATACGTAAACAACAGCAACGCTTTTACATATGTGTTCCCATTAATCCAACATTCTCAAAGCATCTAAAGACACATTAAATCATTAAGCTCAACTACACTGCTTCAAACTGGAGTACAGAAAATTTAGAAGATGTGTTAAAAAAGCACAGTGAGCAACTAGCCAGCCAGGGCCATGAAAGCAGGCATTTGATCTCCTACTTTCCTCTACTCCTTCCCCTGCCCCTGCTATAAGACAATACTGCCTGCCCACTTAGCAACAAAATACACTTTGCTTTTGCTTTGAGACCCACCCTAGACATTTCTCTGTGCATATTTCTGAGATTCCTCATGATTCGTCATCAACCAAGAGCCACGTGAACCCAACAGACATATCCAAACACTATTTTTTCGATGGGCTTAGCATTGCCTGGCAGTTCAAATCCAGCCTCCACGGATTGCACCCGTTGCTAGTAATGACATTTTTCTCTCTGCTTTTTCACTTTTCCTTCCTCCCTGATGTTAATGTTTAGAAGCTCAACTATGTCTCGGAAAGCTTTTTCAAAAAAAGAGATTCCTGGCTATTTCAAGCCGCCATTCTTCTTTAAGCTTTTGCTTTCCTCGCTGTTGACACCAGCCGCTCTATATTTACTCTAGCGACATTACATCCTGTCCGTGGGGATGGCTCTGTACACTCAGATGTTTCCGAGTCACCTCGGGTATAAGGATGCATTGTGCGCCGCATCCTTTCTGTTATGTCTCACACTTTCTTCAGGCGGCAATCTTATCTTAAAAAAACACAATGGCACCACCTAAAGGACATATTACGTATGGAGGAAGACTTAGAGCTGCGTTTGCAGCACCTTAGTCTACCATGTGTCTGTGTCCGTGTCCACGCGGGTTTCTGCCAACTACGAGCCCTATGGTGGCAGTTTTCATTTTCTCAGCAGTCAGCGCAGCACAAAGCTTATTCATGATTATAAAACCATGCGTACAGAAAAGAACATCCATATTTTTTATAGCTCCTCTGATAAGACTGTAACAGAAAAGACAACTGTTGGAGCAGCTGCCCTTCTCTCTGCACTCAAAACGAACGTAACAGGCATGCCTAATACAACAATTTGAGCAGTTTTAAGGAAGATTAAATATAGGAAGAAGCACTCTCGCCAACAGAGTTATATATAATCCATAGAAAACTCTCACCAAAAAATGTGTTAGAATACAAGAAATTAAAAGAATAAAACGGGGTAGGAGATCCTTTCATTCCATTATTTCTAGGCAATACAGCAGCGTATATACTACTATATATCTTAGGATACATTATGCAATGGTCCCAAGTTCCCAGAAGAGTGGGGGAGTTTTTAAGAACAAGTTTAACCCGTTCTCCTTACGCAGCATCATTCATTCTTCTAGATCACTTCATGCTTTCACAACTTCGTGCTTTCACAACTGAAGACAGGCATAACAAAGGCTCTTCCTAACAAATATTTGAGGGTTTGATCATTTGGAATGTACGTTTTTCCAAAACAAAACCAAACACAAACAGCTTCAAAGGTAACACAAGCAGGAGTCTACTAGAGGTTATAGGACCATGTTATATATTCGTCTGACTTGTTCCATTTACAACAGCAAAATTGGGAAGAAAAAAAATCTGATCCTTTGAAACTGTGTTTCTTTATAAATATACCAGAGACAGGGTGATGCACGGCAACTGATTTTCAAATGCTTATAGTGGCCACACAACACTGTTCTGTGCTTTGGTTTTGAAAGGGCAAGACTAAGACTCAATCAATCGCCTGACAAAAGACCCTGAATTTATTTTGAGAGGTATGGACTGGTTTAAAAAGTTGATAATGGGCTCTGGAGACTTTCACTTGACAATCTAAAGTCATTACCATTCAATACATCTGCAAAGCCACTTAATTGCTTCGATTTGATTACTAGTTGGTGATATTGCATGAGAAAAACTGTTTCTTGATAGCCGAGGAGAGAGACCAGGAACTGATCTGGTGTGAAGAACAAGCTGCTTCCTACCCCCCAGGTCAGGATGCAGGTATATTGGTAGAAATGGGTGGAGAACTGCAGGCTGTAATTACCTGTTCTGTTCATAAATAGGAGACTTTGGTCTCCCAGAGAGCAAAACGAGACAGAAATCTATTTCAAGGCTTGTATTTTAAACACGGGTTTTCAGAATAAAATGAAAACACAGCCTTTGAAAATATTAACTATGCCAGTTGTCTAAGAAGGATGTGCCAACCTTAAATAGAGCTGTTAGGGGCCAGATATTCAGAAGAACTTGATTGCCCACGTGCACCTCCAGAGCAGATGACTAGATTTCCTGAAGCACGAAGCCTCCAGCAGAACTTTTGATTATTTTGGCTTTTCCTTTAGGTGTTGAACTGGAAGCCAACAACTGCTGAGTGCTCAGCTCCTTGAAAAACCTGGCCTGGACATTAATATCTACGCAGCACTTAGCATACTGATAGCGTCTCACATTGTTTACAGCATTCGTTGCTTAAGTCTAGCAATGGCTTTTGGGAAGCTGACCACCAGTTTTCCCACTTGATAGATGAAAAAAAGCAAAGGCAAAAGTATCCGTTCTAACAATAACTCTAGAGTAAAAGCTATTGCAGACCCAGATTTCCCCATCTCCTGTATTTCCACTAAAAATAGCAGTAGAAAGGTAAATATGTAGAAGATAGCAACAACCTCAATGCTCCAGGCAAGACTGAAGACACGATTGAGGCACATACAGAGAAGAAAAAGATCAGTCATTCTCTACATGAATTCTCAAGAGAGACTCTGTATTAATAACTTATTCCTATGTAATTATTCTGACCCTTCAGTACACCCCTGTCTGGAGGGGAATTTAGCATTGTTAATGGAAACAGTTGAAAATTTTGTGAAGAATGTGGTGAGTGGAGAACCTAACATACAGGGGGGGAAACAGGGGCAGTTGTAGTGTGGAGTGCATCTTTTTGGAGAGCATTAAAATGAAAATATCAAACCTTCTAAAGCTTCAGCCATTCACTGCCACAGCTCACAAAAATAATTCCTGCTACATCCCTAAAACATTTTTCATAACGCTAAAGGGCAGCCAATCAAATTACAACAACTTTTAAAGGCGACCATAAAACCACTCCTTTCATTTCAACTAGAAACGAGGAAGATGGTTCATAACAAACCGGTTACCTCAAAACACAGGGATACCTGCCAGCCTCCGGGTGGGATGGACAGTTTTGTGCCAGGGCATTATTTATTCCTTTCTGATCAAGTGGTTATAAAAGCCCATCAAGTCAAATTGCCTTGTGAGGAACAGCATAGGTTAAGACTCCCTTAGTGACAGGTTCTTTAACTCTTTCCATGTTTGTCAACTCAGCAGCAGTTACAACATCAAGCCTAGTAGTTTTTCTAAAGTTAATATGCTGTTAAAGTTCACAGGATTTCATCTGAATAAAGACCCCAGGATTTGGTTTTCAAGTTATGCCTTGGAGTACAAGATGTGCAAAGCTGAGACTGCAGCATTCAGTGAAAAAGCGGAGAGGGATAAAAAAAAAAAGTAACTGTTCTAGTCACTGAGATCAAATGTTAAAGAAAAGCCTTGAAAATGTTTATTCTCCCAGATTAGATGGAATTCTAAGCAGTGTTTATTGGAGAGAAGAGATGGAGTGTGCTGTGTCTTATTCTTGCTTCCTGTATCCGCCTTTCTCTTAAAAGTGCTAAGTAGCAAGGCCGCAGGGATTATGGTGCAGAGGGAATTCTTGCCACTTTCCTTCTCTCTCTCTATTTAAACATGACAACTCTTGGCAGGCCTTGGTCACATTGTTTGTGTAGCCAGGACAAGAGGGTGGAATTCTGGAACACGTTCAGCCCACATTCCGGAATTTCCTATAAACTAGCCCCTTATTTTAAACACACGCCTCTGTGAATTACCTTTGTGTTGCTATGCAATTTAAAAATCTGTTTCAAACACTCCTTATAAATTAAGATCTGATTCAGCTTGGATTCGAATCAAGGTATTTCTTCATGGTAAATAATCTACTAAAAAAACCCCAGTGTTTGATTTTGTAGAAAAAAAAAAAAAAATTAATTAGGAGGTGGTGGTGGAAAAGGGAGGAGACACGGCTCAGCCAGCCAGGGGGTATGGGATCTTTCCCTCTACATTAACAATTTGAATAATTGCATATGTTGATTGCATAACAATTTATACCACTAGGCTTTTTTTGCTTGTCTTGTCAGAGGACTGGTCTTCCCTTTGGTGAGCGTTATTTGCATATCTACCTTTTTTGCACTGTCTAGTAACAGGCAAAATTTCAGCAGTCATTTGCCTAACAATTGGATGCATTAATTAGCAGCTAAAAAAAGTACAAAATGAAGGTCAAACTGAGCCAGTCAAAAATTCAGGCCCTGCTTTCTCTTACTCAGCTGATTGTTGCACAAAGATCAACATTGCTCAATCTGGTGTGTGTACTTTCAGCTCAATAAGTGCTTTCATTCATCATTCACAACTCGCTTTATTATGAAAGTTGAACTATATCTTTAACACAAACCACACTTCCTTTGTCCTGAATGAAAGATCTGCCTGTGCACACTGGAGAACAGGCTCGATGTTGATGCAGTGTTATCACATGCACCGTGGCCAATATCTTACATCTTAAAGCCCACAGCAAAAACTACCTCTGGAGAACAAACTTCCTATGGAGAACAAACTACCCAAGTAGAACCTTTTTAATTAAGTGATGGAGGTAAAGTAGCTCTTTTTCCACCACTGGCACCAGGTTTAACAATCCATTTGTCACAAATGTTTCTGCATCTTCTTTCATGAAGCTGCTGATGCGTATTAGGACCTACACTCCCTGCAGGCACAGCCCTCCTGGATACCATCTGCATACCGTATTAGAGACTCATTAACCCACACTGGTGCAACTTCAGCTTTACACTTGCCTGCCTAACACTTGTGTGTTAGTTGTTGGGTCACTTTACTTCAGTTCACCACATCCTAATGTAGTATGTGGAAAGGGTATTGTGTTCCGTGTTCAGATACTCCCCAGCTCTCGAAGGGAAAAAGTCAGAAATAACAACAAAACATGGATGTTACAAGACACCGCTTCATTTCCCTGTTACTTTATAAGGATTGCAGGTACGGAAAGGCAACAAAATCTGGCTGTCAGAAAGTTGGGTAAAACAGGAGAAGGGGCAGGTTGAGAGGAAAGAAACAACAAAGTAAAAAAAGGTTGAAAGACAAGGAAGAACCTACTTACATTTGTCACGGCAAGCAGCTTTTGTGAGCCTGAAGGCTGCCTAATGAAGTTAGAGTAAGTTCAAGAAATGCCTGCACTGTCTATATGTAGAGCATGGGTTTCATCTCACCGGATTTCACAAGCCACTTCTGACAACTGAGATAAGATACGTCAACACTCTTTGCTCATAGAGTTTTTCACTCTTTTAGCACATCAAATGTAGTCTATATCTCAGTAAAATCTCTTCTTCCTTCTCTGCAAACGTCGATACATTTTAATAAATGTAGCTGGAAGGGGTATTAAACACAGGACTTTAGCATGAGAGAAGCATGATGGAGGGTCATGCTTTGATGGTCCACTCTCATTATGTGGCCAAAGGAGTCTGTTCTGATTCCTAAACCAAAAAATACGCAAGAGGTATTGAAGCATCCGCTGCTTTCCAAGCTAGCGCTGCTTGGTTACTGTCCATCCAAAGAACTGTCCTGCACAGTATCATAACATGAGTGCTAAGTGATAGCCTGAGAAAACAAGTCCCACGTGTACTGCCATACTGAATAATACCCATGCGCTCTTCTTATCTCTCCTCCTCCTTTTGTCTACTGCTTTGAAACCATTAACACACTCAGAGCTCTTAGAGGGAGAGCAGCAGCCAAGGAGTATGTGGATTTCAGGTGACCCCCTGGACTCTTTCAGCTGATGATTAGCAGGCACTAGAGTAAAACCCACCTTGTTAGCCAAGAGCAGCTTCATAGCCACTGGCTGACCCACTGGCATATCCCACCCATTTCTCCAGAGGAGCCTTTTTGTTCTTCACCTGGCTTGGATAACTCCAGTGAATGGAAGGCAGCCCCAGGGCAAGAACGTACACTCATTTCCAAGCACAGAATGAGAATAAAGAGTTCCTAGAAAGCAATGAATTATCAGGAATATAATTTTAGGAAAGTAGAAAACACTCTGTAAAAGAAAGCAAAGGTAGGAGAAAATTTGGAACCATCTCTACCTAACTGTAGCAACCTACAAACAAATACCAATAATTAAATATGAAGTCATTATTCATTTTGCAGTTTTTGTAACTGATAGCCAATAAATGTCTATTTTAATAACACACACAAATCTTAGACATTTGAGCATCTCATTAGAGGGATCTTGGATAACACTGAGCTGGAAATACAGCCCTAAATTCTAGTTGTTTTCCTTACCAAGTCTGAGAGTTTCACAGAATGTGGATGTTCTTTAATTCCTCAGCCTTAGAAAAACCCAGGAACTTCCCCTTAAAAAGGCAACTGATTTTTGATCTGCTATAGTTTTAATACATTTCTATTCATAGAGTTCCAGCATTTTCAGAAATTAACAGAATATGCTATTTACACCCAAGGCCTTCAGCACCAGAAGTATCATATGTTGGCTGCAGAAGATTGACAGTCCATCCCACAGGTCTTAAAATACTAAAACTGCTGATTTCTTTATGTCACCATAGCTATATTATAAGTGCAGTAGCAACAGCACATTTCTAACAACAAATCCAACACAAATGGAAAACATACAAAGTGCACAGAAGCTAAGACTATCCCACCCCTGGCATACAGGTCTTCTCAATGAGACTAGAACGATAAAATTGGCAGTTCCTATTAACCTGTATTTATCAAACAGGAATCTGTGTCGAGCGGGTAAGAATTTGTATTTAAATTTTCTGAATGCATATTTGTGTTTCGTCATACACTTGGCATCAATCTAAACTAATTTCTGTAATCAAATGGCAAGAACTATCATGTTTAAAAGGACAGCAAAAGCTGCGAAAGATTCACAATAGCAGAGTTCATTAAAAATGAATTTAAGTGCTATGCAGAGCCCCCTGCAAAGATTCATTTCGGTTCTATACCCAAAGGTTACAGGAACTTTATGCCCTATTTCAGTCATATTCCACCACAGCACATTTACAACCAGTCCTTTGCAGTGCTTGTTTAAAATTAAGCCAGACACCCAGGGACTTTTCATTTCAAAGAGTTAATGCAATGCTTTGAGAAATAGTGGAATAACCACCACTGGAAGATTTTGAAAGCAAAGGAGACAAACATCTGCCAGGAATGATGCAGATATAATTGATCCCGCCTTGGGGCAGAGGGATGGCTTACAAAGTCTTTTGAGGTTTCTTGCAATCCTATTTTTCTTCAATTCCAAGGTGTGGAGAGGGGAAAGCAAAGAATTGCAGAAAACGTCTGAACAACAGGAAGAAAAGTAACAGCGTAATTGAGACCAAACTGTTACCTCATTGCAACTTCCATGTTGCATTGGATTAGAATTCGTAACACACAATAGTACAGAATAACTGAGTCAAGGGGAAGATAAAAAAGGAAACCAGAATGCAGAAACCTGTTGTGGGACTGAAGGCAAAGGTTTCTTTGCTGCCCATTGTGTACTTTCCCCCCCAGGAGCCTGTGCACAGCTCAGCTTTGCTTTGAAAGTCAGCTTGGATTTACTTGAACGTGTCCAGCCTCAGGAAAGGGAAAAACAAGTGATGCATTCTATAGCTAAACCTTCAAAGTGGGCAGGATCCCAGGCACAAGTGATAGAATATATTCAAGCACAGGCCCAGGCACAAAAGGCATCCTTTTGAAAATCAGATTCTTAAACCTATCCTGCTCCATAGGAGGAGACAAAGGACCAAGCCACCTTTCCCTCAGGAAGGGCAGGCATGAAGCACTTCGTGTGTCTAGAGCTAACTTCCCAGGAATTCTTTCTGGTTTATTTTCCTTTATTAAATGATTTGATAAGATCGTTGTGCAATCAGCCTTTAATTCCTGGGATTAGAAATTCTTTTCTTCTATCTCCATTTTCAGTCCCAATGTATCTCAAGGGTTTCCAAATCATGAAATTGTGCTAGTTCTAATTAAAATCAGTCAAGTTTTTTAGGCTTTTTAGAAATTAAACAGCCTGACTTGTTTATGCCGAGATTACTGCCCCCAGCTCCCAGCAGAGAGCCATCTTTAAAACAACAACAAAAAAATCTTATTATAAGCAAAATCTTGCAGTTATTTGATGCCACTTTGAGAAGAGGGTTGTAATAAACAACCAAAACCACACATTAAAACAACAAAAATCAGAAACGCTGCATACAGAGTGTTACCTTAGAGCAACGGGGATACTAAGATACTTTTATCCATCTATTTAATACTATATTTAGAGTTTCAACCAAGGGGATGTAGAAGGTCAAGATGCCCTTTAAGAATGTGTGGAGGAGTTTAGAAGACAGATTCCATTCTTGACTTGGCCAGCAATTCCTTTGGGACAAATCATTTCACGTTAGGAAACGTTAGCGGTTGGACTTGATGATCTTAAAGGTCTCTTCCAATGCAAACAATTCCATGGTTAACATTTTGAAAACTGTTGTGCCTGTACTCCCTGGGAAGTACTGAAAGTATTCAGACCTAGGAAGGTCTGAAAGTGAAGAATGAATAATAAACATAAAATATATGACAACCAGTAGCTGTAGATATCTTATAACATGGTTTTAGAAAATGATGTTTTTCTGCAATCCTTTTGTGTGTCATATTTAGAGATTATAGAAAACTGTAATCTCTAAATTATGTGTGCATAAATTACGTGTGCAACTAAGGAGTGTGGAACAGAATTTATGAAGACAAGGCAACTATGCAGAGTCTTATACAAGTGGAGCTACAATGATCCCAACTGAAATACAGGTATGCACGACTGAGAAGATGGGCTCAAAGGTGACTTTGAGCCATCCTATTTAAAGGAGTTGCTCTTTAGATCAACTTCACATTTCCCAGATGACCAATAGAATAGTTGGGAATGGTAGTACAGCGTACACAGATTTCCCAGGCTGATCCCTAATCTGCTGCCCAAAGGGCTACACTGAAAGTGATGAGGATGATGGTGGCAGGGACTCTGAATCATCCAAAGTTCACGTGCCAAGAGCATCCTCTTATGGTGAAGGAGAACTCGCACAAATGCTGTAATGCAAAGTAAAGATTCAGGGAATTAAAGCACAAATGTGTTCTGTGTGCAGGTTACCTGTGCACTTTTTGACTGTTCTTCACCATTATTTACCCTCCCTACAATCGTAAATAAATATAAACAGAAGTAAAACAATTTTCCTTCTTTTGTAATACCTGCCACAGTGATCCCTCCATTACAATAGCAAAGTTAGAGATTGTTGCTTTCTTTTTAACTCTACCAGGTGGCATTAGTCATTAAATACAGAAAGGTCAAGAACAAAGCATCCACACTGCACCGAACATCCATCCTTGCTTGTCCTATCTTCATTTATTTTAGCCTATCCCTGCTGGTTTGACACACACTCTATTTGCATAGAAAACAGGCACGGGGGTTTTGGAAGCAGAATGTCCAGGCCATGGAAATTTCATAATCCGAGCAACAAAATGAAATTGGCAATGCAGTCACAGCTCCTGTCCACCTGCCCAATGCCTAATGTGAAAAATAGGGGGAGAGAGAGAACATTGTCTTAATGGATATGTTATTGTAGGAATCAAAGGTTGGGGCTAAAATTGTCCAGCAAACACAGTTTAAACTGTAAACTGGTCAAGTAAGAGGGGCTAATAAACCTTTTCTGTTGGTTGTAAAGTGGAGACAAGTAGTCATTGGCTAGGTGCTCTGCACAGCTGTAAAGTGTGAGGGACTTGGAAGGCATTGTGACTTAGACACTAAGGGATTGAATGTGGCTGCATAGTAGTGAATAACTTGTTTGTCGTTCATGTGAATAAAATGTGGAAGTAGATCGATGCTTTTCTCCATAATATGGGTTCTCTACTAAGCACAGTAAATCTCCGTCTTACTACAATAGTGTGAGATCATTCATGCCATTAGTTTCAATGAGACTGACTCTATACTGCATGCAGTTTGCTGTTCTCTTTCCTCACTATAACAAAGCCTGAGAGTGCCAGCTGCCTCTTGAGTCTTAAAAAGAAAGAAAGAGAGAGAGAGACTTTTATTTACCATGATTTTGATTGGTTAATTTCACTCTATTATTTTGTTGCTTCCTCCCATATGAAAAAATGCATTGTCGTTCAAACTAACACACACGAGAAAGGCCGCTCAGTTAGCATGCAAAACATAAATTACCAGCTTGTAATGACACTTTGAACACGCAGCATAACAACACCATCAGCCTCAGTTTTCACTCCAAATATCACAGATTTTTTCCTTTGGCTGCTGGGGCTATAATCACAATCCCATCTGCTGAGATTTAGTCAAGCCATACACGCACACGCAATTGGGTTTTATGCGTCTAGTATTATAATTATTGTAGTATATGGTTGGCACGTGAATGAAAGTTACAGTTCCGCCGTCTATAGATAGGACTCAGTTATAAAGATAACCATATAGCAGAGGAATTTTCAAGCCATTTTAATGACCTTCTGGCTTCAGTGCTATATGATTTAATATAGCCATGCGATGGGCACTCCTATGGAAAAAGCTGCCTCAGCACGCTCACATGGACCCTCTTCGCCTCCCTGTGCTGCCAGAGCTGGTGCTGCAGCTTGTCCATTAAAATGTAGCTTCATGCTAGGACTTTGCAAATCAGGTGCCAAGTTAGGATGCATCTTGTTGAGAAATCAGAGTAGGGGGGATGGCAGTTGAGACTGCAGGAAAATCAAAGAGGAAAAAAAGATTATGGCACTCATGTTTGAATACATCTCAGTGAGTGCATGACCACAGATCTGGTTCTTTAAAGATAGACTGAAAATGGTCAAATAAAAAGACATCCAGATTCCGAGGGCATATTCAAATGCATTGATTCATACACTTGTTGGGTTTCAGATGCTTTCAGAAAATGTTCTTTGAGACTCTGCTCAGTAACATGCACATAAAGATGTTGTCAGCTTGTGTGCATGTTTATATTAAAAAAAAAGAATAAAAAAAAAATAGAAGTGGGTGAGACAAAGTGTACAGAAAGCCCAGAAAGCTTTACTTTGACAAAACAACCTGTCACAATCCCCACGTCAAGACCGGCTGCTTCAACTAGGAGAAGTTATTAAATCTCTCCCTACTACAGATAACTCAGCTGCAAAAGAAAGCTGAGAGAATACAGCTGCCTTGGACACAGAGAGGAAGTGGTTAATGTACTCAAAACACACTGTTTATATTACGTGTGCTATGCATTTATATTGTTTCTGATGTCTCACAAGGACTTCAGCAACACTGAGGAATTAACACGGGGACCTGGCACTGTGCTCACTACCCAAAGTGCTTGGGAGTGAGCAACAACAATCCATCTGTTCAATTACCAGCAAAACAAAGCCAGCATTACATAAGACTACAGTAATATTTAAGCTTATTAGGTTCCAGAGGTTGTTATATGCAACATTATGGTGCTATATAAATGCACATTAATAACAGCATACAGTTTAGCAGTTTGGCGCAGGTTAGCTTTGAAAATGTGGATGTTTTTCCAATGTGTGGTCATGGCAGCTTTCTCAGAATTGATACAGCCTTCTCAGTCTGAAAAAATGAAAAATCAGCTGTTAAAAAACCCCCACCCTAGATACATGTTTGCCCAGTAGAGTGGAACAGCATCTCCTGGGTAAATAACTCATGGTTTTTGACGTTAGTACACATTCCAAAGTATGTATTTACCTGATGGACCATAACAGCCCTGGAGGAGCCTGTCTAGCCTACTGAGTAACAGCTGATGGATTTTTTTTTACAATTAGTATGCATGCCACTAAGCATCCTAAGTCCTATAAATAGTGTACCTTTAAAAAAAAGCCAAAATATAAATTTAGATACTCCAAAACACACGGTGATTTGGACCACAATGCACAGACAAGCTGAATAGTTTAGGGTTTGTAATCTAAAAGCAAGGACAGATAGAACTTTTATACTCGGTTCCACTGTACCACGAGTGGGCATTTTGAAAAAATGAGCTGACTTCTGTGCTGGTGCCAGAGACTCAGCTACCAAAAATATTTCACAGGGTTTTTGCATTAACCTCGCTGTAGCTACGCAATTAATCCATTGGAAAGGGTGAAGCTAAAATGTAGTTTCAGAGAGCTTTGCCACTGTGGTCTCCTGTTTTACATAGCGCTGGTCTTATGTCATATGGGCCAGCAACAGCCCTAGCTCTTGTCCTGGTGCGAGCCCTGACCTTGACAGCTCTATACCACTTGCTGAAGAAGTGACTGGGGTGGTTTCACCTTGACACACAGGAATAGTGCAAGACTTGACATATTTCCACATCCTTGCAAACATGGATGAATTTCACCTTTGTCAAGTAACCCAGAGAGGCAGGGAAGGAAGAGGCCCTTGTAAGACACTCGTGCTTTCCTTTCTGTAGGAAGGAGCTTAAAGGGAAGGGGACAACCATTATCATTCTTTACAATGCTTACATTTACTACGGAAAGAGTTCGTAGTTAAAAAAAAAATCCTTAAAAGGGTGTAACCTTTTCCTTTAATTATTACCTTGTATCTTTGTGCTTTGTATACTGTTGTACAGCTGTCTAAAACCAAAAAAAATATGGTCAGCTAAATAGGATCTGTGAACTTTATTTAATAGTAACATAAAATAATCACTCAGGAATATTTTTGTTGTTCAGGGTTTTGTAGAAAGCCCCGTGGGGTGCACCTCCTTCCACCCTTCAGGCAGCTATTTGTATTACATGCCCCCATGACTTTCAGGTAAACATACCATAGTTCTCACTGCCATTAGCATCTCAAAATGGTACTTGGAGTGTAAAGTGCTGTCAGTCCTTGCATAGAAGGTACCACTGTGTATGCAGGTCATTACTATACCTGTGCCATTCTAAGGTCTACGCCTTATTTAAATCCCGATTGAGAACCCAGACATGTTTTATGCCTTCCTTAAGATCTACTGAAGGTGTGAACTTTGTCCAAGGAATACAAGTATACACAGATTCAAACTTTTTACCACACCCCTAATAACCAGAAAGCTAAATGGGATTCATTGTATATAGAACAAACTAATCAGCAAATGGGAAGGGTGTTAACAGTGACAGACTTGTTTTCCTTAGGTAATGAGGACACTTTGCTACTATTGGTAAAACTCCACTATGGCTGTGCAATATATTACAGTTAAATGCAACTGCAGACCACCAGCCACAAGAGATGCTTAACAGCACCTCTAGACAATTCTTCCCCAGGCCTGAAATGTAGAGAAGTGGTTGCCATTCAGCCTGAAAAGCCAGCCAACAATCTTTATGCTTCAATTCATGCTCCAGAACATATCTTTGTATAGGTTTACACGTCTAACCTCAGTTTACTAGCACTTAGTTAATAAAATTTCTAAGCCTCTAATTGCCATCTTCTTGAATTTCATCATAGTTTTCATTTTCACCATCATACGTTAGGGCCAGACACTAGTTCTAAGCTTCTCCATTTTTCAGAAAGAACTACCGGGTGCAAAATATGTATAGAGTTCAGGATACCATATTTCAGGGGCTAAACGAGAGCTAGAGCTAAAAACCTCTTAAACCCTGACACAAATCATCTTTGGTGCATCCTCTCTAACCTTTAGTATAAATAGAGGTGGCTGTGGCCTGTTTCTTAGTAAACAGTGCACAGGCTGAGACCTGCTGTTATGTCCACTCATAACCCAAAAGGCTTCTACAAGAGCCTACGTGACACTTAGCCCTGGATGCAGTGAGTTTGGGAAGGAGAACATCACCTAAAATTGTCTACACTGGGTGCTAGAACTGCCAATAGTGAATGCAAGACCTAGCACATTGTATCACACAACTTGATTAGAAACTCATTAATCCATGGGAAAATGGGATGTATATAAAAGGCTCACCTTGGGAAAAAAAAACCCACAACTTTCAAAATATTGAATTATTAACAGCATGAATACCTCCAGATTTATACTGAAGAACCAAACAAGCATCTACATTTCCTTTACAATAAACTGCCAGCCTCAAAATTTGCATGTAATTTATCAGCAAGGAATGCAACTCGTGCTACTAATGCTTTATTACCCTGCAAGACAAATTTTCACTGTTCAAGTGCTTTCTGCTATGACCTTCTCAGCTGCCGCTGACTTTTGGCCTTCTAGATTGTGAAGTCTTAAAGTAATAGGCATGATGCTCAGTGTATCCAGAATGTACCCACAAACAACAATATAGTATCTGGAATCATCATTCTGAGAACCTCAAAGAGCAGATGATTGTTCGAAAAACAGTTGTCAATTTAGGGATGCTTGTACAGTGCTACTTCCATAGCACATATTCCCTCTTCTCTCTGTATTTATTACTATACATGCACATAAATTTCTTCACAGCTAGCCAATTATCACTATTGCCCATGCTGGATGTGAAAATGTTCGGTTTATTTTGCATTTACGCATCATGCCCCCAATTTATTTTTTTTAAACAAGTGGAAATGAACCTTCTTCAATCTCTTATATTTGGAACATTGCCTTGAAAATAGGTATCAAAATTAGTCACATCTTTGGCAAGCTAGTATCAAAGTATTGAAGTTTTTCTTCTTTTCTGTTGGTTTGGTGGTTTTTTGGGTGTTTTGGTGTTGGGGGTTTTTTTTCTTCATTTTTTGGTTTTTGCTTTGCTTTGGTTTATTTTTTAATTAAGCCAGGAGAAGATTACATAGTAGAGACACAATTGCTTCAGGATCTTTTTTCAATATATTAATGGAAAATTTCGTTAACACAAGAAGCACAAATGACAGATACATAACTGCAGTAAAATATCAACTATAGTATATCACATTCCTCTGCGTGCCCAAAGTACAGCACGAATAAACTTCAGCTACTGTAACATAGAGTAGAAAAATGAATTTGAATGTAAGGCTCCTTTATGACTGGAAACTATTACCTCTAGGTTTCATTTAAATAGGTCCCCGAAGGCAAGCAAGAGGCTGTTTCCATATGCATGGGCTTCATCGGACAAAGGCGAACTCCACTGACCATTGAGTGCAGCCTGCCACGTATGACGAAGTACTTCCTGCTGGATACTGGGGAGAAGGGACATTTGCCAGTTTGCCATTGGCCTGTGTCAGGTTTATGAAGTTGCAGTTGATTTTGCTGGACACCCCTCCTCTCTCCGACAGGCATTTGTAAGCAGACACATCGTCTAGGTTTTCATGCTGCTTCAAAAAAAGAAACTAAAATAAACAGGACAAGGAGCTTCAGCATAGGAGAGTCCACATGCAAGTCTAAATGCACGAGCCTTACTGCTGCACCCCTGTGACACAAAGGCTGGCCAGGCAGGTAGTGGGGGAATTATAAATCGCATCCGTTTTAGTCACAGTGGTGTGCTCGTGAGACGGAAATAAGGACAAAAGCTGGCGTCTCAGTTTATAGTTGCAATCAAGTCTTGTTTCTGGAGATTTCATTAAATAAATACTCATTAAAGTCCAGCAGTGATTCTGTTGACGATTAGTACTTTTAGATCAGTAGGAGTTTCTGGATGAATGTGAGATCTGGTTGGGTTTAGGCTGCAGTACTTGATTCATCTACTTTCCTCCTTCACCAGAAGGTTTCAGAATTCCAATAACCCCATAAGTGAAAAGTGATAATCCTCTCAAACTAAGAGCACGTATCTTATTTATCAATGACAACTGCGTCATTTTCTTCAGCTCCACATGACCATAATTAGTCCGAGCAGCTTGATGCTTTACAATTTTCACCCTGACAAAGATATTTTCAAAGGCATTGGGATGAAGTTGGGATACTGGTACAAATATTTTTGCTTATCAAGCAAAGCTACCGGCTGGGCCATTGCAACTCAATCCTGCAAGCAGGTTTGCTCAAGGCAGTGTCAGTAAAATGTTCTGCAACATCATTACAGGTTTTCAGTCGTGTTCTTAATAAAGCACATTGCCATTGTTCACTCTGAATTCAGAAACACTTCCGTCAGCCTTAATTTGCAGCACATGATTGTTATTTGCTTATCTACTTATTATTTAGGTCATTTTTTCATAATCTCAAATTCTGCACGTTAGTAAAGAAACTGCTGGGAGAAAAGATCTTACGGCTACAACACAAAACTGGGAGTCAGAGTCTGTTCCCACTTTGTGCCAGAGATTTCCTGTGTCATCTTCAATAATTCACAAACTTCACTCCTGCAGAACCCTTGTGAGAATTCACTAATAGTTGAAAAAAAATCTTTTGTCCTAAGTAGGAAGCTGCTATAAAACAGTTGACATTTTAAAGTTATTTATGTTTTTTTAATGTTACAGTGCATGAGGTGCATTGGAAGAGAGCACCGCAAGGTCTCAGATTTTAACGACAGCTCCCAGAATAATTCAAATGGTTACGTACATTAAATTCTTCATTCAGACTAACTCAGCTACAGCTGGAAAAATGAGAGAAAGGAATAATTTGGGGGGTTGCATTAACACTATAAGAAAGTCAAATTCATCAATATACATGTGACATTTTTCCAGAGAAAAGGTAAAGGCCATTATCAAACACAGTCAAATGAATCATTTTTTATGTAGAAAGAATATCAGTCATTACAGTGAGTACTTCTACACCACAGCAAAATATAACAGAGATAAGGGGGGGGAAAGCAGCAAGGTTTCCATGTGTGATTTCCCCTCACCATCCTTCCTGTCTCACATTAATAGCCTCCATTGTTTATCTTAATCTACTCTAATTCGTGAGCTCATCTGAAAGGCAGGTATGGAAGAAAGCAGCCATTTACTTGTAACTCAACCATCTGCCTGCAGCAAAATCACGTAACTACATTTCAGAGAACAATCTGGTTTTAAAGGAGAGGAAAAGGAGAGAGATGGAGATTAGGAGCGAGCCAGTGAGCAATTGAGTGCTAAGGTAACACTCTCTCCCCTCCTTGTGGTCTCCAAATGTTCTTGCTGTCTGATGGCACAGATTTGAATCTCATGCAGCTCTTCATTTTAGGCTAAGCCTGCCCTCAAAGAGATGCAAATCTAATAGAGTTACTAATAGAACGCAATTAAATAGCAGAATTGTTTCTGCAAGGCACATTCGTAAGTTCATATATAAGAGCACGGAACCTGCTTGCGAGACGTTTCTTAAAGAGCAACACATGAGTACATCTGGTATAGTTTGCAAGAGCAATTGCCAAATATTATATCATTAAGAAATAATTTTTCACCATGAGATTTGCATGGACAATAGACCCTTTAATCCCTAAGCTGATGTTGAGATCTTGGTAGCTGGCATAGATATTCAGTGAATTATGTAAAGCAAGTGTGAGGGTTTAAGCCAGTTCCCATTGGCAATCATCCATATTAACAGTGAAAGTGGCTTTTGGTATCAACGTGAGCAAAAAGACCAAGGTGATGATGACCGATTGTTCTTCCACTCACAGCACGCCGAACAACGCTGGCAAGTGCAAAACTAACAGCAACGCTGACAAGCCAAGAGCGTGGGACATGTATGGTGCTCATTTCATCATTTTTTGTTACAAAACATTTATTTAGTATCAGAATTCCATTAGCCCATCCTAATTAGCCTTTTGCTTTCCACTGTATTTATTCTGTGGCTCCAGGGCTAAAGGAGGCGGCAAGGTGGGAAGGGAAGGCTCTAGGGAACTTGTACATATAGTAGCTAGGAAAGGAATATAGGAAGGAACAGTCAAGGAAGGAGTGCAGTGTTTGATACATGACAGGTTAGTCCCACGGGTTTAGGCATTTGTCTTAGCTGCAGGTAAACGCCTCAGTACAGGAAACACCAAAGTTCACAATGGCACTAGTGCTTTTTCTAAGTAGCCTGTCCAAGTGCCTGTGTGGGGGTTATTAGCAGAGGAAATGGGAGTAGGAAACAGAGACGAACAACGTTATTTATGGTAAACAGTAGGAAGAACCTATTGAATAACCCACTAAATGGCAGTGAATTCATTCCAGCACATCAGCCATGATGCACGCACTAGAAGTCTACCAGTATAGTCAGAAAATAAATAGACAGCATATACTAGGAAAGGAACAACATTCCCTGCTAAAGAGGCCACACTGTGCCCATGGGTCAAATCCTGCAATTTTGTCTTCCCTATCTTATGAAATGTAGAATGGAAAAAGAAAAGTAACAATCATGATCAAGGGTACGGAACAGCTTCCACACAGCAAATAACGTAATAGTCTAGGTCTCCTCAGCCTGGAAAACAGGTAATTATGAGAGGCATATGGTTAAGATCTCTAAAATCATGACTGTCACGGAAAAGGCAAACAGCAAACAACTACTCCCAGCAGCAACCAATACAAGAACTGGGAACAACAAACGAAACTTGCAGGTGACAAATTTAAGGTAGACAAAAGCAGATATTTATACAGTGTGTTTGAGCTGGAGAATTCCTCAGCATAGGACAGAACCAAAGCTAAGGGTTTGCATGTGTTCAAAACAGACATTTGAATTTCAACACTTCAAGTACGTGATGGAGCATGTGAATACATTAAAACCAAAGCCTGGAGCTTCTTTAACTCCTATAAGTTTCAATTAACGTATCAAAGCCTTTCTAGGAGGTGTTATGGGAACAATGTCTTTAACAAAAAAGGCATCGCATTTTTACAGCACACTAATGAATGGGGCTTCATGAAATGTTGGTATTTTGGTATGGCTGATGACCCAACAAATAAATAAAATCAGTTCCATTCAAAGAAAATTTTACATTTGTTATTTTCCTCTGGTAAAACAAAGACCAAAACGCTTGTGCTTCAAATGTCACATACCACAGAAGATATTCTTTTCAGGCCATTGTAAAAAAAAAGAAAAAAAAAAAAAAAGAAGAGTTTGACCAGCAAACTATTAAACAACAGAGCTGCTCAGTGCATTCATCAGTTCTGCGATGAAAACTCTCACTCAGGTTTGCAGAAATCCACTTTCAAGTCTCTCCTCTCACCCATCAGATCCTAAACTTAGGGGACTTTTGTCCCAGCCAGATACCTTCACTTCCTATGTTTTCCCATTACAAGCCCTCTAGCAGCAACTTCAGTTGGTGTTTACATCCGTAATGCAGCAAATCCCAATGCCAACTGAGTTTTCACTGGTTGCGCTTTAACTTCTTAACCTTTAGAACAATGATGACTACACCTGGGAGAGCAGTTTAGGAGCTGCTGCTCCACAGCACTCTGGAAGTGAAGATAATAGTGAAAAGGAAAGAAATTCCTCTTTTTCATGTTGGTACTGATCTACTTTAAATATTTAGGTTATGGGATAAAAGATAGAAGAAAAAAATAACTCCTTAAAGAGCATCATTGTAAAGAGACACATATTCCTCCTTAAAACCCCATGTTATTTCCTCAATAATTTATTATTTACAATGCAAGACTTAAGAGGAAGGATTGTTTGCCTTGACCCCAAATAGCCCCTCTTTGGTGGTCACTTGCACTGCTGAAGATCAAACTCATTTCCCTCTCCCTGCTTGATTCCCATGAATTGAACCATGACCTTCCATTTGCCAAAACCATTTCCTAAACACTAACCATTGGTATTTGATTTCATTTATAAATGGATTTTTTTGTTAGGCAAACGGATCTCTGAATATCTTCTACTATGTTAGAGATAAAAATTGTTGACCCAATCTTTGTGCATCCTAACACAATGAACCTCAGTGTTAATGAGACCAGGAAACTCTGCATGTTCTGGATTATTGCAATTCCAGTTCAGCAGCTTCACACAGTTTCTCAGACTCCAACAACCAAATTCATTATAAATCCATTCATAAAGCACTGCTGTACTTCATACTGGTCAATACTTTGGGGCATGATGATAAGGTACTGATTAAAAGAACTCTGGTCAGATCTGCGTGAGCAGTTTCTCTACGTGACAAAAAGGAAATGCAATCCCCAAAGAAGTCCTTTCAGATACTTCTGTCCCTGCCCCACCTACGGATAATAAGATCCTGGGAGGACTGGTAACAATTAGTTTAATAGGAAGCAGGAGAAACAATTGCTATTACTCCACCTCCTAAACTACTGCATTACAATGTGGTTCTCAGTATCTGGAGTGTTTCACAGATATATTGTTTATTTATTTAAGTCATGATTAAAGCAAAGCATTCCATAAAACCATAACAGCGGGTGAGAGGAGGCAGCCTGTTCTTTTTTTCTCAGAGTAAGGATATCCTCAGAACTACTGAATATCCCTAATGTGTAAAACGGACACTCACGGGAATTCGTTGCAAGGCTCTGTTCTGTATTCCTCTCTTGTTGGGCACAGGCTCTGATAGGGAAGATCAATAGGTTGCAAGTAAATGCTGAAGCATGAGCTTCAAAGGTAAAGAGATGTGATTCCTCTGATCTCATTGAAACACATACACAAGCTGGGGAAAGACCAGCATACACAAATCGTTAAGGAAATGAGCATAACCAGCATGCTCTTGAAAAGGTGACACATACATGCTCACACGACGCTACAGTCTCTGTTGCGTGGAGCACCCCTTCCCTGAGAGTTCCGCTGGAAGTAGGTCTCAGTCCCGGCTTTTGGAGCCAGAAGCCTGCCACAGCACTGCAGGCTGCAAGGCTGTGATGAATTTAAATAGACTAGATTTTACTGGGAGCTTTTCTGCCTGCAGGCTATGTACAAACCTTTATCTGAGTTCCCACCACACCTCTGCCTGGGAATGGTTAGCTTTCCCTCGGGGTCATTTGATAGGAGTCCCTGCTTTATGTATACAAACACCCACGCCTTCATTATACCTCTGCTTTATTTTCCTCCTAGGCTTGCAGTTCATTCTGTCCTGATGATAAGGACAAGGCAGAAGGTGCTTCAGCATGACTCTACAACTTAGACCAGGAGCAATGCAAAATCCAGTCCTTAGCAGAGGTGTTGGATAACAAAGGCGGCCAGCCCCCTGTTAGCACTGCAACTCATCCCTGCCCGTGGATCCTTCTCTTGGCCAGACGCACCTCGTGGAATAGAGACAGCTTAGCCTGGCTGGGGAGGTCCTTACTCAACTCAGGTGATTAGCTGCCCCCAAATAGCCCTACCCTGCTCTTTCCAAGCCTCCCTGCCAAAGTACTGTGAAGTCTTTTACTCAACATAGTCAAAAGCTTCCAAGACAATGACAGATGCAACGGTCATGCATTCCCAGGAGAAGGTCAGCACTTACCAGATTTCCTTCCATGCTAAATCAGGTCAGATTAGCCAAAGTGAAGAACACCATTTTCAATACTGCTGAAAACCTACCCTGCAGACTTCAAGGTACTATTAGTTTTAAACATGGACTAGAATGATCTATGCCAAGATACTCCATGAAAAGCATGTGCTCAGTGGCAGACAAATGACTGCCAAAGAGAACATGAATCACAGCACAAGCTAAATGCCGTATTTCAGTCAGCTCCAGCAACTCAAATACAGAAGATATGAATTGTGGTCACCTAGGAACAAATTTTCATCTTGAGAATTTGGGTAGTTCTACTCAGAGAGGTTTTTTTTTTAGTGCACAGAAAAAGAAAAGGTGAATTAACAAGCAAGGAGAGGTGTCCCATGCAGTCTGTCAAAGTTCTGTTGCTGGGACACAGCAATAGAAGGAAAGGTCATCACATGTATGACAGTTATGCAGAGCTTCAAGACTTTAAATAGAAAAGAGTTTATGTAACCCTGGTGTCCAAGTGCTTCCTCATGACAGTGTCTCACAGCCAAACCATCATGGTGCACTTAGGAAATGTCTCCTGTTAAGTTTAAGATGTTATTTTCTTCTCATTGCAATGATATCAATAGGCAAGGACTAAGGTCCAGTAGCCTTTGATGGTATTTTTGTGTTTTTATAACAGGAGATATAATCACTAAATCTATTTTCATGTTATGATTTATACATAGCAATAGTATGATTCTGAGAAATTTTCGTTCTACCAACCTATACAGAAATTGGAAGTTTCTGTTGATTTTCCACTGTGCCGTTTAGAAGATAGCATAGCCAGATTTTACGAGATTGAATTTTAGAAAAAAAATAAAATTGATAGCTCTAGTTCATTCCTTTCATACAATGAACTATTAAATAGTTATATTTTACAGGGAATTCTGGTTTTGTCAGTGAAAAGTCAAACCCTTCCCTCTGCAAACCTAGCATAACTGACACCTAAAAAAGTATCTCCCACGTTCAGTTGAGAGATGTGTATCTCCATGGTGTAAGCGTTCAAAAATTACCTTCAGGAGATATGTTCAGAATTTCCATTAGGAAGTACCTTATCCCTATAATAACATAAGATTAAATAATTGAGAAATTCACCCTAGAACCAAAACTACCCACCCAGAGCCACCATGGTGGCTCTCAGTCATGCCTAATATGTGCAAACTTCACTCTCCTAGCTGCAAACTGTACTATTCTTAGTCTTTAGATACAATATTCCACCCATATCACTAAGGTAATCACTTGAGAAAGGCTGAACACGTGAAGCTATTTCCCAAAACTGATCTCCCCAGTTCAGATGCACCAAAAATAACAGGAGAGCTGCTCTAAGCACCTGGCCAGAGGTTGCCCCTATACAGCATAATCCTCAACTTGCCTAAAATTGTCATTGCTGGCTTTGTGTCACACGTCACCTTGCTCATCCTGGGCAAGTCTGTAAGAACCGGGACTGTGAAAATGATCCACCACCAGATCTTCAGCCCATCCAAATCCTCCTGTGGAAGCCACCGATTTCAGCACCAGACCTTGAGTCTGTTTTAGGATGGGGACATATTCAACAGATTTTGGACTCAGTGCAGCCGTATGTTAAATCATTATGATACTACAACATGACAGAGATTCAGGAAAATGAATCCTGAAGCACTGAACATACTGATCACTGTGGGCAAGAATCATTCATTTTAAGCTCTTCATGAGCATCTTCAGCTCTCCAGTGAATTCTCTTCCCAACCTTAAGAAGTTCTGTATAATTGAATACACATCCATTTCACTGGAAGTGGAAGAGATGACAGGCTTGAACATAGAAATGCAACAACTCGGACAATTCTAGAGCTGTATTTCTGGATGTTAGCTTTTTCTCAAGAATGGTTGAGGCAATCACTCAGAATCAGCTGAGGTAAACCATTTACCCTTTTGAAAAGCTGCTGCAGTCTGGAGCAAGGTGGGGAGGAACGAGAGGGAGGAGAAGACTCATCAATTTCATGGATCATCAAGAAATCAAAGCTCAGTCCACGGTAGCATGCATAAGAAAAATCCCTGCCTTCATAGAGAAGAAAGTAATTGGTAACTACTGACTATGAAAAAAAAAAAAAAGTTTGGCAAACTCAAGAACTGTCTTTACAGTATTCTTTGCATACCTTACATTTGTTGAATGGTTTCCAAAGCTAAAGCTTTCCCATGGGAAGGCAAAGAAACAATAGCAATTTCTTCTGAATGAAGCTCTCCTAAAGCCAAAGAGTAAACATACAGTATGTGACCTGAAAGTTTGCTTTTAACTGTACAAGTGGCTAATTACATAACTAATCAAAATACCTTCAAAAGCAATCCCTAAGGGAAGACTGGGGGGAAAATAAAAGAGAAAAAAAGGAAAGAAAAAAGCAGCCCAGCAGAGAGATGGTGATTATAAACACTTGTACTGTATAAACTTGTGTGTGCACATACATTCAAGTTTAATGATGTTTAGAGATTTATTGTTCTTCTGCACAGGACTGTGTAACCCAGAGGAAGTCTGTGCTCTACCTGAGACTCCAGCACAGGTTCGAGATGGGCCGGTGTGTGACACAGCTCCTATTCCAAAGGGAACCCAGGCTGATGACGTGGCAGCCGTGGAACGCGATTACTGCGTGTCCCAGGCACACTTCTCAACATCAAACAGTGAAATAGCCCGAGCTTCAAGACTGATTTTGAAAGGTGGATGTGTTTGCAGGATTTAAATTCTCCCTTAAAAATTAGAAGGGTGGAGGAAAATCTGTTTCTTTACTGCGGAGACATGAAAAAAATCGACATTTAGAGAAAGGCCTTCAAGGGCAGGGATATACCCACATCTCGTGTGTGTCTTCCATAGCTGGGCAACATGTGGAATTAACCTAGATAACAGCTGTGTTTGTTCTTAAAACCAAGAGCAGGATTAGACCTTACAAACCCCGGAATCCTGCCTTTTTTAGGCACCTGTATTACAGGCAGAAAGGAATTTAAACATTTTGTGCTTAGTCTAAGTGTCCGTTTACATGAAAATTTATCAAAACTGTCCATTTCTGTGCAAAAATGGTTGCAGGCTTAAGAGTCTGGGTTTGTTACTGCACCATTCCTCGGTGTGCTGAGGGCAGCGTTAGCTCAGGCGTTCCCTGACACCTACTGGCAGGGCTGGCCCCGGGATTTCTGCCTGCAGAAGGAAATAGAGGGGAAAATGCACTTCATGGCTTGACGAAGGCCAAGAGGAAGGTATAAGGAATTTTAAAACCAAGTGTAAGATGTTTCGCAGGTAGAAAGTCCTTCTCTGCAGACTATGGCAGGCTGAAGGTGTACAGGAGAGAAGCCAGGGAGCTATTTGAAAATGGAATTCTGTAGGAAAGTATGGCCAATAAATTGGTCCAATAAATTGGTCCAAACCTGTCTGTTTCATGATGTGGTGTGGAAGGAGATCAGCATTAAACTAGATCCACCCACTTCTGAACAGATCAACCTCCCTCTGCTATGCAAGTGGACAAGACAAGCAGCTTTGGAGACAGCACATCCTGAAGGTAGTTGTACAAAAGCAGCCCAGTAATTTCACATTGCAACAACTAAAACAAGCCTCAAAGCAAATGTTATCTATAATGCTGACAGCAAGCCGAAATTAATAGTTGAGAAAACTGTTTCTCATTTTTAGACACATTTCCAAGGCAGTACAGAGAATGAGGTCAACTAGAGTTAGGCAGATTTTTTCATTATAGCCAAAAGTGAAAAAAAAATTCCACTAAGCATTAAAAATAAATTCCCATTTTTGATTATTACATCTCCAGAACAGCAAGCTGAACAATAGAGATTCCAGCCTTAAATGAAATAAACCCATCTCTAATTATCAAAATAAAGCCTGTGTTTTGGTATGGGAGAGTTATTTAGTAACGAGAAAGGGCATTTTAAATCCTAACTAATGCATTTGCCTTTGCAAATCTGCTTCCATTTATTTCAGCAACTAGTTGATCACGTCATTTTTAACTGGAAAATCTATAACTCTGAAAAAATACAAGGAGAAACCTGGAGATGAACAGTATAATTATGCGTATATAATCACAGTATCTCCAACGTTACATGCCAATAACAATATTCTTAATGAACTGCATTTTCCCCATATCCGTCCACATGTGGCCAAAAAAAAATGTATTAGAATCTGTTTATATCTCAGAAATGAGTCTTCTGGACTCATCTGCCCCAGCTCAAGCAGGTCTATATTACATGACTTTAAGTAAATCTCTGCACTCTGGGTTAACTAGCAGACATTCCATATTTTCTGACATCATTCTGACTTATTTATCAACGGCTAGAAAAAAAAAAAAAACACATCATTTGGGAAATACATTTGTTGTCAAGACAACTTTCAGTATTGAATGCCCAAATTGCATAAGATAGGTTTTTCGGAATTTCTCTTTTCCGAGTAATGGGAGGGGTTGCTTGCAGCATCTCCAGACACATGTCCATAGTAATCCATTCCCTACTGCATCTAGAAAAACCTGTTCTCAGTCATGTTCTCTTCCGATGCTGAAATGAACTTCACTTCTCTGCTAGAACAATCTTTTTGCCCTGCTGAACCACTCTGAGCCAAGAGTGAATCAGCAGCAGAACCTCAACACTATAAATCAAGTAAGGTGGTCTACCTGCAAGTGGAGAAGGCCTTTAGCAAAAGCCTGGGAAAATTCCTCTGGCTTTAATGGGCCTTGAATTTCAGCAGGTTTTGTTTCTAGCCTGGTGCTTAGTTAAACAAGCCACTTAACTTCAGAAGCAATCAAGAGTTTTGAATCTTTAACTCAAAAGATTTGCTTTCAGAGTTGTAAGAGTATTGTGTGTGGCCATGCGTGTTTTACCTTCTGGAACCTACTCACAAGAATGAAGACTGTAGATTGAAAATGAAAACAAGGAACTATAAAAATACACTCTCTGTACTGCAGCCCTGCATATCTCTTCTCAGAGTAACCCACTGCGCATTCTTAGTCACAGGTCTGTACTATCTGCATGCCCTTAACCAATTTTAATTTATAGTAATTCCTCAAAAAGTGTCCAATTCGTCTTCATTTTCCAGCCTCTGAACTTACTGATGTGAGATAAACGTTATCAGAATCTGTGTTGACCTTCCTCTCTTTTTGAACTTGGAAACATTGATTAACTTTTAAGTTATGTAGCAATGAGAGAACTTAAACACCCTTTCTGGTACTTTGTTTCCTGCTGACTGGCTATTCAGCACCTGTAACTCCTTAAAAATAAGGACAGCTAAAGCTCAGAGAGTTACAAGAGCTACATTTTGAGTTATTTTCCTCTTTTTTCAACTCATGGAAAGGAGAATTTTACCTGAAGAGTATGAAAAAGGTGACTAATTTCTTCCAAGAAGGTTGCTGGAGTCCTTACAGGCAGAACTGCAAGGAAATCCTAGGGGGTAATGAAAGGAAGGCGCTCCAGTAATGGAAACAGCATTTTAAAAAATCTCATTTCTAATGCACAAACAACAAAGCCTGGTATGGATAAGTGAATGAAGTTCATGTATTAACTTAATTTTATCAATTGTATTACGTTGACAGATCTCTATCAGAAAGAAGCAGAAGAAAGCACCCATAGCTGTGCAGCCACACAGCGCTCCACTAAATCAGATTCTAAGACACTATGTTTGTATTTGTGAGCATCGTGGTGCTCACGTCTTCCTCATCCTCCCCACCTCAGCTAACCCTGCTATTTTATTTTTTTTTTAAATACATATTGAAAACTGATATAGAGACTAGGTCCTGCTATCAGGTACCTACTTCTATGAGGTGAACACCAAAGGCCTGACCTGCTGGATCTTCCCAGACAGCTCCAAATTATCAAAAGCAGAGGATAATTTACTCCCTGTCCCAGAGAAGGGCAGCAGAATTTCTCCCCCAGCCTTACAGTATGAGCATAAACCGCTCAAGATCTTCTTTTTATATCCTATTCAGAACCAGGGATTCCAACAGCACAAAACCAGCCAAAATCAGTAAGGAAACCTCAGTTTATGCTATTTTACTGAAGAGCTGGTGTGGCTGTTCAGAGCATCATAGGTCCTTCAGCAATCTCTAGTCTTAGAATGCAGCCAGGTTGATACAAGAGCTAAGAGGACCCAAACACAAGCATCTGTAGCTGCCATTATAAAATGCTTTGGAAGATTCACATGCAAGCTTTTGATTCATAAGTATAATGCTCAGGGTCACTGTAAACTGTGCTATCATTTCTCACGGTGCCCGCTGCCGCAAGTTTATTTTTAAAGAATTCTCTTTTCTTCTGCAGTTCAGCCATTTCTACCCTTTTGCCTTTCAGCCCTGCCTAGTTACAGAGTTCAAGAGATAATTTCTAGCTAAGAAATAAGGCCAGAATGAATAATGCTACTGGTGTTATTTATGTATGGATAATACATTCCGTGAATGTTTTCAACAAAATTATTTTCAAATGCTGTTTTGATATTCCCGTTTCTCTAATGAGCAGTGTCTCATGTTCGTAACTAAAACATAAAACAGTGCAACATGTACAGAAGCCTTTATAGTGCCGGCATCACAGCTAATAGGAATTAGTACAAACACATTCTTTTTTTGTGACATTACATTTTTAGAGTTCAATGGCCCTTATTGTATCTCAAGGGAAGACGAAGCTTCTCATGATTAACCATGTGTATGATATGACAGCAGAATCAAACAGAGGTCCGTTATCTATATCCAGTAGGTTCACCCCATCACTTTAATTACTATTTTGGGGTTGGTTGTTTTTTTTTGAGGGTAGGTCAGGGGAATGGGGTGATGATAGAGGTAGAAGAGAGGCCAAATAATCTGGCCACAAGAGGTATTAGACCTTCTAAACTACAGCAAACATTTTTGCTGCATATGTGCCAAGCTTGCCACATCAGTGTCCTGTGCTTTCCAGCTACAAAATACCAAATTTCAGAAGCAGCTTTTCTGTCGATTCCTTCATTTTACCTATGCCCACAGAGGAGTCCATTTGGTGGCTAACACACAGCAGGTTTTGGCTAGGTGACCAGTCAAGTCTTTTCTATTACTTGGTGAGTTTTCATGTCTTCCTTCAAAATTATCACATATTATTTTGGAAAACAAAGTTACTTATAAATCCTTATTAGTGTGCTAGGCACTGGGGGCAAAAGAACTGCCATAAGCCTAGTAACAGAAGAAAAAGATTAATTCTAGGCATTGCTTGCTTGCCTTTATTTTCATATACTTTTCTATACCCGTGTGTAGTTTTAAAACAGAGTTTATATTAGACATAATTCTAGAATTCTTCCTCCTCTCAGAATACCTGGGAAATTTGGCTCCTCTGCTCAATGTTGCCTAGGTTATGAGTTTTCACTTGGATAAAAAGACAAAATTTAGTTCCCCAGTGGCCACCCCAAACAGCTGGTAGTCTCCCTGCATTCACTGCTGGTCACAGATATATATAAAAGCTGTAATAGACAGCAATGAATATTCTGCTCGTCAGCCTGTACTGTAAAAGTCTGGGATAGATTTGGCACTAGGTCCAAACCCCACTCTTAAACTCTGTAAAAGGACTGGTACTTTTTGGCTGGGCAAAGCAATGAGCACCCTTCTCTCCCTACTAAATTTGGACTGAAGTCAAGTTCACATAAAATGATTTAAATTCAGGTAAAACCTCAGTGGTATTTTTATCTCTTGAGTAGAACCAATAACATTCTTGCAGGACTGGTATGAAAGAGAGTCTAATTTAATTAGATGCAATGAAAAGAGCTGCTTCTAGAGTCACAGCCACACTGCAAGAGGGAGATTTATGTATTAGCTAGAATGTAAAGGCCAAATATTAAAGGAGTAGAGACTATTTCATCAGCACAAGCAGAAGGATGGTGAGATACTTTGATTCCACACAGCTCTGAAACTTGGTGAGACTGAGAAAATATTTCATGTACCAGACATCACTCAAATTGCCAGCAAGCTGCACATCTTTCTGGCTGTCACAGCGTTGGGTTTGCTGAAAGACAGCTGGTACACTTGTGGACAGGTGAAAGTCACTTTAAATATTTGTTCTCAGATAGGTATTGTTTTTGATATCACCATCTGCACAAGATGACTCATCCATTCATAAACTTTCTTTTCTTTGGGCTGGCACGGGAGTTACCGGTGCAGATATCAATCATTCCAGCTTTATGAATTAAAAGCTTCTTCACTTCTTATTGACACCCAGTCGTACAGGGTGTTAACTGTTCAAACTCGGAGATACTCAAAACTATAAAGGAAAGCAAACCTGAGCATTTTTAATGGAAGAATGGAAACAAGAGCTGCTGCTGAGTGACACGAACCAAAAATAAAAATACAGATGACTAAGCACACACTTGCCAAACAACTTCTAAGACCAATTTAAGAATCAAACACACCACTGCCAAAGCTTTGAACTAGAGGAAGCAGATGCTTTTGCTGCTGTGACATGCATTTCCACCCAGCAGGTAGACGGGATGAAATCCGGTCTCATCAGGTCACTAACAAGGATTCAGGGCTAACAGCAGATTGGGCTAAGCCAGCAATAACAACACTTTTACATATAATTTCCTGATACATGGAAGCTGGATATTTCCGCTATTTCATCTTCTATTTTTCTTAGGACAAACTGCTGAAAACTAAATTGCAATGGAATGCAGGCATCTATTCTGATACACAATAGTTTATTGAAATAAACTGCACAGGAAACATTCCTTGCCTGTACGTATGTATGAGTACCACCAAGTGAAGTGCCCAGCGTACATGCAGGCAAAGACACTTTGGCTTAATAAAAGCAAAGGTGAGGTAGATGGGATAAATTCCTGCTAAAATAATAGCCCCTTCAAAGGTGACTTAGAGGAGCTATTGCTGTCAACGTAAGGATTTTGATTGGTTTATTACCATCATAGGTTTTCACAGAGTCAAACCTTTAGATGTTTATGTTTTTCCTTGGCGATTGCAAAAGCCACAGTAAGGCCTGTGAAGCTCTAAGAGTCAGATTTGTGTGAACTAAATGCTTTTTTCTTTCTACCACTAACAAATAGATTTGCTACAGCAGTAGCAATAGAGGGGAAAGTCTGCTTGGGAAAACAAAATAATCCACTTTCCACAAGATATCGGTTTCATCAAGAAATTGTTCATGCTACAGACAGTTTCCATTTCTCTGTTTTTCTCCCCAGAGGTCCCTCACGCCAACTCCAGGCTGCTTCTGCTGGCTTTCCCAGGGGAAAGCTTTGTGTGGCATTAATGGCTGGAAAGGCACGGACTGAGAACAGCGTGAAAATACATGGAATATAAAGCTATAATGACAGCAACAGTGTATTTTAAACTCAGGGCTCCCCAGGGTATTGCATCAGTAACTCAGCTGAGACACTCCACCAAGAGAGGAATTCTCACATTATTTAACTATTTGTTATAAAACAGCAAAGAGATGAATAGAGAGAAGACACTTTGATTGAAGCTCCTCAGCAGCTAAGCCCTAAAGCCAAAAGCTCCCTGTATGAGCCCACTGACCTCACGGTTGCATGTGTAGGTTTCGATGCATTCAGCAGGGAGAGATGTCGGGCAGAGCAGCACAAGAGCAGGAGCCCTGCTCAGTGTGCACAGACAGTCCTGTTAGAGAGAAAAAACCTGTCCCACCAGCCCCTCACGAGCACCAGCCCCCACACACACTGGGGAGAATCCCAGCCCTGCCACACAGAGCCAGGCACAGCCATGGCAGCTCCACGCTGGCTGCAGGACATGCACAGGAGGGGGTGGTTGGCTGTTAGGGTGCCCTTCCCTCTCCAAACAGCTCTTCCTTTTCTTAGCTTTGAAAAAGGCAAGCGGCAAAGTTTCCTGTACAGCTTTGGAATCTGCTTGTGTCCTGGTAGTGCTACACATGCACCTCAGCAGCTCCTGCTGTCACAGGGTCATTTAGGCTGGAAGGGACCTCCTGAGATCATCTAGTTTTACCCCTGCGCTCACATCAACCCCCATGGAAGTACCACAGACCCATTGATCAACCACAAGCAATTGCCAGCTACAAGTGGGAGGTGGGGGTTATGTATTTTTAAAAGGTATCCTCTTGCCAGTGCTGAAACACTAGCTGAAATACAGCCGCAGCCTTCTTGAAAAAGGAAGTACATATCTCACCTACATAAATTTAAACCCACACTTTTAAAACCACAGAGGAATTAAAAATAACCCGTTCCAGCGCAGAGACCTTCACTGGGAGGTGGGAAAGAGATCCTGTTTATTCAAGCACATATATGGGATGCGGCTTAAAAATCAATTGAAAATGTGACAGTAAGTCTGTGATAAGAGCATGGGGTTACCTGAACACACAGGCTAGGTTTAATTCAAATATTGGCCAGCGTATTAATAGCTCTTGGTAGCATAGCAGTGACCAAGATTGACCCAAAATGCTGAAGAAAAGCTGTGTTTGAAGGAGATCCAGTCACACAGTGATGTGAGGTGCTTACAACCAGCAACAGGGGCAAGAATGACTAGGGATGTTCATATGCTCCCGTATTTCCACTTGTCTCTCAGCCGTCAAAGGTTTTTCCAGCTTACGCGTCAGTTACAAAATACCCCTCTATGTTAGATAAGTCTCTCTCATGAGAGAGACCTGGTTTTCCTAAGCAACAGACACTCCAAAATTTCAACTGAAGTCAACCAGAACAGTGGCAACTGTTCATTATTTCATGAAAGATAAGTTGAGGACTTCACAGAAATATTTGAAAAGTCAAATTTACTGTCTGTTCTCTGACTCAGTGGCACAGAAAGCAAAAGGGATTATCTCTTAATATTCCACATTCAAAGCACCTAATTTCATTATAAGGCTGCATTTTGTTCCATGCAAAATTCAATAAGATGTGGTTGTGCATTAGCGAAATATTGAAGAGGAAATGAAAAGTATATTCAGTTAAGTTTCATTTAAGCTTAAGTATAGACAAGGGGGAATATAAATGGTGCACATTGGAAGCCTTCAGTATTGAAGTTGCATGTAAGCACTCCTTTCATCAACAAAGGCTGAAGAAAGGAGAATTATGCCACAGATCATTTTTATTTTTCTTCAGAATTAGATAGGTAAAGATAGCGGACTAGAATTTATTAATAAGTGAAAGGAGGCCTTAAAAATCTGAAGAAATAATAAACTGATCCGCCCAGCTGTAACTCCTCCAAGTTATTCTGTCTCAATCCAAACACCTTCAGCACTGGTCCTCTAAAAAGACCTTTTCAATCTGTCCTTGCCTTTTACAATATACCAGTGTTGCTCAATTCATTTAAGGCTTAATTCATGAATAAGAAACCACATTTACTCCACGCTCCTGCTTGGGATCTATCACACAGCTGGGATGAAAGGGCCTCGATTCAGCAGTTGCCAGGAAGCTGGGTCACAGTGGTACAGGGTCAAAGTTTAGGCCAATACAATGAAGCCCACAAAAATGTGAGTAATATGCACTTCTCATCACAATACACGGGAACTTACTTACTGAGTCCCACAAAATATTTCTTACAGATCCCAAAAGTCTCATTAAAGAGGGAATATGAACTGAAACTGTGGGCATCAAGTATTTCTCACCCTCAGCTGAAACTGCTGGGATGGGGAAAAAAGGAGATGGCAATTGTAGCAGAAAGTAAAGCAGAGCACTGTCCGTTCTCCAGTGCTACATGGCTGCTGACCAGAATAAACAATGATTTTCCTCATCTGAATCTTAAGAAACACTTTGGGGATCCCATGCATGTCACAGAAAATTTAAAGAGAAGGGAAAGGAAAGCACACTCCAGTCTTGGACAGGAGGAGTTGTGAGCAGCTCCCAAAACCCACTCATGATACTCAGGAACACTAAAAGCATCTGTGTGCCTGCCTCAGTCGGGCAGCAGCCCCCCTCAGTATGCCGTTCACATACAGCTTTACCTCCACAAGAAAAAGAAACATTCAGCAGGAAAGGGAAAAAAAAAAAAATCCATTAGCGTTCCAAAACATAAAACATTGGAATAGAGTGTTTGCATCTTACAGAGTGTTTGCTATGAAATTCTCAACTGCCAAATGAAATGCATCAGTGCAAAAAATAGCAGAGAAATACCAAAAGATGCCATCATGTCCAGAACCGCAAGCATTTCCTTGTATTCACTATCCCCATAGCTAGACAGGGAGGTTCCTCCACCCAGTGTGACTGTAACTTCCCTTATAGCAATACCACGCGCGCTCTGAGTAAAGCATTGAATGTGGTTTTTAATGCTGATGATTCAGCTCAGAAGTGGCACACAAACAGCCAGGCTCACTGGAGCTTCGGGCTGCATTTGCAAGCGGCAGCCAGAGATGCTGGGAGTGTCCCCTACAATTGCTAACCAAATGGAAAGATTCCCCCTTCATCCATCTCAAGCTCAAGCCATTATGCAAATCGTCACCTTCTCTTGCCAAAGCAAGTTTCTGCGAGTGAGATGTAATTTTCAGCTGAACGGGAAAATTTTGGTTACAGAGAGATGAGCACAACTGCGGTGGCAGTAGGGCTGTCCCTACCTACACCTGCTGCTGCAGCGTTTGGAAGGCTGGGCTCCATCCTTCTGCAGAACTGCACCCAGGCTGGATGCTCCTTGATCAAGAGAATAACTGCTGAGCATTGCTCAATGCAAAACTTAGCAGCTCATCTCATGGCATCATACCCCGGTTCCCATTCTGCCTCTCCTCCTTATCCACATCCCAGTCTTTTAAACTTAGAAACGCAGAAGCCTCACCCTGTCAAAACCCCAATTCTCTTTGCAGTCACAATGCCCTTTCTTGTTTCCCCTTGTGTCATCTTCTAGCTCCTCTTTAGCTTTTGCATCCAAGTGTCCCCAGATCCCAGGCTCTTTATTGCCATCCTACTTCTCTCTTCATGCCCATATCCTTCCTCAGACCTTTCTTAACTATCTCATCATGTTTTTCTTGCTCAAATTGTTTTAGCCTTCAACACCATACCACTCAGCAGCGCTCCTTTTCCTTAGTTGCAATTCTAATCCATTAACCTAAACCCAGATTCTGGTTTTCACCTGTATTCCCAGTCTATGTCCCATCTGCAGTTCAATCACTTTGTTCCTGTATACTGTGCAGGAACAGCGCTTGGAGAGCAAGGAAAAGCAGATCTCCCTGTGGAGTTGTCCATGTTTAACACAGGATGCAGCAATCTAGGACTGCAAATAGATCTAGGCAGATCCCATTCAGCTCTGCTCTTGAAGAATCCAAATACATTTTGCATACTTCAAGGAATGAACTAATAGCAGTATCACAAATCTCTAATAAGAACATCCAGATTATGACTTGGGTTCCCCCCCCAGCCCCCCCAAGACTCCAAAACACATGTTCCATCCACAGGAATGGCAGGGAAAAAAAAAAGAAAAAAAAAAAGTCTTTCACAGAAAGTCTGCAATCTTGCCAAATTGTAGATGCTAAATTCAGTCCAAGCTTCAAGCATTAGCACATTCAATGAAACAAAATAAGATGTTCAGAGTATTTTTGATATGAGCAACCAAGTGTCATTTCATTCTCATTCTGAGAAACATCTGGAGCCTTAATGTAACATCCCTAAAAATCAGCCGAAGGTTGTAGCTCCAAACAGAAACCACAGGCAACAAAAAAAACATACTGCTCTTAGCCCAGGCAAAAAATTGCAAATGAGCCAACCATAAAACAATAATTACCAGCTTTTCTGTAATCCAGGGTTTTCAAAAGCGCTACAGACAGCCAAATGAAATTTCATAAAGCCCTTGGAATGGATTGTACATCAGAAATGTTACTGGGAGAGATTTTTGAAGGCATAAACGTTATTGGAGTAACCAGCTGCCCATGAAATCCAGGGGAAAGTCATGCACAGGAAAGAGGTGAGTACTGCAAGCAAACCTTGAGCAAATTTATCAGAGGAGACTGGGAATCTTGGAAACCTTCACCTGAGCTGGCATCTGAATGTCAGTCATGGCTCAGCTTTAGATATGTCATCATCCAAAATCCTGTCCTGCACCAACATCCACCGAAGACCTCAGACTTGACAGGGCTGAAGAATTCAGCCCATGCATCACGGCCAGGCCTAGTCTGAGTCCAGACATTGTGCCTTTTTTTGCCCCTCTGGACTGAGAGCCTTCCATTTGGTGGGTTTCCTCAGATGGTTCCTAAGATACACTGCAAAAAATTCATTTGCATTGGTTGCCCTTTATTTTTAAAACAAGAGGAAGAGAAACTGCAGTACCAATAATCTGGATATATTTTATGAATGAGTTTATTTGCTGCAATATTTATCATAAAGGTAAGAATATAGAAGAAACCAGACAGAAACATGAGAAAATAGAAGACAGCAGAAGACCCAAATTCCAATCTTCTCTTTTATCCACTCAAAAAACCCCAAACCATTTCTTCCTCACAATAATCCTGGTCTCAGTTCTCTCTTTAGCAGTTTATCCTAAGTAGAAATTGCATGTTTCCACACTGTTTAATCCTGCCCTGTCCCAGAGATAGTTCTTGAGTTTTGTCACCCTTTACAACAGCTGCTTTTCCTTAAGTCATCCAAAAGGTGAAAGGAGGAGACAGAGGGAGCGTGGAAACAGCACTATTTAGAACTGCCTTTTGGCTTTGGCCAAACATCGTCCATGAGAGTAGGAAACGAGGAGACATGATGAGGTGAAGGTTATTGACTGTTTACAATTAAACACCCAAACCACAAGATATTTATTATTTCATCTCTGACATGCAAATTTTTGGAATCCAAAAGAGACCTTTCAAAGATCTTTTTATATATCATTGAATTATGATTTACAGTTTTGATCTAAAAAGAAAATCACCTTATTCTAAAGATTTGCGCTGGTGCTGCTACCTAAAAATCTATTTAAACTGTTGGAAGAAACACCATTTCCATCCCATCGCATGCATTTATGGAGTAGTTTTTATGAACTATGATGCTCGTTCTTGTTATTTCAGCAGAACTCCCCCATGATGACACAGAGCACGCACTGTACCTGGAACTCACAGCACCCCCTCCGCGTTCCTCTGCAGTCATCTAAGAACCTCCTCAGTTCCCACAGAGAGATAAATAGGACACTAATACATAAAGGGGGAAAAAAAGCTATTTCCCATGGCTGGGAGTGCAGTTTCTGGTGTGATTTATCTCTTCATTTCAATAAACAGCAACTTCTTGCTGCAGCCAGAATTTGAAATAGCAAAGGGGATGGAAGGACTTGCCTATTTCTAGGAGGATCAAGGATTAGGTCAGTTGAAAGGCTGAGAGAAGGTTCTGTGAGGAAGCTGCTTGGCAGCAGCCTGCCATATCCACCAGTGTGAATGCAGCTCTCCAGCTTCTAGCACTACATCTGCACGCACACACACAAATTAAATTACATATGCCAAAAGAATACCATGTTGCCGTATAATGCACACAGTAAATTTTAAATGTAATTGCTTCCTATGAGCACGTTTGCCTTAACACTGTAAATATACGGAAGGGTGTAACCCTTAAACAGGTCCTTATCAGTTAACTATATAGAAATAAGAACCAGTTGGTGAGTTTTTAAATGTATTGACTCAGCAGTTTACTACAAGAGATGACTTGGCTTCACTGGAAGAAAAGACTGAAAAAAAAAAAAAAAAAAGAATTCCCTGTAGGCAGTTGGCTCTCACTTAGGCTCTTTTTTAAGACCCTACATACCCAATTTAAATGTGTTGCGAGGAAAATCCTGTTAAATCTGCCTCCACCTCTCTTTATACTGAAATAGTGAATTATCTATGCGGTATCTGCTTTCCAGATTTCTGAATATCACTGAAGGTTTTTGCCAAAAAAAAAATTAAAAAAGAAAAGAAAAACACAAAACATCACTGTTTTATACCAGCCAAAGCATGGCGGATACTGTAATAAACCACAGCTTATCATCTGGTGTGCCTGAGCTCACAGAAAATGCGCGTGAGCATTTCCACTGGATTAAACAAGTCCTTGCACTTGCCTAGTTGCTTGTGCAAGCTCACAAGACAGGACTTCTAAGTTTTTACACACCAGACTGAAATGAATACGTAATTTTACAAGGGAATTGGAAGCAAATGGCGATTCATTGATTACAGACAAGTGGAACATATGGTGCTGGCTACTAATAGGGGAAAAAAAAAAGAATAGGAGGAGGAGTGCTTGTGCCTTTTCATTCAGGAAAGTTTCGCTGACGCTGAGAGAACAGCAGAGTACGAAATCAAGCAGAAAAATGACATTTTAGTTATAGAAGTTTTATCCTCTCCATTGTTTCTGATCTCCTGACCATAAAAAGCACCAAATACTGAGCTCATTATCAATTCTTATTAGAAGGTAGAGCTGAAGCCTTGGGTACCTCACTTTCTGGAAACGCCTTTACTGTCCCAGAACTGTTCTCTCTGGCAGCACATGCTTGACTGAGTCAAAATGCCACAAATGACCTCACTCTTTGGCATTTTCCTTTCAATGAATTAGGGTCATTTAAAGCAAAGGAGTTTGCCCTGGATTTGGCTGCACCTAATTCCTCTGTTTTGCTAATATTTCTGTTATAAAAGAAAAACTATACCTGCCTTCCTTGGGTGCCACTCCAGTGGCCCCCGAGAAGCTGCAGTGAGGCTGAGTTTGGCTCCACATGGCCTTTCTTCACGTGCTTCACAACTCAAACTTGTTACCTACATTTTTACTTTTTTTACTGGTTTAGCACCTATCTTGTTTTAACTTTTAACCCAGCAAGTCAATGCTCTCTGCCCATCTACCTTCTCCCAGGTGCAATAACCTCACCATTCATCTCTCTAAATTAACCGTACTTTGGAATAAAATTCACAGACAACCTGCATAGACAGTTTAGGATGATACATTACAATTAACTCTTCTTTGCCGAGCAAAGTGATTTGAGTTGCGTTTAAACAGAGCTGTGTAAAATCAATAGGTCCTACTGCGAGTGTTGTTACTCCAAGTGTCAGGGGATTTCAGACCGGCTCACGCTGTTCCTCACCATCTCTAAGAATCACTGATTGAAGCCTTGCAAACCATTAAACCAGGTTTAACTTCAGTCCAAGTCCTTGAAGAAGCCACAGTTCAAGGTAACGCTCAAGCTATCCTGTGGACTCCAGCACACAATCACTTTTTGACCTAAATAGTTTACAGACTTCAGTATGCTTTGAATTCCACATCCAAAACGGAGCTAGAAGCAGAGATCCTTCCCATCTGCGGCATCCTCGTAAAGGGTTTACAAACTGCAGCACAGAGTAACGTCAGAGAAGGGACACTATGGGAACCTGGATGGCAAACGAGGGAGATGGAAGAACAGCGATAGCATGACGTAGCTACACAGAACAGTTTATATACTGTTTCTAGCTAGGAAAAAGGAAAGAATCTAATGGGAAAATCTGGATTTATTTTAACACTTTGATCAACAGCAATGATGGGAAACATCTTACAAGAGTTTTGCAATATTGAACTCCATGGGTTTTAAAAAAAACAAAACAAACCACCCAACCATCAGTCTGTAACCTATATAGATAAAGGCAGCTTTCTACATCACCACCATTTAATTAGAGTCTTTGAAGCCACGCACCTTTGATCTGAGCCAAGCGATAAATGTGTTATATTTTAAAAGGATTGTTATATGTTCTGTTTAACACAATGGTAAGTTTGAGCCAGCACAGTCTTGGTGTAATGAGGAAATAACCTGAATGGAACAGCCACAAAAAGTAGAGGCAGATGTTCTGCTCCTCTCAAACGTACAAGTGCCCAGCTGCCTAAAAATTGCTGAAGAGCCGTAACAAACAATAACACCCCAACCTGGGGAACGAGGGACTGGACACACACTATTTGCAGAGCAGAACTCTTGCCTTTGCATTTTCAAGTAGCAGTGTGAGGAAGTATGGCCTGGAAAGGTTTTCCAGCGCAACCAGGGAGGACTCAAAGATGGAAAAAAAAAAAAAAAA
>VZZY01002630.1:395579-537005 GCA_013400335.1 Eurystomus gularis
AAATCTTGTAAGGGAACCCTTTCAAACAGAAATGAGTCAAAAAGCAGAGTATTTGTTAAAAATCCCTTTCAATTTCGGGAAAGCACAAAGAGAATTCCAGTTTGGGAACTGAATCTATCATTATGAGGCTCTAATGCAGGCCTTAATTTCAGTTAAAGGCAATACAGTTGTCCTGAATTGAGCTACCTGAGGGTTTTCTGAGCACACCACGTTGCCCCAGCTCTAACAAGACACTTCCACTTCTCCAGTCCAGAGCTCAACCCACTACCCTGGAATGGTTCTGAATCCCTTCATTTATCACAAACCTCACCGAGAGATGTTTCAGTGATTGAGGAAGAACAGGTTGGATCTGAAGGTACTCTAAACTCTTCTCACAGTGCTTGTATGGGTTTGTTTCTGTTTCCTACTCAGAGTAACCAGCAGTTTGTTTGTGTTTCTAGTTCTAAGGGAAAGAATGTTATGACTGGGTGAATCTGAAGACAATAGAAGATAAACAAGTGTACTTCAAAATGTTACAATGTTACACGTACCAAACATAAATAAATACATAAATAAAAGAACTTACTTTCTGGTCTGATGCCCTAGGTCAGATTTTATGGCCCTCGCTAGAATCTCATATACCAATAAATATGGGATTCTTCTTTTATCTCTTACACCTGCCACTATAAACTATTCTGAGCTATTAAGCCAGTTTCCCAGTATCAGCACCTTTCGCTGCCATTCAGCATAGTACATTTACTGCCTAAAAACTGACAAGCAAGCTGTAAAGGAGTGATAATAAACGTACAGGAATATGAAATAATTGTCCACAATGCCAGGCTAGTGGCATATGTGTTAATAATACTGTACAAACAGCCGTTCGAACCACAGAGCTGCTAAGGTGGAAGAAGCAAACAAAAACCAGTGATTATCAATAGCCCAGTGAAAGGTATCAAGTGCAAGGAACTATGGGAATGTGAACCCACTGTGCTAATTCCAATATTTAAAATACTTGGGCTGAACGCCTGTTAGTGTTTTTTTTATTGCTAGCAAAACGGGCATTGAGAGGAGGGGAATAAAATATACAATCAACTTTCCATCCTAATCATACTTCTCAATGTTGTCTCTGTTTAGAGGCTGACCGAAACACTCCTGTTGTCGAGGAAGGCTCCTCATGGAACAAAGGAGCTGCACAAATCTCCCTCCAGGTCTGTCTTTGGCCCCACATTCCCTATTTGATAGCGAGCACAGCAACTTTTCATGGATGTGTTGTTTTCTGCTATTTTACATCTCTTCCTGCAGAACAAAATGCTTTCTGAAAGGGCTGTTGGTCTACAGGACACAACTCTTGACGCTGCCTTATTAGAGCACAGTAGCAATCCAGTTGTGGAACAGTAAAATTATCATATTCTTATTTCTAGGAAGAAGGTAAGTGAACGTGATCTGTAAAAATTTGCCATCAGAATAAAGGTCATGTGCAGAATTAGAATACAGAGTTCTTAATATACTTATTTTCACACCTACAACCACTGCCAATACTTAGTCAGTAAAGTGGACTTTGTAATCAGAACACCGTGGAGAGCTTTTAACTTAACTACACAACAACCGCCTCCGATGTGCATTTTTTCCTTAATGTGTTCTGAGAGCTGCATACAACAGCTTCAATTGAACCAGGTATATTTTCCATCGTTGCTAATTTATACCTTATTCTGTCCTCTATATTTTTCTCAGACTGAGGGAATTCAGCTCTTTTCTTTGTAATTGCATATTAAATATCCCTTAGTAATTGCATTTAACAGTAACATTTGTATTTGGGGAAAAAACTCCACACACGTAGGCTCCCAGCTCTGAAGGCTTGACACAGAAATGAAGACGTCATGAACTGGCTGGAGCAGCCTTAAGAACATTCACAACAGGACAATCCTTCCTCCTCTTCCTGGATAACCACTGTGAAGCACAAGGATTCAGTGCTCCTTTGGGACTGCAGGAATTATTCATGTGAGATCTTTCAATAGGTACAGGAAAAACAAAACAAAAAAAACCCCACAGCTCACTCCGTTCTCTCAACAACTCTTACAAGCAGCTGAGCACAACTAAATACCAGCTTGGAAGGGACTATTTTTAGTTTGCTTCCATCCATAGTCCCATCACTGAGAGCTTAGGGGCTGCTCTGGTTTTTCTGCAGGTATATTGCTTGTAAGAGTTTAGAGACTAAAGGCAAGACGTGTAACTACTATGTTACATAGATACTGTGTGTGCCTTCAAACTACAGAAAGTTAAGTAACAATTATTTGACCCCGTACCAGCAAATATTTTTTTAAATAGAAAAATACACGTTAATAGTGCAGAAACCGCTCGTAAAATGAGTTCTTTTCTCCTCTTTTCATACCGCATATTTGCACATTTTTACTACACGAGTTCTGAAAATCTTGCATAGTTCAGCAGTGACTAGATTTCCACTAATGGGATTTGGACATGTATTCCAGCCCTTTCATCAGCAATAAGGAAACTGAATGTTCCCTGTTAATCAGCTCAGCACGGTCATTATTTAACCCGCAGACAATGTATGGCAGCAAAGTTTAAATTTTCAACCTTGAGAAGGCAGCAGGCTTTGCTAAGCTGACCCTGCTGAAGGCAGGCAGAAGTCAGAGAGGCTCTTTGTAGACCAGAAATGGCACACAAACTTAATCTTCTAATGAGAAAAAAAAGCAATAAATCTGACCTACTGCTAAAGCCACAAATAAGGAAAACCACCAGACTGCATCCTAAATTACGGATACGGACTGCACATCGTTGCACAGAAGAGAGACGACAGGAAAGGCTGTAAGACATCTTTGAACACCTCCAGGGTACTACAACACCAACAGAGCAATAGTGCACCAGCTCCATCCCTTTTTCCAGGCATGCTTCGCCATCGATATCAAGTATCAAGAGAAGAGTAACTCCAGCAGCTCTGCATTGCAGGGAGGTCCCTTTATTTTGGGCAGTTCTCGCACCAGACAGTACCAAACATAAAAGCGAGGGAGAAAGAGGTATCAGCTCACGCTAGGTTGCAATGGAAGTGCTCTTTGAACAAGTCTCTCTGCTCCAGCAGATAACTGCAAGTTTTCATTCGGAGACATAAATATAGATACATCCACAGACACAGTCATCCAGAGATGCTTTTTGCAAGACAGACTGATCCAAGTGTCTGCGATAGGATGTCTGAATTCTAATACATTTAAACGTACAATTTTTATTTCAGCCTCCAGAAAATACTCCGCTATAAAGCAATAGCAAGCCATTGGTTTGTACAGTTGTATCTTTAACTGAAATGGAATTTTTAAAAAAACGGATAAAGCGCAAAGGATTTGGTTTGTTTTTATTTTAACAGTAGAATTTCCCTACTTCTGCTTAAACAGAGCAAGTGGGGCATACCAGTTAGAAATATAAAGAAGTCAACCCAGGCAGAGGGAGGAAGCGTTTTTAATAAAATGTCAATTTATGTTTCTGCAACAGAAGAAAGTAGCTCTGATAGTGGTGTCTTGAGTGGGGCCAGACCTATTTAATCAGAACATGAATACAGGCCAAAAAAGCAATATTAACTGCTTCTAATTCTTAATGTATTTGGGTCTGTTGTTGTAAAGCTTGTGCAACTGCCTAGCTATAAACACGTGAATGTTAACACATTAGAAAGAAAATTTTCTCTTTGGGGAACTGGACAGACTAGGAAGTTGCTGGCAAACGAAGTTTCCATGTAAAACCACTGTTGGTTTGCACTAGAGATGTGTTTCTGCTTGGTCAGCCACCACCAAATCTCAATTCGATTAAACCTCCTTTAAGCAGCACACTAACTATTACCTCCTTTAAATTTAAAAGCCAAAAAACCTCGCGCTCCTCTCCACAAAATTTCAAAGGCAAGTCCCAAGCCACGGGGCAACATGGAGGTGGCTGCAGTGGCCTCCCAGAAAAGGCCAGGAGCGTGCTGGCTGTCACTCCAAGCACCCTGTCACCTAAGAGCACAAGTCATATTTCAGTGTGTGGCAAAACCAGTTATTCAGGCTCCCGAGCAGAATAGTTTGTGTATGAACACATTTCACGAATACGTGTCATTTCTTACCTGTGAGTGAGGTTTCAGCGGTAGGAGTAGAGGGCCAGGGATTCTCCACCCAAACGCAGGCTCAGTCAAAGCCTTGCCAAGCAATTTAAACTAATTTTTCCTTCTTTTTAATATTATCGTTAACACTCAGATTCTTATGACCTTACAAGATGAGACTGGTAACGTCACCTTAGCCTCAGATACACAGAAACATGAAACCTTTTGTTATTGCTGGCAGTTAAGAACTTTTTAAAGTGATGGGAACGTCAGCACAGAGCTAGATAACGAAGCACATACCTTTGCAAAAGCCACGCTGGTTCCGTCCTATCCCAAAGCAGTTCCACGCTGTTTGCCATGATGGCATAAGTTATACAGTCCCAGTGTAACTAAAACTGGAGAGCGATTTGCTGAGTGAAGGGGGGATTGTGCATTGGACTACAGGCAGCTTCACCAAATGCTTTTCAGGATCCATTTCACAGCTGGGAAAACAGACAAGAAAAAACAGTTTTTTCAAGGCCAGGCGGTATCAGAGGCTGAGCAAGATTTCCAGAGGTCTCCCCTAAACCACAGCTAACACTCAGAAACTTTTCTCAGCCCGTAATACCAGACATGAGCCCTGGCAGTTACCTCTGTCTCTCCTCCAGGACAAGAAACTCAGCCTTCCTTTCACTCTCTGCCTCTCCAGAGAGGAGGCAATTAGGGACATACTTATTACCAATGATTGGAAATAATTATCAGGTGAGATGACTTTCTACAAAGAACCTGGTTTCCTCAGCACGCTCAAATACAGCCAGCACAAAGAGCTTGCCACTCAGTGACTCCAATTTTCTATCGATGCAAATCAATACAATATATAACCCCCGAGTTACTCCTGCACATTTCATTTGTTTTGTTTGCTCCCCTTGAAGCGAACGCTCTCATCCTGATGCTAAAGCAGTCAAAACAATAAATGCTTCAAGTCAGCTTTAAGAGGATGGGGCACCTCTCCTCACAAGCAGGCTGCCATATGGATTCCCTTCATGAATATGGGATTTCCTTTTAAAGTCACAGAATGCTTTCAGCTTTTAAATGGCTCGTGCTACTGCTGCTCAGGTTCCTTTTGTGACTTGTACCCCAGGGACACAGAGCTCCATGCACTACCAGCTTCTTTCCTTATTTTTCACCATCCCCCCCATTATCAATCTGTGTAAATAAGATGCACACCATCCGCTGGTTAATAAACAAACTCTCACTTTGATTGCACTTTCAGTTTCCAAGCTCAGAGCTGACTAACTACAAAGAATAGATGTGTTTGGGGTTTCAGTGCCGGCCTTGGAAGGCTGTTCACAAATACATGATTCATATCCGATCCTGAACATTAACACTTTCCTTATGACTCATACATACAGTTAAACAATAAAACAGAGCACTTATTGAAGTTTTGTTTAACATGCGTGAAGCACCTATTATTAATATTTTTCAATTTAATTGTTCAACAATGTCAATCCTATTATTAGCTGCAAGGAGGGGATGTTTCCACTTCTGTCTTGAAATAAATACGTGCTTTTGAGTCTAATCTGATTTATAGGTAGAATCTTTCAGCAACAGCTCAGCAAATAAATAACAAAAAGCCACTGAGCGCTGTACGGAGCAGGGTATGTGCCTTACCAACGTATACATAGGACACTATTTGAATTGATAGAAGGCAATTGTCCCGTATCTCTCATTCTATAGAGCATGATGTGTACAACATACCGATCAACACACCATTTCCTCACATTGTTTTCCTCTCCAAAGTGAAGGATAAAACAGAAAATACGGCCTTCCTCACACAATAGAGTCTTTAGGCCTTCTATCTGGTCCCTACATGTTAGGATGTTCACTGTAATACAATTCCCGGATAAATTATAATGAGTGACTGGCAAATCTGAAACCCGTTAAGAGTTCAAGTTCAGCTAAAAAAAAAACCCCCTGGGGGATTATTTTTAAAACTTTATCCTTCACAATTCAGTTTTCATTTAAAGTTTGCTAAATCATCGTAATTGGACTGTTTTTGCAGTTTCTCTGCAAAAAAAAAACCCCAGCTCCAGCTCAACACACAGGAACCATGGAAGTACTAAGCAGAGATTGTAAAAATCACATGGCAGTGTAGATATATATTCAGGTAAAATACAAGATTTTGATCTCCAGTGTAAGCCTGCAGGATAGTTTCTTATCTTGGCTCATGTATGTCCGCCTTGAGTGTGTATTCTGTTGCCTACATGCAGCTTTCAAACCAGTTTTACAAATCTGCTCCTACCTTTATGCAAACTATTTCTAAATAACTACAGAAGTAAGTGTTGCACCGCAGAAAAAGCTTTTCAGTTTCCTGTACAGAGCTTTTCCAAAAGATAAATTCTAAGATACTAGAGGGCAAATTCGGGAAATACACTGATGACACAGGAACACGTTCTGGAGATGTTCATCTTGTCAGTAACCCATCAGGTAATGAGTAAGAACCTCCTGGGCTTCTTCCTAACCCCACTGGAGTTACTCACAAAATATTCACCCTATGGGTGGAAGGCAGGCCTTAAATTCCGAGGTTGCCATGAGAATGCTTTCCCTCTACCCGCTAATACTGTGTAATTTCTAAACGCTTCCTGACAATTGGTGTTCCTCACCGGTTGTGGAGCCGTGGTCTCGGACACGTTGCCTTCAGAAGCTGACCTTGCAGAGGCAGAAACAGTGATTTGCTGGTGTTGACAAAGCCTTTCTGCCGCGGCCGCTGCCCTTGCATCTGTGAACGCTGTTTCAGCATGGCTGAGCAAGGACAGAAAAGAAGGGGGAGTTACTCGCAAGCAGACACCAGTACCAGTCATTGCCCCCACAGGACTAATAATTCAATCCCTGAAAACTACGCTTTAGTTAAAACAACTTTAACACTTTAGCTCTGTCCCACCAGCAGGCAAAAAATAAAAAACACCAGCTTACCAGGATGAAGCACCTTCCGCTGTTTCCCTCTCAGGTTTTCAAAGGGATAAAGAAAATGGTGCCCCGGCTGCACATTTGCGCTGGGACCCAAACCTGCTTCCAGTCACCACACCCAGTTGAGAGGGCCACAGCCAAGCCACCCGGCCAGGGGTGCTCAGCAGGGACTTCCCTGGGAGCCCTGCGGGGACAGGCCACCACCAGCTCTCCTCCTTCTACCTCAGAAAGGCACCGAGGGAGTTCCCACCTGTGCAACCTCATGGCAGTGAGAGCTCCCGCTCATGGCCTCCCTGAGGGGGCTGCTCATCCCTGACACCTGGGAGTGCTTGCCTTTAGCCCTCATTAATTGGTGCATTTTCATTAGAGCAACGTCTAAGAAGCCTCACCTGAGGGAACAGCTGCCTCAGGCAGCACTCATGAGACCTGCCTCAGGTGGCATCACTTCATCTATCCACTGTACTAATGGGCTTGGATATGGCCGCCATCTTAAGGCGATGCCATGCACCTCTTCATCTGCCCTGAAGAGCTGCTTGAGGGTACCTCGGCACCAGCCGGTGTGGAGCTGCATGGGAGTGACCCAGCAGCGTCGAGGCCAGGTGCCATGGTGGGCAGCGTGTCTGCTCAGCACCACCTCACCGTGATTTCAGAAAAGCCTCTGTGCTAGTTAACGACAGGCGTGAAGTTTTCACGTGTTCCTCCATTGCAGATTGCCCTGCGAAACACAAGCTAGCGGCAGGTTTCACCGCGCAGCTCTTATCTCAGCACCAGCTGACCGAAAAAACTGAAGGGAAATATGAGCAGGGGAAGCGTTTCTTCGTGTTTTCGTGTGCCGCTTGTTGCTAGGAAAAATATTTCCTTAGTATCTCTGTGGGCTCTGCAAGTCAGCATCAGCGGAGCTCTGCTGGTTGCCAGAGAGTATAAAACAGTAAATGTCAGGAAAAAAATAGGAAGAAGACTTAAAGCTTTAAGAATGTGCCCCATAATGAATGTCTGTCCCCTCAGCGCTGCCCCTCACAGGGTCGGTAAAGAGACATACGCACCTTCTTTCTTTGCTGGAACAAATCGTGAGAGTTTCTTCCCAAAGTACTTTGTCTAAGCAATATTATTTTTCTGCCTGTTCTTTTTTTTTTTGAAAGCAGTTATTTGTGTCAGGGCAGCACAGGCTGGAGGAGAGCCCTCGTTTACTGACTGCAGAGCAAAGGAGCCTGCCTCGGAACCAGCAAACGAGAAAAAGGGCGGGAAAGGACCCAGGTCTCCCACTTCACCTCCCCTGCCACCCGCAGCACTGCTAGTCGCAAATACTGCCACGTACCCCGAGGGGAAGGCTGAAAACACCTCCAGTCTGGACAGCCCCGTACAGCTCTGACCCTACCTGCCATCCCAGCTGGGTGTCGAGGCTTTTCACAGATCTGCACAGCTGAGACTGGTGACGGCATCATGGTGTTTCAGCCTTTCCGTTTCAACGGAGAACTCATTTCCTAGGCCACGTATTGAGCCATCTTTTTGCTGACAGCTAGGGCCAGTGACGATGATGAAGGGCTGGAGGGTGGAGAGTTTGAAGCTGGTTATCGCTGCGTTTGTTTTGTACCAGCCACAGAACAATTCACTGTATCTGTCTGAGCTGGATCTTTAACCTCCATTAAACAGTTTCCAGGCCCCACTGATCATCCTCCAAATTGTCCTGCGACTGCTCCCATTGCCGACTGCTGTTTAAGTTCTCATATGGTGCTCTTTGAATTTTCAGTTTTCCACAATGAAGTGGTCTTCCTCGGTCTCTTTGCATTGTTTTACAAGCCATTTGTTTTTAAGTAAGACTCTTTTTTTTGGTTTTTCCCCACAAAGAGAAAGAGCAAGACTTTGTTTGAATACAAATCCCATGCCCAACAGTGTGCTGACATTTGTGCACAGAGATGTGCTTTCCAGTTTATTCTATTGTGCTTTACTTTTTTTTTTTTTAAAGAGTTCAGTGGAAAGTTTGGATGATTCCAGGCGAGTATCCTTTAACAACACCACCACAGAAATAGCCTGAAAAACCGGAAATACATCTCAGAGTTACCAGAAGAATTATGAGTTTCTTACTTTTCATTTTTTAATGTAAGTGATCTCAAAAAAAAAAAAAAAATTTTTAATAAATAGAAGACTTTCATGGCTGATAAGCAGAGATTAAACTCAGGTGCAGCACCAGCAGCTGTACTTTTCTACATCTGGGTATGTCAATGCAAGTGCAAGACTTCTGCCCAGTCACCTTTTTTTAGAGCCCACCATTGCGGCGAGCGAGTGGCTCCTGTTGCAGCAGGTACCGGTGCCCACGAGGACCGTAGCCCCATTTGTAATGGTATCATTCCAGCTGTGAGTCCTTGCTGATGTCCAGGAGAGGCTGGGCACCCAGGAGGGTTTAAGAATCTGAATACTTCCGTTGAGCTAGACCTAAATTCCCACCGGCAAACTAATTGCCAAGTTGTTACCTGCCCAGGCTGGCTTTGCCCCAGAAGATCCCCAGATAAAGGGCTGGAGCATTGGCCCACGGCGCCATCTAGCTCCCACCAAAGGAATATTTTCACTAGCTCCTACATTCTTAGGACTCAAACCTTACCCAGTGTTTCACACAGGAACACAGAAGAGGATAACAAGGAGGAAAAATGAATGTTACTGCTCTCACTCCTTGACCTCCTGGGGGTGAGGAGAACTGCAGCATTAGCAAATCACCTCGCAGTCCCTCCTCTACTTCTTGGTGGATCTTCTTTTCTTTCCCTGGGAATGGCTTGACCAAAATGTGGGCAGAAAACCTTTTAGGTATAGAAACGCTCTTAACCCTTTCTTCCCCAGTAGCTCTCACCCACAGCCTGCACTGCAGCTCTGGGCCACCTGGGCCACTGTTCTGCAAAGGGCAATGGCCAGCACCAGCTGTTTCAGGGGAACGTGCAAGAAAGTTGACCCTATGAAAGCAAAGACAAAAATCATTGCAACAGGGGTTTGATTTCCACTAATTACACGTAACACATGGAGCATGTGTAGCCTGATATTTTTTTTTTTTCTACTGAAATCCACCGTGGTTAAGCCAAACGTTTTCTGTCTAAAATACTACAAACGATTAGCGGATTTCAGATATATGAGAATTCAGACTCATTTCACGTAAGGAAAGAAAATCTGAAGGTTGCCTGTTTCTTCTGTCTGAATACCCTCCACTCAGCAGGCTCTCAGCCTTCGAGACTAATTGCTAAATAAGAAGACCCCCACTGAAAATTCTAAGACGTGGGGATCTGCTTGCAGCCCCAAAGCAGAGAGAACACAGGCTGAAGTCACACAGGCCAGGAAATGCTTGAAAGCAGCGAGATGACAACTGTATAATCACAGGTAATATGCAAGCGAAAGATCAAATTCAAACTCCAGCTCGAGCCTGCAGGACATTTGCCAACCTGCAAGCTAGGCTCCAGTGATGTATGGAATATATTTGCTCTGAGTCTTTGCTCTGCTGTATGCCAGAAGCTTTTAAACCATCTTTATAAATATGTTCCCAACTTTTGCCAAGTGAACATACAGCCTTTTTCCCTCACGTTGGTATCTACAGTTGTTCTTACTAACTTCATGGTTTCTGAGGCTGTAATTACTCTTGAATATTCTCAAATATTTTTGCTACGTCCACCAAACTGAAATGCTTCCTTATTCTAACAAAATAAGTGTTATTTGCATATTTACTTTGCACATAGGCTTTGCAAAAAGACCAACAAAATTGCTTAAAAATGCTTGGGTGGTGTATTAGCTCTGCAGATGGGCAGACTATTCTGCTCTACTGCATTTCTCTGCAGCTAGTTGTTTCTCTGCTCTCCTCTACCTCCATTCCATGTCCAGTGTGATCCCTCCTTCTCCCACACAGCTGCTGTATTTTGTCCCTGTCTTCAACACAAGTGACTTCCACAAGCCTGTTCCGTTCTCTGCTGTAACCCTTTTAATGTCATACATCATTCCTTTACATTCTCCTAGGTCTTGCAAGACAGCTCTTTTTCTGCAACCACTCTCTTGCAGACACAGGATTTCCTAGCTGTGGTTATTCCTCCAGGTTTCAGTTCTACACCCAAAATTCAAATGTTTACACCCTCCAGCCAGACCTCCTCAGTCCATGCCACTCCAGGTTATGCCTAGACCACGAGGCAAGTGTGTGCTGTGGAGCAGCTCATGAAGTCCAAGAGGAAAGGTGGTATTAGGCCCCGATAACCTGATGACGTGGCCAGGGTGTGCAACCAGCTTCAATCCTCAAGTGCTTTGGTAAAGCTCAGCAGCACATAACCCTAACGTTCTCTTGGTCTTCTCCCATGCCCTCACCTCCTTATTCCTCAGCCTTTATATTACAAATGACCAGGTAGGGTGAAACGCAGGCCCATCTCTCTGGCTTTCCATAATGATATTTGATAACACAGCTCACGTCTGGGTGGAGATGAAGCAAGACCAGGTGTTGCAGGATGTCAGTCCCATGCAAAATCCCATACCCAAGCAGAACGCATAGGAAGGTCCCTGCAACTACTTCTGTTTATCACGGTTAGCGCAGTCATGGTCTGCCCTGGTGTTTGTTAACATTCAGGCTCGAGCGCATGTCAAATCTGAACAAAGAGGATTCCTCCTTTTCCAGGGGTCGCAGCCTTACGCAAAGTAAAAAGTAAAATTAAAAACAATGACTTTCACTAAGGAATGCAGGAAACGTTCCGATGTATTTTCACTGCAACCACTTGAAAGCAGGATTGCTGTGGAAATAAAACAACTCCAAATCCACTGAACTTGCTGACTCAGTGGATGCAGAAGAAAAATTACAAGTCAGCAATTCCAAGCAACAGCAGTACCAAATGTACCTACCGGCCCTGCGATACCGATTTAATGTGCATTGCGACATCACACTTCCCTCCAGGCTGCTTTTACGAGTGTGACAAGCCACAGCTCTTAGAGGAAGCTTAGGATTTGCTGCTCACTACATAAGAGAGTTTTCCTTTACAGCTTAGACTGTTAGATGTCAGACCCACCCAACAGGACATTCAAAAGGAGGAATTTCCTTCTGACCCTCATCTGAGGCACATATCAAATTTAAAACAAGCGCAGATCTAGCCAGTTCTCCTAATGTTGCCAGAATTATCAGCATTACAGCATTTTCTTTGCAAAACAGCGTATGCAAATCATTGTCATATGCAAATGACTGAATCACTTTTTGCTGTTTGATGATTTTTCAAATGATTTCCTAATTTTTAGGAGCACCTTATAAGCAAAATATTAAAAGTGGTCACATCTGCACTTTAAATTTTCCATTTAATGTCCTACTCCTTAAGTCTCCGTAAGAAATTATGAGCAGCAAAAAAAGAAAGGATATATTCTAAGTGAGAAAATTACTTAGAAGTTACAATTTTAAGCAATTTGTTGGAGTTGTTGCTCTATAGCTATGCTACGTGAGCGAACAGAGAGTGACAGGCAGGGGGAACGGGTTATGAATCAAACTGGAGATGGGTCAGGGATTCTTTGTCCCAGCTGCTATTGCTTCGGGAAAACGCGGGAAACCACTGAGTTTGTCATTCTTCAGTAGTGGAAGTTGAGAGCAGAGAGTGAATTCAGCCATCTTAGTTAATGCAAAAAGTATCCAGCACATGGAACTGTCTCCCTAAGGAGCATCAGAAAACCACGTTGGCAGATAAAAGCTAATTACCTCCTAAAAGGCAAGAGACCTAAACAATAAGTGGAGAAATAAAAACCGAATATAAACAACAACAACAAAAAACCATAAAAAAAGCAAAAGCTCTTGTTCTCTGGTTTATAATCCTCTCTCTTACTTGCTTAGCTGTTTCTACTGATTTTATCTATTTCAAGGAAAGATTGTATGATAGGTGAACTTGTCTGGTCTGTGGAAGGACAATAGAAGAAAAAGCTATGAGAGAAGTGTGAAATTAGTATTATAGCACGTTAATATTATAGCACATTTCTGCATCCCTGCAACCGCTGTTTGGAAGTTTAGTGATGAGGGAGCATGACATTATAGAGCTGATTTATGCCCAATTTTAATATAAACCATATTTAAGGAATGTAATCTCATTTAAAATGTGAGTTGTAGGGCTCATTTTCTCTTTCGCACATTATACTTGGCCACTGTGAAATAGAAATTATCCAGAAATGAAATATAGAAACCCCTTTGGACTTCTTCCTCCCCCTCCTTTCTTTAGTCCTTCTGATGTTCACACCTTGCTGCTTCTGCTGGTGAAAATTGTGGAAGAGGACTTTATTCCCCACTACAAAAATCCTAAGACTTCAAGGGTTTTTAGTGTTCTGATTAAGTTGGCCGCTCTTGAAAAGTCTGGCCTCACTTTCCACCGTTCTTTACTCAGGCAAATATTTCCTTATACTATCAGAAACCTTAACGCTGCTCTGCGACAAGAATAAGGAGAGAAGTAGCAACACTGAAAAAGCAGAGAGCACACAGAATGTTACCAGGAGTGAAAGAATGCTACGAAATATCAGAGTCCACTTCTTAGAAAAGCTCCACTTACACTAGACTAGTGCCTCCAGCCTTTGCTTTCCAGGAAAATTGCCATGACCACGTAACCAGCAGAATGCAATAGCTTGGTTATTCTCATCGAAAGTGAGCTTTAATAATGGTGCTTACCCTCCCTGATGAAATTTCTGGTTACCAGACACTAATATTTTGCTTTTCTACTGGCAGTTCACAACCGTGCCAGGAGAGCCACGATTCTGTGGCAAAACTGCACAAGGAGTTGTTGCAATAGATCACTCAGGAGCAGCTGACAGACCAAGTATTAGGTGGGGAGGCTACGTGGCCACACAATTGGGCTTGGGGCGGCTGTGGTCTCAGCAAAGCAAGATGAAAATCAGCAGCAGAATTACTCGTGGCCAAGGAGTTCTCCAGCTCCAGCTATGATTTACATGCTGTTCTTTATATGGCTTGGCTGGTCGCTCCCCTTCGCTTCTGCTGAAGAACACATCACTGAGCAAGGGGATTTATGTAATAATAATGGCTATTGGTACTGATATTTTATTTTATAAGCTCAGGAACAACTGGGTTCAAACTTGTTCCTCTTAAAATACTGAAAGCAAACTTGAAATGTCCCATGCTTCTAATTCTTTGCATGACTGTGACCTTGTCTTCAAACCCTGAAACACAAGGTAATTTAAGCTAGAAGTGGCTCCAAGAGGAAAATAAAGACTGAAACAAGAATACATTAATTCAAGTGACATTTAGGTCAGTACAATCTTTGGTTCACTCAGAAGAAACCAATTCAAAGTCCAAGAAAGCAATAAACTTGAGTGGCAAAAGGCAGCTCCAAGCTAGCACTGTGAAAGGAAAGACAGAAACCATTGCACTGGAATCTTTGTTGCTTCCAATTTCAAGTAACAGACAGAGGACAGAGAAGCTTTCCAAATTATTATTATTTATTTCATACACGATAGGTACCTTAATCTGGTGTTGCAGCATGGCCCCTTAGCACATTTTTTACCCTTCTTTTTGCCCTTTGGTGGCCCAAGTGGAGTTATCTCCTGATACTGACGGGTTAAATTTAATATACGTAGATCACAACTGCAGGTCTGAGGCTCATTTTCATGAGCGAAAATCAGAAACCTGTTAACCTGCACGTTGGTTTGTTTCTCCGCAGGTTAATTTGCTTCTTACAACCTGATATGGTACCTGCATGAATAGAAAGCAATGAATGAATTCCTGTGGTTTGGGTCAGCAAATAAAACAGAAAGTCCTTCTGGCGATTGTGGTTTCCGCGCTTAACAATGTGCTGTCCGTCCTTGCTATGGCAGCTCTTGGTTTAAGTCTTATGTAAACTAAACCCTGCTTCTCAAAGGTATACGTAACTAATGTCACCTAGTTAAATGACTGTGGAGAGGGGAGAATTCACAGAACATTTTGGCGTGTGATCAATACACGTGGTAATATGTCTCCAGCAAATCTAGCCAGGTACTGTGACCAGATCGTGGATTTCGAGCTGCTGCACACAGTTCTTTCTGGTCATGCTTTTGCACAATATGCACACCTGTAACTTTCTCCACTCTCACATGGGTGGAGGCATCCAGAAACTCCTTTGAGCGTGGGTTGTTCCTGAGAGATCTCCTGCTTAAAGAACAGCAGAATACAGGCATCAGCGTGAAACAGCGTATAAATATTTGCAGGTTGGATTCCTTGGAGCTGAGCCTGTGTCACTGTGCAAAGTTTACTTGTATTCTTTTTGCTGATTGTTTCTTAAGAACGACCGGCCAATTTGATTTTCACTCCAGCTAATTATTTCCAGTTGCTTTAGATTTCATTCAAAACAGTAGCTAAACATACTAACCTGTACTCCTTTTTTTTCTCGCAGTACCAGCCAACAGTCAGCTGAACAAGACGCTGCAAACCTAATCAGAAAGGGTATGTGAAATTCAAGCTTTGAAGAAATCCTCTTACTATAATGAAAAAAAATGTTTTTCTTTGTGTGAGAATTATAATCCAAGGAAGACAAGACCACCATATTGAACAAATTGTCTATGCAAAATAGACATGAACTACTTGAAGAAAGTGAGAACAAGAAAACAAAGGGGTTCTCAGGTTGGGGTTAAATATATGCAATGAAAGTTCTTTGAGAATGGATATTTGTACCTGTTCACTCCTTCATGCAAGTAGAAATGCAAGAAAACGCAGCTACCTAAAGGCATTGTGTCTAGAGAGACCACTGGAAAGAGAAACATTAGTAATGAAATTTTTATGGACTTTTAGAGACCAGGAGTCAGTAAGATATCAAACATTACAGAAGTTCAGTGTTCACAGAAGAGATAAATTCCAATATCCATATACTTGTGGCAAAACAGTAGTCGTAATTCCCACAGCCTCATTTTATCAGGGACAAGGTCATTAAAGTTTAGCTCAAAGGAATTGAAACCCACCATTTTCAATCTTGGTGTTAAGATTTGGCCTCTTAATCCATCTTTAAGCACTTGGAAAGCAACACCTTGCCTTTTAAATTGCGGAGACCCTACATCTCCCACTGACTCGGGCAGGATTTGCATGGACTAGACACTTTGAAAGGGAATTTGATGAGGGTGCTCAGACATTGGTCTCATTTTGAAAGTGTTCACAAAATTCTGGCTTGTTGGTCTTTAACAGAACCAACATAAAGAGAGAAAATTCAGATTCCACTGAGACAAAGCTCATATTTCACTACTGTAGTCACCAAGTATCCTTCTGATGAATTAATAGTTAATATGCTACAGATTTTCATTCAGTGAAAACTCTGTAAAGACGAACATTTCAGTCTTTGGAAAAGAAGTGATGAAAAATGAAACTACCTTTCTTAGCACAGAAAAGAAAAAAAAAAACACCTACATCAAAAATGTTGAAAGCAAATCAAACAAAGGATGCACTATGCTGAGGAACATGAATCCATGTACATTCTGCAAAAATGCCTAGATAATAGACAATTCTGACAATCGAGCCTTTGTTTTCAAAGCAAGAAAAATCAACTTGGATTTACATTTTTGAATGGGTTTGTTTGATCTGCGTGCAAGGGCAATGACAGTCACTCAGAAGACGAGAACTTTAACATCAGCTGACAGGTTTCAGTCATAGGTACGATTTTACTGTATAACCCTTTTTCAGCTACTGCTGTCAGAAAGAGCTAAAAAAATTGGAATAAAATAGAAATATTCTTCCCACTGTAGTTATGCAGGAAGTCCTGTAAGATCTGAATCACCTTCTGGTTTGAACTATCCATGACCTAACGAACACCTAACTTCATTGACCTCAGCGTGACCTTGAAGATCTATCGTATGAATCGAGGCTTATGTTAGGGATCAGTAAATCTCAGAAGTTTCAGGATTCAGATCAGATTTGGTTAGGAATTCAAACTATGTGACAATGAATCATGCCAAACTTCTAATTTTTAAACCTGCAATTTCACTCTATTACAGTTCATGAGACCTAAAGAGATATCTCTCTAGCTCGTATGAATCGAAGGTGGTAGGTACAAAACCAAAGCACTGATTTCTATTCTAGTGGGAGATTGTGCTGTTAACAAACAAAGCTTTGCACCACATGTGGCTTTTGGGCTTTGCTGATGAACCTGTTCATCGTGTTTGACCTTATGCTTACAGACACTCTGCATCAGCCCTCCAGAGGACACAAACCCTCTGCAGAGCGAGGCAGCAGCCCCAGCCCTACCCTGCTTCACTTGGGTGTCCAAGAAGTGACCACACCTACGTTAACACTGGGTGGCTTTGTTCGGAGTTTCAACGCAGAAGGCCTGGAGCAGAAGAGCGGAGAGAGTCAGCCACGTCATTCAGAGGTGGGCTCCTCGTCATTCAGAGGTGGGCTCCTCGTGACAAAGGGGAAACACTGGGCAGGCTGGGAAACCTCGCAGGCCAGTGCTGCTGAACTGGGCTGGAGAGTTTGGTTCCATAGAGCTGATCAGATTGCTTTTAGGAATTTTATCTTATAAACCCTAAACAAACATTCAGCTGTAAGCTGTAGTCCACATTTAAACGTTCAGCCAGCAGAGCGGCTTTGGTGAAGAGATGCAATTTTGGTAGGTGTAAGCACAACAATAAAATTCTAATGTACCTCATGCACTGAAATGCTGTTGCTGTTATACGGTGTTATCTGGTGCGAGCGGTTTTCCTTAAGGCATAATTTTGTTTCCTAGTCTTGCTGGTTTATAGCAACACTGGCAGACTTCAAAGGATCCACCTATTCTATGGCGAAATACTTTCTGCTTAGAAAAAAGATTATATAAAAATATTTTTGAGGTGTTCTTACCCAGACCTATAAACTGTGGTCTTTCCTGGGACTGAAGAACAGAAAATGATCTACTTGTTCTGGAGCTAAACTTCTCCTCTCCTCTTAGTCCCAGCCTTTTTCTGGAAGTTCTGTGCTCACTGAAAGAAGCTGCAGAGTCGACAGGCTAACAACGTTTGTTTACTGTGGATCTCCCTTTGAAGAGTGATTACAACAACATCATTCTGCATATCCGGAGGGTGGATTCCTTATCTCCCTGAAGGAGAAGGAGAACAATCACATATTTGATAAGTTCAAACAAAAGCACGCACAATTATAGGAAGTGAAATGTTTGTTAAAGAGGGCAGTTTATACAAAACCCATTTTTATAACCTCATATATATATTTATTTCACGACAGCTTTCAAGAGCAATGTTCTGCAGCTCCGCAGTATCTCTGGTTCGTGGTGGCACATGAAATATTTTCCATTTGAAAATTGACACCGAAGGGGAAACACGCTGCAGAAAACAGTCACAGCAATAACTTCTTTGCTCAGTAGCTACCTTCACCCCCACCCATCCCGCACTCCCTGGCAGTGAGGTGTCGGTAAATCCATCCAGGCTGCCTGGCTAGGATCAGTCATTCATATACACGTATATGTTGTGTACCAGGAAAGGGCAAAGAAAGCAGTTAAAGTGGGTGTAGAGTGCTATCAGGGAAGAAATAGAGCTTGTATTTTCCTTGAAAGCCAGACAGGAAGTGCAGGACAGCAGCAAAGCAGCCCGAGAGCTGATGCTCCGCCAGTTTGCACCAGCACCCAAACTGTCAAACATCAGAAAAGAAAAAAAAAAAAAAGAAAGTAGTAATAATGGGAATCTCAGGCCACTGTGTTTTCAGATGAGACTGTTGTTACTTGACATCTCTGACCAGGTCACAGAAGAAAAAAGTCTCTGCTAAAACATTTGAAAATGCTAAACTGAGTTTGGTTTGGACATAGGGCAAAAGCAAGTAAGAAAGCAGATGCAAAAATAGCTTCTTTCCTAACTGCTCACAGTTCTCCCCTTACTCTTCTACTGCCTTTTCCATCATGGACCATTGTCACTTTTGTTTTGTTCTTGTCACATCAGACGCAGTCCTGAGGGAGGCTGCAAAGTGTCCTCTTGGTGGATTTGGTGGGAGGTTGATGTGCAGGGACCTACATGAGTCTGCTGCAAGGAACTAGGTTAGGTGATGGCCTCTTACTTTTAATGGTGATTAATCCAGACCAGAATTGAAGCACTTTGGTGAGGCTGAATAATTCAGTTTATGCTCCTGTTCTCCATGTTGCTCCTGCTCTGCACAGGCAAGTCTCACAACTCACTGATCAGTCCCCAGAGACGGTGTCCAGGTACAGATTATAAATAAGAGATGACAAACTCAACAGGAGCGAACTCAACAGGTGTTTGTGTAGCTACCATAGCTTTAAACCAGTGAGATGCACCTCCTTGTACACTCTTCTATAGACAAAACTAAGAGGTTACAATTGTTACTAAGTTTACTGGGAAACACAGAATAAAGCTGTGATGCATTTTGTCTATACCATTCAAGAAACCAGTGAAGATGTCATATAGTTTCCACATAATGTTTCTGTTGGAAAACGTCATAAACCATGTGATTTACTAATTGAAATATCATGAGAGAGGCTTTAGAGCTTTTTGAATCCTTTAAACCCCTTGCAAGGATCAGCCTTTTAGCTGGCATATATGAGTTAAATGAGACTTAATTCTGTTATTGAAGTAAGAGAAGAATCTCTACATGTTCTGAATGTTAAAAAAAAAATAAAATTAAAAAGGCATTTCCTCCATGTATTGCCTAAGGAAGACTTCTTTCATGTAGCTCTTTTTTAAGGCAGTTCTCTAGCCTGAAAATCCAGATTCCAGGGGGAGTGAGAAAGGTTTTCAGGATCAGATTGTAGTGTTTAGATACCAAAGAATGCTAGTAAAGTTCAAGAGACAGGCACAATACGGTGCATCTCAGTACAGTGCATTTATACCCCAGTTACAGTGGTATAAAGATACTTTCGGCATGTATAGATAAATCTAGTGAAAAGGCAAAATAAGTTACATGGGTCTTATTTGGATCTGTATAACCTTAGACCTGCATTAATGCCTGCGTTTAGCACTTCGAAAAGAAAAATTTAAAAAAGTGTGATAACAGCAGTTGTCCAGTGAACACAGAAAGAACACAGACTTTGCTCAGCCCTCACTACCACTGCTCTTCTATTACGTACGAGGACTGGGGCCTTTTCAGACGGAACAACAATCCTTCGTCCCGTCCGCGCATCATCACGAAGACCTGATGCTTTCATAGTTTGTGCAGGAGATGGGGAAATAATTCTGTAGTGCTGCCTTCAGTGTTCCACCTCCTGACATCTGGCTGCGTAAAGGTACCCTTACGTCCACAAATCGCTTGGATCTTTTAGGATGAAAGACTTATACGATCACATAAAAGCATGTTATGTGCATCGCTATCGATATCATACTGCTTTACACAACTTAGAGAAGAGTTCTGCAGGAAAAAACAAAGCCCATGGCAACATTAGTATACGTTTAGATTAAGGCTTTCAATCCTCTAAATGCTGCTCCCTCAAAACCACACCTAAATGTAGGTTTACTGTGGTAAATATGTACTTATTTTTCTGCATGCACAGAAGGGTTTAAAGTTTGCCAATTAATGCTTCTGTAAATAGAAACAGGAATTGCCACCTTCCTGCTTGCAATACTTAAGGCGTTCTTTGCAATTAGTGTATACTGTTGACAGTGTTGTCCGATTTATTACCTTCATATTACACTATGTGTAAAAAAAGACTTTAAGGGCTATTGTCCTGGACCCTAAAGATCTGTGTGCGCATGAAAAATGGCCATATGCATTCATAGAACCAAGGCCAAAGAAAGACTGGAAGGAAATATTTCTTTTGCTGGAAAACTTCCATTTCTTTTTTTTGCTGTAATGCACAAGTGACTGCTATGGAAACGTAACGCTGGGGTTCAGTCCTGACCTGATGGAGACCAAAGGCAAAGCAGTCTGTGACATCCAGGCATGCACATTATTTTTCTGAATTCATCTGAAGATTCAAGAAGTGAAGATATCTATTACATTTTAAGGCAATTATGTTCATTTCTTCAGTCATGTGCAAACGCCTGAAACAGAGACACCCTTCTTTACTAATTCATGGAGGGTAACTAGGAAAATAGTGCACAGAAAAATATCTTCCTGCCTACATACTTACATTGATTCTTATCCCTCAGCATATACAGACCCAAACAGTATTCTCACTTCCAAGTTTTTGAAGTTAATGATTTACTTTTGGTTTCCTGTAACTATAAAGAAACTGCTGCCTTTCCCAGAAAGGATAAAGAATTCTCTTCGGTTGCCTTTTGTTAAGCAACATTCCGCAATCCCCCTCTGCAGGAGAATGTAACATCAGCTTCTGCAAGGGGTAACTGCACAGAGTGTGGAAGAGAACACAACCCAGTAAGCTCACCCAGAGATTGTATTTGGTCATTTTCTTCCTTCCTTAGACCAGGTTTCCATCAACAGGACCTTTGGCAGCCTGAGGACCTGATAGAATAAATGAAGGGACAGAGGTGTCATCTGGTTAACACCCTTAAGTAAAAGCAAAAGCAGAGTCACAGACATGAAAGAGATCACAGAGATCCTCCTATTTATGATGTGATTGTAAAGTGTAAAGTGTGCTACAATCTCAAGGCAATACATGTTAATTACCCTCAGCAGATCTCCGATGTTATAAAAGTAATTGCTAAGATCGTTCCTGCATTGCTGATAACTGTATCTATCACAGCTTGCTTTGTTTGTTTTAAAATTGTGTTCTTAGAAGCAACAGGAACTCTCAGCAATATAATTCTATAGAAATATTTTTTTAAAAAGTTTAAAACATTGGAACATATCCAGTGGGCCCTTAGCTCTGTTCATCAAAAGACAACAGCAATCTTGCTGGGGTGAAAGTCCACAGATGTACGCATTAGATTTGACCCTGTGCTACCAGCAGCACGAAAACGCTTTTCCTCGAAGCCTCCAGGAAAGCAAGAACAAACCTGTACAGTCTATCATCAAGAGCACTCTAAGCCTATAAAATATATACAGACAAAAATTCATGGGTATGGGTATGGCACTTAAAATCAAGCTCCAAGCTGCAGAGGGGAATATAGTTGGCTGCGTACCTATAGGAGTGGGGGTAATCACTTAAGAGACCTATAGCCCAGACAGGCAGAGATTTAGGCTGGACCCCAGCTGTGCTTACCTACAAGGCCCCCAGAATCAGTAAGTTACCCCAAAGCGTTTCCTATTCCCTGCATCCTTAGGAGCAGGTCAGAACTCCTCCCATCCCTGCAGGAGATCTACTCTGGGAGAGGGTAGAGCCAGTCTGGCTCAGGTACAAAAGGCTTAACATTTTTTTCCTAACATAACGAACACTTGAACACATGCAAAAAATACACAAATAAAATTATCTCATCACACTTTTCATAACGCACTAGGAAAACCGGGCTGATAGGCTTCACTGTTATGCAAATAGAAAAGGGGTCAGGAAGAATTAAAATGGAGTCGTTGGAAAACAAGAGTTGTTTAGAAAGTAAAATGAACTGTTAGTTTTAAGGCAAAACTTCACTATTAATTGTTACCTGTTAGTTAGGAAGTCAGCCAGTGACTGGCACCCACCACCTATCAAGCAATCCTACAGCTAAGATGAATTGTCTTTCTATTATCGCTGGGTTTGGGCAAAGGTATTTTGGGAATACTCTGGATAACTTGTGAAAGAGACCCTTTTTTCAATAACTGATAGTTGTGACCTCATAATCTATCTGCGTGTGTTTCAGAAGGGCTGAAGTAATAATAGAACCGGGCTTGTGAAACATCACCCCCCTCCTCCAAAAACAAAAGCAAGTGTTGACATTGAGCTCATTGTTATACCCTGGCTAGACCCAAAAACTGCCACCAAAGGAGACACTATATATTTAATATTTCTTACTGAAGAACGAGAGGAAGCACATCGACTTTAATTACACTATGGGCAGGAATACCAGTGACTTACTCTAAGACTGTACAGCAAGACTGGGCAAAGTACAGAACTATTTGTTGGACAAGGAGCAGATATCGAAAGATCTTTGTCGTAGACAGAGCTACATAAATTCAAATCAAATACGGAACAAATCTCTGCAATATCTGCTGAAGTAAGATGAGTTTGTGGCAGCTCAGACAGTTCTGAGGCTATTTAGGTGACTCCGTTTCCAACAAAATTTATGAGAATAAAGCAAATACTACATATTTCCAGTACTGTCAGACAGAGAACCACATCCAAGAGGCAGGACTCCCCCAACCTTTCTGTGCAGCCCTGCCACACAAGCAGCTCAGCTAACCAGAAAAGGACATCGCATTCTTCTTTGCACATGCAATTAAATTGTATGAATCTAAGGAGAGCATATTGCTTTTAAACAATGAAGTCAGCCAATAAATCTTCCACTTGTCTAACTCTTCTAGGGCTGCAGCCTCAGCCCATGCCTCTAAATAAATGAGAATGTTCATCATGAACTTCTGAGATTAGAGCCAATAATAGTCCTTCTACAGGGCGATTCCACTGATTTTAGTCATGTTACTTTGAGCTTACTCTGGCAGGAGCAGAATACCCATCCCATAGACTATATATAACCTTCGACGTGAATAGCAATCTGCTTATGGACTTTAGAACACTTGCTGGCCCCTGGCCACAACCACAAAAACCCAAGAGTTTCAGAAGGAATCACAGCTCCTCCTCTTCTGTCACTTGGTGCAAGTAGGAAATTGCTTTTAACACAGATATTTAAACAAGCTTAGCTGCACTAATTAGTTTTCTGATGATATTCACTTTAGTTCTTCCTTTTTAGAAGAGGACTGGCTGTACCTAACTCCACGTTTTTAAGTGAATGAACCCATACGAGCACTTGGTCCTGTGCTTTTTCTGTTTGTTAATAGCCGAGTTGTTCAGCATCGGGCTGCAGCACCCTCAGAATTCCTAAGAAAACTGTGAGTCATCCCATCATCGCTCATAGGAGAGCTCTACAGCTGGGTCTTACTGCCACCTAGTTTTCAAGTTTTATTATTATTATTATTACCTAAACTTTTGCCTTCTCCATGGTAAAAAAATTATACACATAAAACCTGAACATCTTCATTCTAGCCATACATTACACATATCCTGTCAGCTATTTAAACAGTGCAAAATTGTGCGCTGATAAACCCTCACGGAACAAGTCTACGTGTATCTAGATGCAATCTTGAAATACATAAGGATAGATAATTACCCATCCCAAACATAACCACACTGTGAAAATCCAACTGATATTTGGTCAAAATGACTCAAGTTTGCAGCATCACAGAAGTCTGTAGATCTACAGGTGATCTTTGCCAGCAGACACTGAATCTAATAACTTTTTTATATTGATCTTTTTCATTGCAATTGACAAAATATTCCCACTTAGAGGCACCGTACCAAAACCTTGCAGAAAGGCCTTGCAGTGTAAGACTCCTCAACGAGGTACCGTGTATTTTTCATTTTGAGATATACAAAGAGAACCTTTATATTGAGATACAGTATTTTTTAGGCCAAGATGTGATTTAAATGCTTAGCAATAAAACATAGAGAAATGTGGAGAACAATCACAGCAATTTTTGAAGCCTCATATAAATCCCATTCTGAGGTCTGAGAAAGGATCTATTACGATTCTCCATTCTGGTGACCTTTTTGCTTTTCTGCTGGTTCTGTGGTTTCTGACTCTGACTGTGGGAACCATGGAAGTTGGAGGTTAAATTCGGAACCTGGCTGAGTAACCTTTCACAAGATGTGAAATAATAACTATCTTGCCACAAGCAGCTTCCAGTTTTGAAAAAAAAAAGATATTAACATGCCCATAACTGATATTTTTTATAACTGGGCTCTGTTATGCCAAGACAGAATAACACGTTTTGTAATTCATCCAGCGCAATTTTGCTACACTAGACGGGGAAAGAGTCTGTTCTTTGCTGCAACTGAATTCTGTCCATTCTTTCAATAGCATGGCAAAAATTAGACCATTTCATTGTGCTGGTGTGTGGCAATCACGCCCAAAAGCTGCTCAATAACTCTCATCAAGGAGCCTGAATTCTCCTTCATGGAAGTGAAGGATTTGTGTGATGATTTTTCGTAGCAGCGCGAGCGAGTATTGATGTCGTTAGTCTTTATTTTTACCAAAAGAGCTGCAAGGACATAGAAGTTAAACAAGAGGTTTGTGAACTTCAGGCATGATGCAATCGGAGGAATTTTGCCGGCTGGATGGGTTGACAAGGCATCATTCTGAGGCGGGCTTTTAAAGACAAAACTAAGACATCTATATGAACGCAGGCTGAGAGGCCACAGATGTCTCCAAACACTCTCTTTTTTTTTTCTTTCTTTTTTTTTAATTGTTATTGAAAGACGAAAATCCATTTGAACTCAGATCCTAGGCCCCTGGGCTTAAAAACCATATTGTGCACCCCCCACCGCGCTCAGGTTAAGTTCATTCAAACTATTTGATGCAGCTACAGTATGGATCACGCTCAGTTTTTCTTTTTTCCCTAACAGGTTTGTTTCTGGTCATAAATTCTCAAACAGTGGGCAAGCCACATTGTACAATTTAGTAAATAGTGTAGTTAAAACATGTTTAAAGTCACAAGAAAAAGGATCTGACAATGGAGCATTGTCCCCTTTTGCAGAACTGAAGTGTACCTTCTTTGATTCAGTAACCTTGCTGCACTTTGGTATGAAATTGCCCCTTTTTCCATCAAACTTGCATTTAAAGTGCCTCATTAGCATGTCTCACCGGATCAGTAACGATTCTGCTAACCCAACACTCGTTTCAGTCAAGCCACCATGGTTCTTCTATCTGTTTAACATCTAAAACTCCTTGACAAAGTTCCTTTTAAAATTTACTCCTTTTGTTTCTCCTTGGGTTTTCTGCAAAGATCTTTAAACTTCGATGTACTCTGGGATGACTCCTGAACAAAAATCATGTCTAGCCCAGCTAGTAAATCTAGCCTCCATTCAATGGGATTAAATAAGTGCTTCACGGCTATTGTAGAAGCCTCTAAAAAGGATCTTGCATCTTTAAGAGTTTCCTACAATAAATTAAACACATCTCACCCATTGTAAAAGAAAAAAAAAAAAAAAAAAGAGAGACTTGGGGAGCCACTGTAGACCCACAGTGATGCCATACTTCTAGGACCAAAACACCCACGGATAACAGAGCCTAAAGTAAAAACAGGCAATGAAAGTAGAATTTTATTTCTTTAGGAATTCAGCCTTGGACTTCCCACCAGTAAAACATGGTCAGCAAAAGAAAATAAATATATAACGGACTAGAAATCTATAATTGTACAGGTTATTTAAAAGGAAGATGGCAGGATTTTAGCTTGAATTTGCAGTACATCAGCCGGGAAATTCATATTTCTTTTCTAATATGTAAGATCTCAGGGCCCAATGTTCAGATTCATTGCAGCATCTGAGCCCTGCTTAAACAGAGGCACATAAGTGACCCTACTGATATCACTGAGACTGATGCCCTGCTTAAAGCTAAGCTCATGTTTAAGTTTAGAGCCAGCACACTCTGCTGCTGCTCAGTTTCTAGGACCAAAAAGAGCAGCTGTAAGAGTACATTTTTTCATGCAGTCAGTCACTTCCCAGGTCAAATCTTCTACCTATGAAGGGGAGAACTTTAACTCAGCAAGGTCCATTTTTTTCTTGATTTAGCCACAGGGCTCAATCAAACATGGATTATTAGCTGGATGCCCTGTATCCTGAGTGTAACTGCAATGGAAGTGGTGGAAGAATAAAGAGCAATTTCCTCATTTGCAGTGATTAAGGAAGACTGAAACAAAGTGCTTGAGTTCCCCAGCCAGCAAACGGGGAAGCACAGAGGAAGTGCTTCTTGTATAAACCAGGCAGACTCAAAGATTGGTATCTCCTCTCCCCACTCCCTCTTGCTTTAACTCACCATAGTTTACTAATATTATCCAAGCATTAAAGTAAACTTACCTTGCTTTGTGCCTTCCTGGTCTATGTGGCGTGATCCCGGTGTCCTTGAGGTCTGTCAATGTGCCAGCTAAGCTGAAAGCAGAATCAGTCATATTCGGTCACTTTTCCCATCCCTCGAGCTGGATGGAGTTTGCAGAGCTGGCAATTACAGCAGAACTTGGTGACCCTTGCCAGTGCAGTCTCTCTTGTGAGCCCAGTCATGCGAGTGTCCCCCTTGCAGGGATCCTGCTCTGCACAAGTCATTCAGAACTATAACTGGTATTAATTTTCAGCACTTTGTTAGAGGTTATTGGTATTTTCTGATAGTTCCTGTTGCTAGTCTTTTGTCGTACAATAACTCTCCCTCACAAGTTTCAAAGCTCAAGAAAAGCTCAAACCCACAAAACTTTAACTGGTTCACAACAGAATCTTGCTATTTCTAAGCCAGCCTGATATTTTCTGAAGGTCTGCTCACAAGTTTTGAACCACTTGTGTTTTCAACATTCAATCAAACATCAACGGATGTGCTTTGGTGCAAAGCAAACCAAACTGATTCACCTCACAGACGGCAAAAGCCTTTTCTTTGAACAGAAAGCATCGACAATGCCCCTGAAAGCATTACTACTTCTAAAACAGATTTAAAAGCTACCTCACGCTCAGGGATAACCAAGTCAATGTCTTGTAGAAATAGGACAGGACTTTCAGATTAAAGTCAACCAACAGGAATCCCTCAACTTGATAGACGTTCTGAAGGCATGTCATCAGCAACATAATTATACAGACAGTAAAATAATCCTTGGATTGTTAAAGCCTTCAAACGTCCAAATCCAAAAGCAACAGGCAGCTTGAGATCCCCAGAAGAGAGAAACTAGGTGAAAATTTCATATATTCATATTACAATAAGTTATTCTCCAGTTCTGCAACAGCTTGTAGTCATTCTCTGGCCAAGCTACATCCATCTATTTTCTCTTATACTTTGCTGGAAGCTCTTTAGAACAGGGACCATCTTTTTGCTCTAGGTTTTTAGGGCAGTTAATGCAAAGCAATCCCACCCACGCCTATGATTTGAAGTCCTGCAATGCTACACCCAAAATCGTAACAGCAGAGGAAGGTGTTGCTGTGTGTAATTCACAAAGCATTTTACTCATGGCTAAGTGTCAGTTCCCCATGTTCCACAGAGTAGGAAAAAGGGGGAAATGAAACATGTCTGCCCAAGCTTTAACTACTGTACACACCGGCCAAAAAGCTCAGACCTACCAGGTAGGTGTTTTCTACAGACAATGAAGGAAAGAAGCATTTCTAAAGAACTATTCACACTATCCAACAATAAACATCTAAGCTATTCACATAAATTGTTCTATTTAAGTTATTAGACATCCCTGCTTACTGCAGGGGGGTTGGACTAGATGACCTTTAGAGGTCCCTTCCAAGCCAATACATTCTATTATCCTATGATCCTCTGACAGTGATTGTCACTTCCTCACCCTTCCCAGTGACACAATATTAGACAACTAATCCAGACCAAAAGCTTTACATGGTAAATCCCTAAACTGTGAAATACTGCTACAAGCCTCTTTGGAACACAGTGGGCTACTCTTCATCCATCCACACTGGACACAGACCTTGCATACCCTTCCGCAGATAAACCCGCTCACAAGGTTGGAGTCGCATCCGCGCTACCTCGCTCTGCAGGAAACAAAAACTGTATTTTCTGTCCTGTCCTGCAGCAGGACACCACAATTTACCATCCTGACCTGAAGACAAGCACTGCTCCTTCTGGCAACCTCCTTCAGCAATTACCAACAGAACAAAGTAATAGGAAATGGTGTTTGCCTTTTTTTTTTTTTTTTAAGTCCACCGGGGATGTCAAGGACAAGCTTTCCTGCTCTTGCCTTTTTATAGCTGATAACTTCTGTGGCCACAAATCCTCCAAAAGAGAAGGAAATGCAAAGCTGTTTGCCAAAAAGGCAGCAAGCATCAATCAAAAAAGAGAGAAAATAATCAAATGGAAAGGAACTTGATGCCTCGCAACAACAGAAGGCTGAAGACACTGGAAAATTCACAAGGCTTCCACTGTCCGTTTAACGCTGGTATTAAGGGTCAAATACTGTGCACCGTAGTAAATCAGCCAGTTCAGAGACCAGTTACCACAAGTTACAGCTGGAACAATGGAGAAAAGTCGATTTTGATTCCAAACCTAAAAGCTGAATCAATCTCAGTGTCATTTTTCTGAATTTCTAAGTCTGATTTCTTCCAATTTCAGCCAGAAAAGATTTCATAGCACTTGCTAAAAAATTACAGTAGCCACTTAAAGAAGTTGCTCATTCAAAAAAGCATCACTTGCACGATATTTTAAGATGAAAGAAAGGCAGCCTATCATGAGAGACCTCAAGAAAACCAGACCAATTGCAAATTGAAAGAAAATCAGACTGTCTTCAGGTGTAACTTTTCTTTTTCTTTTCCATGTGCAGGAGGTGGTAATAAAGAACTCCAGCACCTTACTCCTCTCTCGGCCTTGGTCCGGGGAATTACACCTTCACCAAGGGTCTTTAACACAGGTGTGACTTTCTGGAAGTCCCAGAGTGTAAAAAGTTCATTAATTTAGTCAAACGTGTAAAAGACAAGCATGTACAAAAATAATTTGATAAAACAGAGCTACATTTTCTTTCTACTTCTTTCTACCGCTCCAAAAAGCCGCTACCATTTTCTTACTTCAATCACTAACCACTTCCACAACGTTCACAAGAATTGTCAAGTAATAAAAGATTATTGCTGCAAGAAAATCTGTTGCACCTACGATGTGTGTGCATCCAAACTGATCAAAGGAAATAACTGCTACAGAGTACTTAATGTCCACGTTTTCTGTACTATTTTTTTATTCCACCTGCTAAATTACTTCTAAAAAATGATGAAAAGTCCTTTCGGCAGGGAAAAAGGCTTTGTATTATTTCCATAGAGCACTCATAATCATGTAGGTCCTGGAGAAAAAAAAAAAATTACAATTGTATTTCCCTTATTTCAAGCTCACTTTGAAACAGGAAATCCTGTTCCTGAAATGCAGATGCAGTGGTAGAATCCAGCTCCTATAAACACAGGACACCGAGCAACATTTTAGGACAAAAGCGAAGATCAGAAGGATCAAGTAAAATACACAGGAGGATTAATTGGTAAGAAGAATTCATTAATAAAGCTGAAATTCACAAGTGACACCAACTCCCGAGGAAAGAGATCAGCAATACAGTTATTGAATTCAAACTATTTGTCTGACCCTCTGGCAGAAAAACAAATTGCTTTTTAATAGAAAAACACAAATGTAAAACATACAAAAGATAAAATTCTCTTCCACTTTGAATTTGCCAGTTAATTAAGTTAATTAATAAAGCAGGAAGAAGTGAAATACTGATTTTGGTCCATTGTATGCTTGATGACACCCTAATGCCACACCAGACATATAAGCTCAGTTATGCGCAGGTAAGAATTCCGTAGAAAGAGACCAATAAAACTACAGCCAAGCATAAAGTTATACAAGAGTGATTTAATAGCCCAGCGAAAAATATTGTGTCGTAGCCTAAACGGTCTGCCCCAAAGAAGCAGGTTGATCAGGAAACAGCGTCTTCCAATCTGGGGTCATGGATTTGAAGCAGCCTGTACCAGATTGCTACTGACCAAATGTTGTTCCCAACTGACAGTCCTTCACTCATCTACTTGAAAAAAAAGTTGAAAGCCTCCGTTTTCTTCCTAATGGACAGGTGTTCCCCGGACGCAACAAACCAACCCATCGTTACATTTGGTTGCTAACTGGAATCCTTATGGGTAGCCTAAAAGGAAGACAATGGGTGGAAATGACCATGGAAAGTTAATGACTCTTTCAGCCCCACAGATGGTCACTTGAACTCATAACTCCAGGAAATTGCCTAAAACTCTGTTATTCAATTAGAACCAAAAACCTAGAAAATCTCCATATGAACGTTTGCCATGGGATGAAGTGTAGGAAAAAGGACAAAGACTTTTTTCATAGTTATCCAGGGAGGAAGAAGGCATTTTATCACAGCATGGAGCAGGGATTTAATAGCCACCACAGGGCTGTCATGCAGGACGTGAATTTTGTATTCACCTTTTATACAGTTCACCACCAAGAAAATCTTGTCTTCCCAGAAACTGTTCAGAGAAGCGCAATAAAAATTGTAATTAAGCTGGATTGACAGGAGAGGTCTCAATAACTAGATTTATATACTTTGATTCAGTAAATTCCTAATTATTTACATATTTACATTTTTTCCATAGCTTTTAAGACAATCAGTCTTGTTACCACATCTAATATGCAAAAAGGTAAAATCACTGAGGAAAAATAATTTAATATACTGAGCACAGATGAACAGCATTCATGCGTCAAATACTGACAGGACAATGAGACCTTTGAAGCAGTGCTGGTATCTCCCTCAGGAAGAGGACACTGCAAATTTTAAGACCAACTTTTCAAAACCATATTCATGATTAAACAACCCAGTCTCAGATTCAAGAAAGACCAAAGAGCCCAGAATCATGGTTCCAAAGATCCTGCACTACTGGGTACTTAACTCATTGATTTTAGTGGGTTTAAAACCACCAGTCCAATGTTTGTAGCTATTTGGGTACCTGAAGTTATCAAGAGTCCTAAGTCCTATTACATTCAATGGGGTCTAAGCACCAAACTCGTATAAGTATTTCTGAAAATGATGGTAAATCCCCAACAAGCATTTCGGAAATATTTCATCACATTGGTACAGACTTGTGGGGACAGGGAACGGAGCAGAAGGCTTACCATTTTGAGACCGTTTCTAACATCTTTTATTCTGTGAGACCAAGGTACGTGTAAAGAGGTAAATTAATTTTTACTGCTGTCAAGTCAGCCTTTAAAAAAAGAAAGCAGAGACTTGGTGAACTTGAAAGAAAAAAGAACTAGTTCATCAGGCATAGTAGAATTATCCCTATATGAGGGAGGTGAGCTGAGGAGAAATTAGGTTTTGTTCATCTGTTTTTCAGACGAAAGGATTTAACCCACTTTTCTTGGTGAATTTAAAAGATATCCCTGTTGATCAGACTTCAGCCATATTCCTCTGAGGTGTGTTTCCATCTTTGTTGCTAAAGTCTGCTTCCTGAGAGAGGCAGATTTAAATTTAAACTCAATATGCTGGACACCCTTTTTATTTTCCATGGTTTCATTGTTTTTGTTCTGCTCTTTAAGCTGCCTGACCTGAAATTAGCAATTTATCATACTGCCCAGTTAAGAAAAAAGAGTGACTGTACAATGGAAAATGTTGCTGAGGGTCTGCTTCTGCTGCCAAGCTCTATCTAAAATCATTTCTTGATCAAGGTCCAGCCCATTTTATTTTTATCTCTTTCATAACAAAAGAGAAACAACTTGGCAGAAGTCTGCAGACTATGGGTGGAAAGACAGAAAAGCTACTGGGTACCAGAGTATCTGGCAAGACATGGTAGTGTTCCCAGACATAACTATCATGAGCATGTAAATAAAAACATAACTTACATACAGCACTTCCACAGCCTTAGTGCTTTTTAGATCCATCTCTGAAGCCGCATCCATTCGTGCCTGGCTCAACTGCGGACAAATGAGAAGCAATGAACAGTATTTTTCTTTGCTGGCAGAATACAGAATTGCCAGGCCCTCAATTTGCAGGTCGCAGTGAGCATCACAACTGTGATGAAGCGAAGGAGGAAGTTCTAAGTCATAAGAACACAGTAAATGGCCAAACGCAGCATCTTCTCTAAAGAAGTAATATCCTCAAAGCAAAATTCAGAACATTTCCCTCACTACTGATGAGGCCCAGACATTTCCAGAGACTGAACAAGCACACAAAATGGCAAATGATGATATATGCCCAGGACCAACTTGCTAGAAATTACTTACATCATCGCAGGTTGAAGGTTTCCAAACATTAGTCCAAAAACGCACCAGAATTTTTCCTTCCCAAATCCAGGTTTGCTGCCCAGAGCTTTGGTAGATTTTCTACAATATTATGACTTACTCCTCATAACTATCAAAACTGTGCCCTAGATCCCTGTCAGCATCCTTCTGTGTTTATTACAAACACAAATCAGTAAAAGCAGAAGAGTTTCTCCATAGAGCAAGGGGGAAAAACAAACAAAAACTCTAACAATGGAGAGAAAGAGACAGAGAACACGACAATATTATTCAACTAAGATCTCTGAAGTTAAAGTGTTCTTACCAGCAGACATGTTTCTGACAGGTTCAAGAGGCCACAGGCTAATTTATTTTATTCTTTAATTTTTCCTTGGGAGCTTAAGAAAGAGAAGTTCTTTTAATATAACACTAGCTCAAGGTGTATAGTGTATGTTTTCTTATCATCACTTTGCACATTCCTTATCTATCCATATCTCCATTCCCCAAGATTTCCTCTCAAGGAGAATTACTCTGTTTTCCCACATTCTCAGATTTTATACATTAGTTTCATTGTCGGCATTTAAATGGAAACTCTTACAGCGAAAGCGAAGCAGATCTTTGACTCAATCAGTACCAACTGTACGTTTGGTGAAACACGTGAGTTTTGCTAAGAGATACTTTGGCATATTGAACAAATACATTGGCAAATCAAATTCGTATTTAAATCCATCAGTTGCCAGTATTTCATAGGAATGAATATCTGACCTCTACGTCAGTAGGTCTGAACTACAGCGTGAAGACTAGTCTCAAACGACGCCCTTTCCATGAAACCCAGACAAGCAGCTACTTGCCCTAAACAGGTAATGCCCAAATACAGAACATCGATTACAGGTTACAAGTAGTCCAGATGGGTAGGGACATTTGGTTTTTCACCCAGTACAAATACATCACAGTCAGAGAAGGAAGTATTTTGTTTCGGTTGACTCAATCTATTAATTAAAGTAAACATAAATATTTTAAGTCCCAGTCAATTCATCTATTTTTGGCCTAGAAATGAGTAATTATCTTGTTTGTGACTACTCTCAGTAGGAAATTTATGAGGGTGAAGGGCCACTTTGGAAACATGTGGTCTAATTTGAGTACCTGAGACTGTACTAGACGTATTTTTCTGCTTGCAAAGAGTAATTTACAATTATTACCCGTTTCCAACTAAAAAGGAATGCAAACCATTCAGGCCTCTAAAATTATACCTGATTTTGCTTCTAACCCTGAATACCCTTCAGATTATTTCATATCTTACTCCTTTGTCACAACCTAATAATTATTGCGCACACAAAGACTCACAAATCATATGTGCACCGTGTCAGCTTCAAATTAGGGAAAAACCAAGAGGCAACTTTTCCTCTTGGTTCTGGTACTATCTTGATTCAAGGAAATGCTTTATTTTAAGCCTGACATCACATATATGGTGAGGTGCTGTGAGCACCATGTGGAGACAAAGCTTCAAGACCAATTTAATCTGAAGTAACAAAACGAAGGAGGTTCAGTTGCCTGCACTAAGTGAGAAGATCAGTCTTTCCATGACACAAGTTCACATTGGTAACTTTACAGTGCACGCTAACCAAATAGTTTCCAGAGACATGAATTTCATGGAGCTTTCCAAGGATTCTGGGGGTGGAAAAATACGTTCCATTTTGGAGTGTATTCTGTCTGTGTCAGTGTCTGCAGTAGCTGACGCTTTTGATACATCTACACATAGATCAAAGCATTAATCTCCAACAAGCGTGACCATGGACATCAACAGAGGTGTTCCAAGTTACTCCAAAAGAAGTGTCTGAACACTTTCCATAGGTATTCAAACAGATTAAACTATGATCTCACGCAAAAACAGCATTAAGAAAAATTTAAGCCACAACCATACAGCAAAGCAAAACATTTAGCTCAGAAAAAAACCCCTCCTTTCAACCAAGGCAACTCCGCTTTCAGTCTTACCTACAAGGTCAGCTCCAAGAAGTTGCAAAGTACACATCCGACAGCCAGAATTTTGCAGGCCTTTTCTGGAAAGTGCAGCAGTGCACCTGGAAGATTCATGTATCAGACGTTCCCTGTTTGCACCGTCTGTGATCTTGATAGCTTTGATTCATGTATCGCAGGATTTGTATAAAATCCAGCTGTTGGAAGCATAATGAAATTTATATGTTAAATCTACTCTATGCGTTGAAACTCTTCTCCAGAAAGGTTATGGCAGCCCAGAAGAATGGACTGGCAGGAATTTGCCAATTGTATATTTTACTAAACTCCAGGGCTTTCTATAAATGTGTGATGTGTCGTAAGGCTCACCAGTGTCACCACATCTGCAGTCAGGAGAATATTCCCCTGTGCACTCGGGCCTTGTCAGATACCTTTATAACAGCCTGACAACAAGCATAGCCTGGATTTACTAAATGTATTAACTCTTTGCCCAGAATGCTTGACAGGGATCAGACCTGGTAATTATTATTATAATGGATTATCCAAGGGTGCTAGGAAAATAAAAAGATTTCAGACAAAATCTTGATTCTCTTAAAGACTAGGATTGTTTCCATTGTTTTTGACACAGCTGAGATTTCACTCCTGATTCCTGTCTTAAAAAAAAATAAATAATCAAAATAAACAATAGAGAGCACAGTGCTGGGAGGCTGAGGAGAGCTGATACAAATCCAGAGACAGAACTACATGGTTATGCAAACTTATTATGAACATCGCCGTGTGTTTGCAAAGCAATAAAATAATGACCCAAAATAGGAGTGGAACAAAGCGACAGTGACCGTGTTATCCCATTTCACAAAGAGGAACACAAAGATCCACAGAGGTTTGCATCAATATCTTGGTTTTATGAAAACCAGATTATTTTGCGGCTGAAGGCAGCATTTAGGAAGGAAATTTAGAAGCTGAACTCCTGAGAAGGACTTTAAGAAGAGTTTTTAGGTAAGAATTTTGACTAACTTTTGCCCGAGGTCAGTTAGCAGGGCCACTTACCACACGAGGTTTAGGATTCTGAACTGCCGAGTTCCGAGTCCCAGCCTCACATTCAAAATAGTAGATTTCAAAATACTAGGTACTCTCTAGATGTTATGAAGGTCATCTACCTAACTTGGTTGTGTCCTTTTGTAGGATGGACTTCTGTGGATCACTGATAGTTTTTTTCTTCCAAAGCAGAAAAGGAGAGGGAAGAACGGAAAGAGGCTTGGTGAGCATCACCAAACTCCAAGACACAATTGTTCATCAAGGTCTGAGTTTCCCTATTGTGGTTGGGCCAAGATTTATTAAAGCACAGCATGTGTTCACTTATTTCTATCCAAAATGAACTGAAAAGGCACTTTGCATCTGCTCTCCGGAAAAAAAAAAAAAGTTTGCTTATTTGGCAAACTTTGTTTAAAAATCTGTCTCTTCCAAGGTTTGTCTATTTAGTCCTTTTTGTTTGTTTGACTGGGGTTTTGGGGGCTTTTTGGGTTTTGTACATGGGTGTGTAGCTTTCTTCCCCTCCCGTACCTCTCCTCCTCCATCTGTTGACCTCACTTTAGCACATAGTTTCCCACTTACTTTGCCAAAAATGTATAAAACTTGGGGCGTCTGCTCCGATTTCTTTGTGACTTGTAACTGTATCGTTAAATAACATTTGCTCTGTTATAAAGAAGTCCCTGTAACTTTAATTAGGCTCTTCTGCTCCATTTGTTCTTGCGCAGTTGCAAGTGTGAAGTAATGCTTCCACATGGAAATGATAGGGAATGGTCTTTATTATAAACAAGCTGCGTGAAAAGCAGAAAGCTCAGCACTGAGGTTCTCACAGGACCTAGTACCATCCTTTCTGCACACAAGATGTTTTCCTATGCCAAAATAATATTTTCCTTATCTTGCATTTTTACCAAAGCCCTTTTCTCTTCCTCTACCACCCCTGAATTCTGCTGTTTGGTGGACAAGCATACTCCAAATCGTATCAGAGGCCCAGGAAAAAAGGCTATTCCTTGAAAATCCAATTTTCCAGCACGGCAGCTCACTGTCCCCTCATCTTCACAGTTAAGTCGGGGGTCTCATAATGCTACTCTATTGCATATCAAAAGTTGGATCAACACCCTGAAAAATAAAGATTCAACCTTTTTTTTTTTAATCAAAAAAAGATTCTCCTGCATCAGAAGCACTAACACAGGCAGGCAATAATAATATTTACATATGAAGCAACACTGTGTGATTAGTTTGGGAACAAGTTTCCATAAATGAAATGATACTGAAATAAGGAAATGTCACTAGTAGCAAAATTAGAAATATTTTTTCCTAAAGTGACTCTTTACTAAATACAGTAGGTACAGGTAGGCCCAGTGGCTGTAATATTTTCTACCACTGCAAGGAACTCCCTGTTACTCCAGCAGTTGCACACTAGAGATCACGCCGTATTTCAGGAGGTGTTCTTTGAAATCAGATCTAGTTAATTTTGTTGATTTATATCTACCCCAGCTAAGATACCTCCTTTGAGAAGGAACATTTACATGATAGGCAGTTTGACATATGAATATGACAATGTTTTACCTTTTAAATGGAATGAGGACAGGGGTGTTTCTTCTTCTACTCCGATTCCTTCTCGTTAACAACATCATTTCTGATTCACTTTGCTTTGCTTATATGCATTCAGCAGGTGTTATTCCTGTCCTGCAACAAAGCTATAACCATTACAAGGTGTTCCCTTCCATTGCCATATATTTAAAGAACATTTTTACCCACGTGACACACAGCCAGTTCAAAAAAATAGAAACCAAATCTCCCAAATCTTTGTTTTGATCATAATATTATCTCTCGGTGCTGGCAGGTGGATTTCCTCAGTGTTCCCCTCAATTTCTGAAACGCAGTATGAATCCAGAGGTGTGTTCTCGGAAGAGTTTATACCCTGAAAGACAGCATAAGTAAAAGATCCATTACAAATATGCTGGGCAGGCAATGACTAACCATCCAGCAATCCTGAGAAAGTGTGTTCCATTATAGCATTCCCAGGCAGCTTGAACAAAGGAGAGGGAACATACCTGTGGCAGAAGGAGGAAATTCTCTAAATCCATCGCTTCTTGAACAGAGAATACCTCATTTCTTTGTTTCTTACAGTAAAACATACCTCAGTAGCAAAGTATCTAGGGACCACTCTGCAGTAGGCAATGTTCTAAAGCGCATCCCCACCAACACAGAGATCCAAGATGTGTCAAACCCACATGAAAACCAACCAAACCACATGCCCCTTCAAGACTAGCACTCAATATCTCTATGCTAGGCCTCAGAGAAAGGTATGTTCTGCAGATTTGCTCCTCCACTGTTCAGAAGCTTTTAAACACTATACAAACTGTAAACTCAGAAGATGTGGTTTCCTGGTCCTAGGGAAAGTGGAGCTCTGATGACCAGGTGGCCTTGGAGGTAACCTCCAACCAAGATCCCTCCTAACTCCAGGCACTCTAAGGACACTGCTGCTAGAGTCCAGCTGTCCAAGTAGGGAGAGGAGAAGAAGAGAGGAGAAAGAGAGGAGAAGAAGAGAGGAGAAGAAGAGAGGAGAAGAAGAGAGGAGAAGAAGAGAGGAGAAGAAGAGAGGAGAAGAAGAGAGGAGAAGAAGAGAGGAGAAGAAGAGAGGAGAAGAAGAGAGGAGAAGAAGAGAGGAGAAGAAGAGAGGAGAAGACAGAAGAGAAAACACTGTCATGCCAGAAGATTTCTTCTGGGCCCTGGAAAGATTCTACTAGCCATCTTTGCCACTGTAAAATTCACAGAGTATAAAACAACCACGACACCTCAAAATTACTGAACAAATAATAATGTAGTTAATTCACTTTACTTATTATTCAGTCAGGAGTGTGGGTGATAAGGTATCTCCAGGGATCTCTCGCTTCCTCCCTAGAAACTGGCAATACTTAGGAAATATTTTTTTTTTTTTTTTACAGACATACAGAAACAGATTTTTTTTTTTTTAAATAAAGGTATGATTTCTTTAAATGAGCATGAAGAGTATATATTATCAAACCACATGGACTTCCCTTCGAAGTCCTCACACACAAAGAAAGAGCAAAACACAATAGGCTAATTTCTAAACAAAGGGTTGTGCGTTTTCCCATTTTAAACTGTTTATAAAAACTAAAATCCAGTCACACTATACTGAGAGTGAGAAACAAGGACTTTCAATTCATCCATGCCTTTCCCTTCAAGCTTGCCTTTCACCATCTAAGAAAATCCCAAACAATAACAACAAACCAAAAAGCCCAAACTTTTGGCTAAGTTTCCAGCTGCTAATTTTGTCTGTCATGAGCTGCTATTGTCAGTCTGAGGGAGGGATTGTTCCAAACTTTGAAAGAAAAAAAAAAAAAAGAAGTAGAAGATGCAAAATATACTCAAAGTAACATCTGTGTTTTCTGATTTTATTAAAGCATTTTGTCTTTGTTATACAGAAATAACAAAACACTGAGCCCTTCCCATCAGTATTCATGACGTCTGCCTTTTCATACAAAACCCTCTGAAAGAAAATTCCCTCTGGAAAAAAAAAAATACTTTCCTTCTAAAAAAACAGATTGTGAGACAGATGATTGCATTGTTTAATCCAATTTCCATCTGAAAACTCTTTTCCTAGTTTTAGATTTAGCTCACCCAGTAAGGCACAGGCACTGGGAGGCACGTGGAAGTATAAAGTAGCAGCTCCTCCATTTTATTATCTCCCTTGAGCTTTGCAATTGGCAAATGAAAAAGAAAGTGAGGAACAAAAGTAGTGGACATAAATTAAGCCCCGCTTTTTAAAGTTCAAACTGAATTTTCTTTATTTTTCTACAGCTGTCAGATAAGCAGGGTAGAACCACTAATGCATGTTTAATATATAAAAACTCATAATGTTCAGTAGTACGACCTCCATTGGAGACATTAGTTCAGGCCAGTGAACTTGGAGCAAGCCAAGTGTGGAAATGTGGAATTGGGCCAGTGACCCCCACCAGTGCCTGTCATATCTGCTGAAAGCAAACTTGTCAAATATAGAAGGGGCAGAAGGAGGACAAGAGTATCCTTAAACCAGGGAGCAGCAACAAAGCAAAGATGCCCATCATCTATTCACAGTTGTCTGTTGTTCAGTAATGGCTCTGGCCGTCTCAGGAACAAAAAGTCTGGTTATAGCCTTAACCTTTCAACCTTGGCTGGTCTGGGGGCCTTTCATTTCACGGGCTCCCCAAAGCTGATGAGTGATCATAAAGCTATGATACACTCGTTGCTGTTATCATCTCTTCAAACGTAGTCTGTACCAAGCAGAAGAGGAAGAGACTATTCCCAGGACTGCTAGCCTGCCATAATAAAAGAGCCACTGTTCTTCCCCTTCAGCTACAAAAACAATCTTCAAAAATAGTTGATGGGTTGTATTAACAGCAGTTCCTCAGGATTTTTTTTAAAAAATTAAATAATTTTAAATATCTGCCTTACATTTTAGTTTAATCATTGGGTACTTTTCCTAGAGCTTTGCCTGTGGTCTGCTTCCTTTCTGTCCCTTCAGTTTAATTTACTCACTTTTATTCCTCAGCAAAACAAGATGCAACTAGAGGGAAAAATCCTCATTTAATTTCACAGAGAACCAGTTAAACCCCTGCCATTGTCAACAGAAGACAGAGAACCTACACTGACGTAAAAAACCCAAGAAGACATTCAGCTCTTACATCTGCAAGCCTGGATGACCTCACTAATGATTTACATCGCTGTTACTAAGAAGAAAAAGTGACACTTTGCAATGCCTGAAGGTGTTTGGGATGCACTGGTAAGGGTCCACTGCAACGCCTCGGAGCTGACACCATGCTCTGCACGCAGTGGTTGAAGTTCCCATAACAAATCCTGAACTGCCATAATCCTAGACTCCACTTGGATGCCCTGCATCTCACAGAGATCCCTTCCACTGTAGAAAGCAGCAGCTTCTGCCTGGTTGGCAGTGCCCTGCTTCTGCTGGAGTAGAGACTCCAGCTTTTGACAAGCTCAAAGCTCCTGAGCTGTTTCCTGGGATCAGGTGCTGTCATCATTGAATGACATCATACTGTAGGATCCTGTCTTTTCATTAGACAAGCCTTGGAAAGCACAATATGATTTCAGCTTAACCAGCTGAATATGAGCCAGCGTCTGCCCAGGTGGCCAAGAAGGTCACCAGCATCCTGGCTTGTACCAGCACTAGTGTGGCCAGCAGGACCTAGGGCAGGGATCATCCCCGTGGACTCTGCACTGGTGAGGCTGCACCTTGAATCCTGGGGTCAGTTTTAGGCCCCTCACTCCAAGAAGGTCATTGAGGGGCTGGAGCATGTCCAGAGAAGGGCAACGAAGCTGGGGAAGGGTCTAGAGCACAAGGCTGGGGAGGAGCAGCTGAGGGACCTGGGGTGTTGAACCTGGGGAGAAGGTGGCTCAAGGGAGACCTTCTGGTGCTTGACAACTCCCTGAAAGGAGGTTGGAGTGAGGTGGGGGTTGGTCTCTTCTCCCAGGGAAGAAGCAATAGGAGAAGAGGAAATGACCTCAAGTTGCTCCAGAGGAAGTTTAGGTTGGACATGAAGAAAAATTTCTTCACCAAAAGGGTTGTCAAGGGCTGTGCCAGACTGCTCAGGGCAGTGGTGGGGTCCCCATCTCTGGAGGGATTTAAAAGATGTGTAGATGTGGTGCTGAGGGACATGGTTTAGTGTTACCTGGCAGTGCTGGGTTAACGGTTGGACTTGATGATCTTAAGGATCTCTTCCAACAGAAACAATTCTATGATTCTCCCATTCTCTGTCACGCATCACATCCTTACATTCCTGCAAAATTATTCTTCGGTGTTTATTTCCCATTTCTCTATATATCTAATTCCCCTTTTGAAAAAAAAGTGTTGCAAGTTAGCTTTTCTAGTTGCAAGTAGATTTTCTCCTCAGCAAGATACCAGTGGTGACTCTCCCGGGAAAGCATTTTTCTGGTTTGGAGGGTCTATGCAAAAGAAAGATAATTGTGAAAGAAAAGACACAATTTGAGCCTCTTCAGTATTAATTCCTGACGACTGGCTGAGAAGCCTGACGTTTCCTGCTGTACAAAGCCCTCTTTGACCATGTCCCCAGTATCTTACACCACACTGTGCAGGCTGCTTACACGTTTGGTTTTGATCACGTTTTCTTATCTTAAAGATAAGGTTAGATTGTGATGATTTTCAGGCTTCTTATGTCACATTCCTGAAAGATAACTTCTTAGGACAGTCATTTCCGGGCTAGGTATTTTTAAGAGATAGGTTAAAGATTTTAATTTAATTTCTCATTTTATTTATTCTATTGCACGAGAACTTGAGAGAAGCAAACTAGTGTTCTGAATGAACTGTGCTCCACCAAAACACGCATCTACAGTATTTGCAAACACCAACTCAAAACAAAACACATACTATCATTTGTATAACTTCTGGCTTCAGTCCCAGAGCCCAACTGCCAACCCAAGCTAACATACCTAAGAATAGACTGTCAGTGCAGACTTTAAGTAATTTATTTGTATGTGAGTGCCGCTTCTTGAGTTAATGCACATCTGAGAGTAGCCACAGCCCGTGTTGGACACCCCTGCTGCGACATCTGAGGCTCAATTCTGCAGTAAACTGAGCTACTCTACACGCAGGCATTGGAAGAAGGTGTTTGTTTCTTCCAAACACCCGGGAAGAACTCTGGAAAGATACTAGAGAACTAATACTATTTATACGACAACCAGAATTTAATCTTGATAGCTTCTGTTAACAGTTAATGCGATGTGTAAACTCCAGCTTTTGCTGTGTCAAACACAAATTAAAATCTAGCATCACACCAGAGTATCCCACCAAGCATCGTGTTGTTTAAGTGGTGTTACCTTTCCAATAAGCTCTACAGCCAAACAAACAAACAAAACCCTAATTATAAACCAGTCATTACCATAACAAGATTTTCTACTAGAGAAATGGAAAGAAGTCATTTCATAGGTGACATATTCCTTATATACTGCTTTATTTGGCCACAGTAACCAAGTCCACTGAATTACAAAGATAAAATCACAGGTGAGCCCGTCTAGTGAACGTGATCTGTATTTTTTGGAAAATTCTGGGAATGTAATTAACAACAACAACAAAATCATCTTGTAAATGGAATCCCTTAAAGCAAACTGTGGGGACCACGGTCATCCTTCTGCCTCATTACTGCTTCCTACTTTAAAATAAGAAGGGGTAATTATTGAGTACTGTCAAAATACTCACAGCTTCACGAGCCCTGGGGATGACTTCAGGGCACTCAGGCTGCTGAGACGGACCTTAAACTGCCACCATTTTCTGTGAGATACATGACCCTGTTGTGGAAACAAAAAACCCCACAAGACAACCTGTTTCCAAACATTTGCTTTCAGGTGGGTGTGGTAACATTATTACGGAGCCTAGTTTATTATTTATTCTGATTCTATGTATTTATTATGCTTATTATGAAGTTTACAGACAGCGCACATGCTACAATTCGCTGTTATGACCAGAATCTCTGCAGCTTGACTCGTCTGTGCACTGCATTTAGAACTTCAAGCCACCTTGGTGACCCTGTGGTTGCCCCAGTGTACAATAGATGGGAGTTTTAGCCGTATATATAATTTACTTTATTAAATGTAGGAAGTTACAAACTGACAGAAACTTCTAAACATGAAGATGTGAAAAAGATGGCAATATCAAATTCTCAAAATTCAGAAAGCCTGAAAAGTCAGAACTGAGGTTGGCCACACAACCTTAATTGAATTTTTTGTATGAAAAAATCATCTATCCCACTGGTGAGCCTCTAGCCCCCTCATTTATTACTCACCTTCCATCTGGTCAGGCTCCAATCCTGAGTCCTCAGTGCTCAGTCCAAGCTCATTCCTGAGCAGATTTGTCTTATAAATTGAAGGAAGCAAAGGCCCTGTAGAAAAATCATGCCATTAAAGACTGCATCATACTACATCCACACAAGTGGAGCTAATTCAACAGACAACCAAGCTGAAGTCTGGCATTTCTAAAAGCCTGCAAGCTTGGGTCTGGCATTATATAGTTAACACGGTTTTATGCGTATAGCAGCATAAATGCATATTCCACGGCTCTGTCAAGCTGTAAGAGGCAGCCGTTCGGAGGGTTCGTTGACCACACAAGCTCCTGTCACACAGCTGGGGTGGTGTGGAGTACTTGGCTCAATTTCACAAACCGTGTGTGCGTGTGCCCTCATTTCCCTTTGTATTTTTGGCTCTGCCACCCAAGGGGTCAGAGTGCGCTATTGAACCTAATGAAAACCTCCCCACATCTGGGCCGTAATCTCTTCCCTTTTACTGCTTGTAATACAGATACGAACGCAGAGGTTGACTCCAGTTAAAGGTCACAGTGTGAAGGAGTAGCACACCCAGAGAGGGGACTCCCTTTCTCCCATCCAAGAACGATCGATAGTGCAGCTTGGAAGGCTTCGTGACATTTTAGCAGATCACATTCCCCCACACCCTTCTCGACTCCCTCTTAGATTAGTTTTCAGTTTGCTTTTCTGTTTGTTATTTTTGGGGAATGAGGTGGGAAGTGCTTGTTTGTTTGTGGAGCGCTTGGCTAGGTTGGTTGCATACTTGAGTCATTTCCCATTACACTGATACTAAACATTCCTATAGACCCTAAAGCCTTTTTCTATTACATTCCTAACCACATCAGCTCCAGGTTTTACTTTAGAAACTGCTTCCTTTCTTTTCTACCTGTTATTCCCAACTGAAGATTTCATCAACTTTCAAGGAGACCCTGTAGATAAGCATTTAAAAGACGGGATGAAACAAGGTAAACTCTCAGGATTTTAACAAAACAGATGAAATTCAAAAGGTTTCTCACAGCAGTGTTTTATGAGGGCTCGTATCTCAAAAGGGCTGCAACACTTGATTCGACTTTGGCCCTGCAAGAGTTACATAGTTCTTTTTTCCTGCAAAATTATCTTTCTTAATTCAAAGGTTTGGCTCTATATCTGACGCAATCACAGTGATCCATATATACTAGTTGTTTGTTTGTTGTTGTTTTTAATATGATATTTATACATCCATTCCAATGTCAAATTTTCAAGACCTTTGCCTGCAAATTGGTTTATCTTTATTTTACTTTATATATTGACAATCAAAAGGGAGTCAAACTTGTCTGATAAGAACAATAACATGGATCTGCAGTGCAAATGGTTTTTATATGGTCAGGGTTCCTCCACATATTACGACCAAGTCTTTCTTCTATTTCTTAATCTATCAGCATTGCTCTATGGTGTTTGTTAAGAAAAGAAATGATCTCTTCAGTGGACTTCTATAAATTATCTGCCAATTTTAGACATAGAACTACTGTTTGGATGAGACCTGCCTACCCCTGGCCTGTTAAGCAGCTCTGAAAACACTTCAGATCTCTTGTATGTCAGCAGCTCAAAACCTAAAGATGCAATTCTTCTTTCTGAGCACCATTGCATTTTGTGTCTCTCTGGTCCTCCCCTGTACCACAAACATGTATCTCATTAGACTACATAACATCCACGTTTAATTACCCTGAGCAGACTAAAATTTGCCAGTTTCCATATGGCTGATCTGTTCAATCTGCCAGGTTTTTCATGATTTATTCAGAAAAAAAAAAAAAAAGAGGCAATTTACAAAAACAAATTCTTTGTTTCCCCACAGAAAGACCAGTTTCTATTCTCTGAGCCAAAAAAACTAGAACTAAACAATATGCACAACAGAAGCAGATGTAGCTATTATAGTGTGGCCTGGTGCTTTGAGAAAAGGGACAGCATGAGTAAAATTAATGCGTTAATACATTTACTTCAAGGCATTTAACCTTCTCTACTTAACACCACTCATGTTATTCTTCCGGGTGTAAAAAAATGCAAACTTCTTCACCTGGGTTTGCTGGTCTGCAATCCCATCACCAGAACCCGGCACCGTGTCCTGGTTTGAGGTAGAACTCAACCAATTCTGACTCTAAACCTCAACACACCGTTAGGTGCATAAAAAGGAAAACACCGAGAGTATGTCTCTACATTTCTAAATACAGTCAACAACCGCTGTTGTTGTCAAATTCAGCATTAAACCAAGGGATCTAGTTTGTATCAATACACTTTAATTGGTTTTCTGGATGACATCTCCACAGAATAATGCCAGGATCAGTAGTGAGCACCGGGGCTGTATTAGCAGAGTAAACATTAAGTTATTATGTCCCTTTCAGAGAGCACAAAAGTTACTCTAGCTTGAAGCCATATGGCCTAGAAGCATGTTGACATATCTCAGCAATAAAGGGTTATGTTACAGAAGGGACCACGTCGAGGAGATGAGGAAAGCTGGATCGGCTACTTGACCAGTGTCACATCTCTGAACCCGGCGTAAAGAGCTCGAACAAAATGACATGAACTCATCTGCGACCACTGTCTAGGAGCGGAGACCTTTAACAATGGCAGCACCTGCCAGATCGCCGTTCTCCTCCCCAATAAAGTCACCAACAGCCCCCTCACTGTTCTGTCATGTGCCTGGCACAAGGCCCCTATTGTTACCAGCCACTCTCACTCCAATAATTTCTCCTCTAAATGACACTGCACCACCACAGGTCATTTCAAGGGGACTGAAAAGAAAGATTTTGCATCTGTTTTGAGTTGTAGGCACCAAGGGGGAGGGGGCTCGAAACCCCTTGATAGCTGGCAAATGGTAATAGCAAAATGTCTCTATTGTTTGTGTCTGAACAAACAACCATACTACATGAGAGTTTTTATTGTCCTCAAGGCAATCTGCCACGAATGCTCCCCTTTGCCCATACTCTACAAAGAGAGAGGGGGGAAAAAAGTAAAAAAAAAAAAAATCACCACAATAGTCACAGTTAGGAAACCTTAGTGAGAGTTTAATGACCAGCTACCAACTAATGGATGGTGAGTAGCATATGGCAGAGCTTGGCCTCTTCACATATTGATTAAAAATAATTTAAAATTTAAAGCCAAGTTTGTTTGACAAGGTTCCAGCTTCTCAGCAGCCACTTAACAATCTGAATAAATCTGAAGGGGAAAAGCTTAATTTCTAACCCAAGGCAAAGCAGAACAAATTCATTGTCACATTACATAATTGAATCTATTACATTCACCCAAGATTAACAGCCAACACTTAACGATTTTCTTCCTCTACCTAAAATATTTGTTGATGTAAACAGCAAAGCAAGTCTTTGTAATATGTGGTAAACCTTTTTAGAGTGCCTTTATTAGACCCTCTTTATTAAACACAAACACTAATGGCCATAATCAAGACTCGTTCGTCACTTTTTAACCACATATTATTATTTAATGCCACAGAATGATTCTATTCTTACATCCTCGAAGCATCACTCGAGTTAAATGGTCATATTTTTTATACACATCTTTGTGTCCTTTTCTAGAGTGATGAATGTCAGAAGCTGGAGCACTTGAGATAATTGTTCCTACTGAATGGGTTTAAATAAAGTCTAACTGGATTACTTTTTATTTGCTTTCAAAACCAGCTACACACAGTAGAAAATAGATCAGATAACAACATAGAAATTACAGTACCTGTCTCTAGCAAGAGTCAGATGTGCAGCTAAGAAGATGCCAAGTAAATGAACAACAAAAAAAATGCTGGTGCTGATTTTTAAGTGATGATTATTTGGAAAAGGAAAAAGGAAACATCTCCTACAGCCCAGCTATACCCGGAGTGAGGATCTGGAGAAAGACTTTGGATATTTGGCAACGGACATAAATTGGTGGCTAGAGCACTAGGTTGGTATCAGGTCTGTCATCTGCTCCAGGTTCAGACGCTGAACTGCTTCATAACCTTAGCCACGTCACTTCATCTCTTGCTTCTCTCGTACTCTTTTTGCAGTGGCTGCTGCAAAATGTTCTGATCTTTCCTGAGGCTCTACCCATTAATTCAACACAAAAGAGTTACCAAAAAGAGGGTTCAGAGCTGAGACTTTCACTGGTCTTCAAACCCACTACAAACATTTCCCTTACATGACAAAGGCAAACGGCAGGTATTAAAAAGTTCAAAATTTGTCTTTTGGAGAATGTTTCACCCCAAGTGCTCCAGAGAACACCATGGTCAACCTAAGATAGCAGCGAGCCAAAGTATCTGCAGGATTTCTACAGGTTACCATGGATCAGCTGAACTGGCATAAACTGCAGGGTGTAGGGAGCGCAAACAACTCACAGTAGCACAAACCACCTGGTTCCTGCAAACCACTGTCAGAAGACACAGCAACACCCAGAAGCTGTACTGGGAACTGCTTTTTCAGGTGTGAAGAAACAGCAGGTAACCGAGGGGAGGTGTTAGAAAGCACAGTACTGATGATGTGATGGCATCTATAAAAGGATAATGGCAGAAATGATGGGGAAAGAAACTACATGTCCCTTTTCTAAGTAGTGGCAGCAACAAGGAAGCAGGCAGCTCAAGACTGGAGATTCAGTTTTGCTCTTCACCAACAGTTCTGTTGATTACACAGAATCACAGAATGGCTTGGAAGGGACCTCAAATATGATCTAGTTCCAACCCCCCTGCCATGGGCACAGACACCTCCCACTAGACTAAGTTGCTCAAAGCCCCGTCCAACCTGGCTTTGGGCAGCTCCAGGGATGGAGCATCCACAACCCTTCTGAGCAATCTTGTCCAGTGACACGTTTTAGAAAACTGACTTTAAAATTTTTTAACAGGTTTCACTTGGTTACATCTGCTCATTTGTCTTTAATGGAATTACTAAAATACTTATTAAGAATTCAACTTATTTCTAGAGCTTTTCTGTTGTGCCAGCACATTAGTCCATGAGGAACTTTGAAAGAGATTAAGGTACATAGCGATGGATACAGAAATAGAGCTCCTAAACTGCCACAGGAGTTGAGATCCAGCTTAAATGCTTTTAAAAGAACACCACAAAAAACCCCCACTAGATACCAAAAAAACCCACTTTCAAGCACCTATGCATGTGTCAAAACCCACCTAACAACCATGCATTAAGTGCAGAGTGCTCCTCAGAGATAACAAAGAACGATTGTTGCATTTTACTGATTGGAAACTGGCATGCAGCAAGAGATTTTTCTGAGGTCACACAGGAAAATCTGTGTCAACACCAGGATTAGAAGTGAGATCATCTGGCTTCCAGCTCCATAAAATCATCCTTCCTCTCCAAAAAAAAATTACTTTTCTAATAATAAAAGCCACTACAGGAAGGGGTGGTCTTCTGTTTTTGTCTTTTAACTTCAGAAATATAAGGAATTATCAGCTCTGGTCCTCCCTGCATTTGGACTTCCTAGATGCTTCCTGAACACAGCCAATGCACACTGAAGGGAGGCAAGACGTTAACAGCTTCATTCTCATCTCATTCCTCCCCCCGTCCATGCTCCCAAACAGCAGCAAAATTTAGGATTTAAATCAAACCAATCCTTGGCACGTCCACTTTTCTTTTAGGTATCTTTGTGGAATCTGACCATGTCCCAGTCTTTAGTGTGTTCTTCCAGTCTACAAGGTAGGAAGTACTGCTCTCCATCAAGAGATGGGGAACAAAGGTATAGACGAGGGACTTGCTAAAAACCAGACATGCAGGCAGGGTTTTGAAAGTAGTTTCCTAAATCAAGGCCAGTGCTTTGTCTGATCTACCTTCATCTCAAAGGAGGAAACTGTGACTCAATGTGGTTGCCAGGATTACCTTGTATTAACTCATATCAGCCAAGCATAAAACATCAAATATATACAGGTTTGGTGGTATTTATTGTACATTCAACACAGAATATGTTATATATGTTTGGTTGATTTTCATATTTGTGATCACAGAGGTGTGCCATGTTGGCAGGAACACACAAACAACTTCTCCAGGACTGCAGCTGCCGTGAGAGCTCTCTAGCAGACCACAGGTATTGACTAAATGTCTACTGAAATAATTTTTTTCATGGTCATACCAAACATTTTATAAATCTGGCATTTGTAAAAACAGAATAAAACCGAAGTGTTTGCAGACCATACCTAAGTGCCTTCCACAGAAAAGCTGCTGAGGACATCAAGTGTACCATCATTTCCTCCTGGGCAATTGTATATTGCCCATAAACTTCATTAGAGTTTATGCGCACACAAATGATATCTGAAGTAGCTGTCATTAAAGTTAATTAAAATCTCCTGTCTGAAGAGAAAAATAATAGGACCTGGGAGTGCATTTGGAAGCCATTATGGACGGTCCCTGTGCTCTGTGGTAGGGCACATGGCAACCAAAACAGCCACGTGTGAGTGCAACAGTGGAGAAACACACAGCACTGAAGAGCAAGGCAAGGCAGAAGGGAAGGGCTGCAGCCTTTGCACCTCCCAGGGATGTTGGGTCTTTCTGCCCAACATCAGGATCTGACAATTTTTATTATGGCAAATATTCTCCAAGAGAAAAGACAAGACAGATTAAGAAATCCTCAGTGAAGAGGTCTAATCCTGGATCTTACTGAGCACTGAGGAGATCTGCCTAGGAAGGAGAGCACTCAGCACTTCCCAGGGAAAGTCAGGGAAGCGCAGGTATTCACAGAACATTTGTAAAAACCACTTCTGCCACAGATATTTCAGGGCCATGGAGGACATCCTCCTCCCTTCCTTGCCCCCGCTTCTCCCAGCAGCTCAAGTAAAAGTCTGCTGCCCTGAGCTATCTTCCTTAGCAATCTGATTAACATATGGACACACTCTGGCTTACTAAAAACAGGAAATCAATTTGAAAGGCAAGACAAATATTATTTGCTTTCTTCCCATCTGCTGTGATATGCGAACACGCCTGCTTTCAGCAGCGATACAGCCGTATTGATTTAGGATATTTATAGTGTATACGCCGTTATCAGGCCAGCTATCAAAGGGCTGTAGGAAAGGCTGTTTGACCCTACAGGCTATTTAAATATGTAGTCGCTTAAAAAAAAGTCAGATTTTCTTATTCAAGTTGACAGCAATACTATTTCATGTCATGCCTAAAGATACCATTTCCTGCTTTGCCATCTACTTCTGTTTGATTGCAAGTCAAATTAAATGTAATTGTTAAAGGTCGCTCCTGTCTGCATGGTGACCCCAAATGCATTTCCAGGCTACTGCCTTGACCCTCTGGGTCTGCAAAAGGCTGGTTTCCACAGCACGGTTGCCTTTTTACCCATAATCAGGCTGAGTCACTTTGCTAGAGGGAGCACAGAAAAGCCAGAGGACCCTTTACCATAAGCACAGGCTGCCTTTTAAACAGATGACTTTTAAGAAGTCTCTATATAAATAATCAAACCCAATAATTCTGAAGTGGCCACAGATAACTATCTAAAAAGAGACAGCACCGTGTGCTCCCAGTGGCAGCCTGGGCTGAAATGTGAAATATTGGATTGGCTGGCTGCTGGGAGTATATAAGCAATATCTTTTCTAATAATATTGTATTCAATCCATAAATACTTCTCCGCATTGCTCAAGCCTTACTAAAAAAACCTCAGAAGTTGTCAGGAGGGCTTATTCTGAATATGAGCCAAATTAACGAAGGTCTGTGCCCATAGAGAGCTCCGCACAGCACCGTGAGGCTCTGCTGAGGGACATGGTGTGCACACATGTCATGCTGTCTCTCACAAATATAAGCTAAGATGTGCAATAACTTACAGAAGGCTCATGCCCACCTGGTCAATAAGTAAAAATAGAATATTAAATATATGTCTCATGAAGACAGATCTTTAGGATGCTCCAAACTTAAAGGGGAATCCTCAGGACTGACCTATATTTTCCAAAACTTTTGCAGGCATGAATTCACATACAGGAAAACTTCGTTTCATGCCTCTCACACAGTTAATGGCTCCTACAACACATTTTCTGAGATGCAGGTGGAACTCTCAATATTTCCTCTTTCCACAAACTGTAAAATGTTGCTATTTAACTTGCCATCGCCAACTCAGAACTATTATTTCAGGCTCTTTGCAAACTCAGGCAGTCACACTTTGGTTTCATTCACGTTGAAAATATCTTGCCTTTGACAATGCAATTGGAAACCCACTTATTTGAATGAAGTCTGGTTGTCTGGAAAACTATTGAAATACTACTGTTGCTTTTCCTGGGCAGCGGCATCTCCCAGGAGGTGTGTTCCACCATTCAGGTGCCATTTAAAACTGGTGCCATTCTTGCCGTTAGCCACAATAGAGAATAACTGGATTTCTGCAGCAGATAACTGGCTAGCAAACATCTAAATACAGTTTTAGGGAAGTCCAAGAGGAAGGAGTTGAACTAGCAGCAGGGTATGAAATCAGCTGGGGTGATACCAAGTTATGACATGACTCAGATGCAGGAGGGACTGTTGTAAGCCACTGACAGCAGTGCCACTGGCAGGACAATTGTAACTCTCTGCACAGCATGTTTCTCAATGACCAAGGGTTGTGCTGGGAATTAATCACCACATAGACCCTGCATTGGCCTCCTGCCTAGAAATAAATTTTGAGTTCTTCCAATTCCCCCTGTTAGTTTCTTCCATCTTTCACCTACCAAGGCATCTTGCTGTCCCCTCATGCACAGGAGGGTGTGAAGGATTGCAGTCTTTTCATAATGAGCAAAATTTGCAACGAAAGTCACAGAACTAATTTGCAGGGTCAGCTAAGCCTCGTGTCTCAAAGGCACTAAGATGGCATCATGGGAACAGCTCCTCCTGACCGGAAAAAGCATGTAATAGGAAATTCTGACATCTGGAAGAGCACATCTGGCAACCATAATGTTTCCAAACTTGCTAGGAGTCTTTGTAAGCCTTTTACACCAAATTATTACCAACTTCCTTGTGTCGTGTTCTCTCTTTACAAGGTGTGCCCCTATCGCCCACCTTTCTCCCGTTGAGCAGCATCAATTCTACAGTAATCACTTGTTCATCTGTAGCCCAGTGAAACTTTTAAGAGATTCCTGGTGACAGTGAAACCTCAAGAAGTTTACAGTGAGTTGCTTCTCAGTTGTTCAGAATTATATGGCTGTTGAAAATACCCAGTCCAAGCTACTAAAAAGAGCACAGGAAGGAACACAAAAATCTTCTGGTTCAGACCTTAAGTCATTCTCCTGCCTACAGAGGGTAGGAAGAAGCTCTCATGTATACTTAGATCTGCTCGACATGAGGCTTCTTGCATGTTTCTCTGAGCATTCTGGGGTTGCTGCTTTCAAACATACCAAGACATGCCCATGAAAGAATCCCTATGATAGTTTTGAGCACAACAAGATCATCTTTCACACATGGTAGAATAAACTGACAGGAAAAAAAGGATATCTCTAAACAGTTTCCGAGTCTATCAAAACACTATGGCATTAAAAAGTTTCTGCAGCCCTTTTACCAAAGTAAATTGCTCTAGTTTTCAAAGGCATCTCATTTGCTACATTGTTGTGACTTTTTCTTGTTCAAGTCCTTTCGTGTGTCCTTTTCCACTTACCACATCCAGCTTCTACTCTCCCGGCCCCACAGTTCTCTACCAACGTAACCCAGAGACTACCACCACCTAAGAGCTTGGATCTCATTCATCCTGCTCTTCGCTGCCTTCCAAACCCATCTTTTCACTTATTGCTGCTCTATCTTGCCAGCACTTTGCAGCTGGAACTGTAGGTCTGCACTCGCTGATAAACATCTAGCACAATGTTTGTTGGCAAATATCCAATATATAAAATAAACACACAGAAATTATGTCTCCACTGTCTTGTGCACAGCAACTAAACACAGTTATTGCTCCAAATGCATATCAGAACAGGCCAAATCATAATGCTTTTTGCCAGATTCTTTTTCCACTCTTATTTAATCAAGCTTTCTGTTAAGCCAAGAACAAAGTAGAAGCTGAGACTGGATGTCCCCATGCCTGCTCCAACAAAAATTGTTTTTTCTAGGTGGACTTAATTGAAAGGAAAAGGGTCATATCTATAACATTCTGTACATGTCTGAAGCTCACCTAAAATTACAATAACTATGTGATGCTGACTGTTGATTCACAGAGACCTGAACGGACTAAAGGTTTCATTTTCACTGTGCAAGCCCAGGTAATTTTCCTCACACGTTACCTTCAAGTATCCGTGCCTTGACATTTGAAGAAATACCAAAGATACTTTCCCCAACTCGATGTGTGTTCCCTGTACAGACAGAGGGCATTTCACAGGAGTCGGTGGAACAGAAACATAAACAAACCCTGGTGCCCTGGTTAGGCCTCTGAACAGGAATGCCAAACACCTCCCCCTGCTCTCTGTCACTGATACCTCCATCCCCATGGGTCACCGCTGGTGGCCACAGCTTTTAATCACACGCTGGGCCTCCAATGATTTATCACCCCTTAATAGTTTTTGTGTTGAAGATTCCCAGTTGGCAGCTCAGCTCCCCTTCCCCCCCGCCACGTAGCATTACCCAAGAGCATCAAAACCAAAGCAGGGAAACATACTGTCCATGTGGAAGCAGAATTAATGATGTTTACAAAAACTATCTGTTACTGACAGGCGTTTTTAGCAAATAATTAGTGACACCATAACAGAATTTAGGAATTATGCAAAGGTTATAAACTTAAGGACTTGAAATCTAGTCAGTGTTTCCAACAGACTGCACGGTGCATTTAAAAACACAGTCAGTCTGGCTTTTGAGAAATTCTTGCTATGAGATTCAGTTTAGCTTTCAGGCCCAAGGTGCTTCAGTGGAACTTCCTTCCACATCACAGTGAACAGAAACACTGTGCACAGGAACAACTCCAGCACAGAGTGCCAGCACGGGATGTGACATTTCTCAGTACGTAACCAAGATTTGTCTCACAGGGAAACACTGATGCAGCATTTTTCATCCACTGGTCTCAAAAGTTTCCTGAGCTTACCTCCATTTCAGTGCTGAGCTGACTTTCCAACTCACAGAGTGGGATGACGCCTGAACCAACCTCAGTCCTCAGCAAAAAGTCTTTGTGACAGACCTAGACATCTCTCGGGAATAAACTTCTTCCACTTGATGAGACTTATTGGGAAGCAACGGTTAAGATTCCACTTCGAATAAAGAATAAACATCTTCAGTCCATACCGAGTCTACGTCACGTCTGTGTCTCAGATTCTGGCAGGAAAGGATTCTTCTCACTCAGGTGGCAAAACTTGTGCAGGTGGTGATGCTGGCAGTGATCAGGATAACGATGGTCCATCTCCTTCTCTGCTGGAGTTTGTCTGATGGATCCAAACAACCCATCTAGCTCATTGTGCTGTAAAACAAGGAAGCAGACACACTTCCGTTGGGGGTTCTGAACAGAGTTAACCTACACATCGTGCACAGGAGCCACATTACTTCAGCCACTGAACGAAGGAGTTTGACAATTTATTAGGATTCGTTCTAGTGGAAAAAAGATAGACCCTTTATACAAACGGGTTGTATTTCACTCCTGTTGCTCTTCTTCCCATCCCTAATGCTACTCAGTGGTCTAATCTAGGATACATAATGCTAGCAACAGAAGAATCAGGTAGAAAAACTAAAGTAAGAAATTATAATGACAAGCTTACACTCAGAAAACCTGCAAATAAAGTCCAAAAGGCAAAGAAATCCAACTCATATCTTGGATGGAAATTACCGGGCATGTGCAGGAGGGTCCCCTGTTGCCCAGGACGGGGACGCAGCTTCAGCACGCCACTCCTTCCTTCCCACCCAGCTCTCATGCTTGCGGAAAGCAGGGTGACAGCAGGGAAAACAGGGATGGAGATGTGTTCTGGGCTCATCCTGGCATGGAGCTGTAATGCAGCCAAGGGACACACACTGGTGCAAGAGCTGAGAAATACATGCCGGTGCCTCATTTTATGTATAGCTTTAGCAAATGCCAACATTTTGGAGGCTGCTGTATAACATGCAAGCAGCAAATGTTATGTGGATAAGGTGTATTCTTGATGTATAATCTCCGTGGGCTAAGTTTCAATGATACCGAGCACTCATAACTGTAACTAAAATCATGCCATTCTTAGTGATTTTAATCTCTAAAAATAAGACTCTCTCTGTTCTATGTGAAGCTATTATCTGTAATAACACATATCTACAGATATCTAAATACAAACTTTATTTACTGTACAAAACCCAGCCTGCAACACTACCTTACAAACGAGGGTGTCCACAGACAAAAAATAACTTACCCGGGAGCAAAGGCACTCACCTCTAGCCCAGGATTACAAAACAGGCACCTTCTGACATCCCAGTAGTGCAGATCGCAGTGGTTCTCATCACTGGTGCATCACTTTACAAAGGCAGAGAAGAATAATAAACAAATACAATTGTTGAACTTAATTGCTAGCACACACAGCATTTTTGCCTTATGTCATACAACTGCCATGGCCCTACATGGTAACAGGTCCTTACCAAATAGGTGTATGTGGAACAGGGGCAGGCCAGAACCCTTATAAAGCAAACTGCTTCTTTCTTACAGTTTTACCACTTGCCATAGACTGTGCTAGAAGAGCTAAAATCTAAAGCTAATACACAGAGGGGTTGTTTATTGCATTGTATGGACCAAAGGAGAATTTCCTGCATGACACTGAATGCAGAGTGCACAAAAATTCCTCTGAAGCCCGCAGAGAGCATTGAACAGACCCTCCTCTGTATTAGCCTTTTTCTCACATATCTGTGTTTTGAATTTTAACGCAGCTGTGAAGGAAAAAAAAAAAAAGCAACACCAATAATCTCGCCAATTGGGCGTTCAAATGTCAGAGACAAAGGCACGTTTGGTGAGGAGATGAGTTTGCTGTGGGCAATGGCTGTGTCAGACAGCCAATGACATCACTCCCCGTGCTGTCTCCATCACGATTTTCCAGAGCAGGATTACAGTGATGACAGATTCCATTCCAAAACTCCCAGGCAGCTCTTTACATAGATGTTAGCAGAACAAAAGCATTACACGAGATTTCCTCTCTCCGTCAAGCAGCATTTGATGTTCTCTAATCCTCACCTTGGGAAAAGCATTCAAGAACCATATGGACTTGCTGTATTCACACAGGATGTCCTGTCTCGTTGCTAAAACTCACGAGTTAAGGAATCTCTGTGGGGCAGAGAAAGCAGGTTGTGTCTTTTATTTCCAAGAAGAGGGCAGGAATACCCCCTAAAGCTATGCACATCACCCTCAGCCGAGTGAAATGGTGACATGTTCCATAGAAGTCTAGTCTGGTGACTTAATGGGGAGCAGAAATACAGAAAAAGCATCAGCACTTTCTGCTGTATTAGAGAATTTTTCAGTAGCCAGAAATAAGTGACAAAATTTAAAAATTTCTTCTACTTCTGTCTTTAAAAAAATTCAGTCCTCCACTTGTCCAGAATTTTGACCACAGCTGGTTGATTATGGACATGTAGGCAGGTACAACACTTGACATTTGGACAGAAGCTTTACTTTAAAGTTAATAACCAGCATTTTAAGGCATTTTAACCTAAACCCACCCAGTAGCTCAGAATTCAATGTCCAATGAATCTAGCTCCCTTTTCTAATCCAGTTGTCTACGGACTTTTCACATTGGCTAGAAGCTACCCAATTAATATTTTTACTTTGTACAGAAACTCAATCTTATTTGTATCTATTACCAATCACATAATCTTAGATAACATCATCAGCATCAATCATCTGCAGTCTGCTGTGTCACCCTTGACCTGACTAGAATTTTTTTCCTCTCCTTCACGGGATGAAATCCAACAAGCAAAGGAGCAGCTTAAGTCACATTTTCAAAATTCGATGCGTGCAATTGTTCACGTAACATTTACCCATTTTCCTGCTCTGTACATAGCAGGAATGCTCAGAAGCTAAAATCAAATAAAAACACTAGCACACATTCTTTTAGAGTTACCATTTTTTAAAACTACCCTTAAAATATTAGAGCTCAATCTTTTTCTCAGCCTTCCATACTCATACAGCTCTCTGTTGGTATTTAGTTAATGGACAATCAAAGGATGTTTAACAGGTGTTACTATAAAGAACCCTTCACACTTGAGAAAACTGCTTCATGGTTATTATTTAAGTATGTCTTGTGGTTTGGAGCCATGCTTAAAACTTTAGATTTCTTACATTACCCAGTTCCCTGCACCAGCCTCCGTTTTATTAACACAATGAAGACAAGCTGTATGTTTCAGACGTGAACTCACACGAAAACGCCTCCAAATTCAGAGCTACCAATTGATTCAGGTCCGTCTCTGCTTGTTGTACAATTCTTTTGTCTCCTGTTGGATTCTGGGTGTATTCTGGTATTTCTGCAGAGTGATGAAATGAATTTAGATTAAGTGCACAGCTACTGCCACGCTGCCCACCCCAAGTGGCTCAGGCACCGTCTGCCTTGTTGCAGTGACCTCCCAAGTCCCCAGGATTTCTCTGTGCAGACAACACAATCATAATTCATCAAAAAGGCCAAGGAATGATGTGTGTAGCAGGACAGTTTTGTTGTTTTTTTTAACTTTTCACTGCAAGCAAAGGGTTGTAATAAGAAAGCATTAACAACATGTCACTGTGAGCAGAAACAGTTTCACATCTTGGGTAGCCTGAGAAGCAGACAAATACCGTGACTGTCTTTTTCTTCTTCATGTCCTTGTATAATTGATCTTGAGGTAGGAACTTTGCATTCTGGCAGAAGCCTGGATTAAAAACCTAGACCGACAACAGTCAGCCATCAGTCTTGAGGCCATCTATCCTACCTGCAACCATTTGCTATTTAGAAACTCGAAGTCTCAGGCAGAGAGATCATCTGGCAAAGAGAATAAATGCTCAGTGCACATCCCCATTCATTCCTCCTATTCTTTTGCTAATTCCTATCTATTCCTCATCACTCTCATGCTCATTCTTTCAGTAATATTTATATACCCCATTACTAAGCATCAGGAAAGAAGAACTAATTGCTTACTTCTCCCAGATACAATTTCCAAGAAAAATTGAAGTGTGAATTTCCCAGAACCACTGCAGATCAGGATGCACAGACACCTTCAGCATACCGCCAGGACCGTCTGCATCTCCGTTACATTCATTGCTCCTTGCACCATTCCTGAAGTGCAAGGTGGCACCAGCGTTAAAAATACCGTCACTATAAGGGCTCTTTCTCGCTGCCCAGGCAGTGCTGCTTGTACCGATGGAAGGAAGCTACTATGAAACCTCCCTGTGATGAGACAGACTCCTTCGAGTCAGCTGGACACGAGCGCAATTGTCCAATGCAGATGTACAGAACATACAGCACACGTGGCCTGCTGTACTTCCTAAACAATTCTATTACTCAAGCTAATCTTCTTAAATCTTTAAAATCATAGAATCATTATGGTTGGAAAGGACCACCAGGATCATCAAGTGCAACCTTCATCCTAACAACTCTCTAGCCATTAGACCACAGCCTCAAGTGCTACATCTACTCGTTTTTTAAACACCTCCATGGATGGTGACTCCACCACCTCCCTGGGCAGTCCGTTCCAGTGCCCAGCCAATCTTTCAGTAAAGAACTTCTTCCTAATATCTAATCTAAACCTCCCCTGACACACCTTGAGGCCATTTCCTCTTGTTCTATCATTAGTAATTTGGGAGAAAAGACCAACACCAGCCTCACTACAACCTCCTTTTAGGTAGTTGCAGAGAGCAATGACGTCTCCTCTCAGTCTTCTCTTCTCCAGACTAAAGAGCCCCGGTTCCCTCAGTTGCTCTTCATAAGGCATGCTTTCCAGACCCCTCACCAGCTTCGTTGCCCTAAGGTAGGTAAAATTTTCCAATTGTTAGCACTCTCCTTGGGTTTTTCCATCGGAATTCTTGGTCCCAAAGAGCAGCAATAGACTAAAGGAACTTTTCTTACTTCAGAACTCATTAACCTGTCACATTGTTTTTTCTTCTTTTTCAGATAACAGTTACAGCCTGTAGAATGTTTTGGGTTTTAAGTACGTTACACTGAAGATCTTCATGACCACAGTTTCCAGGGAACATGCAACATATAGTTTAACTAGCTTATGATCTTTCACTTTGTGCTCCTTGTTGAACAACTCCTCTGAAAGCACCCCTATTTTTTTTAACATTATGTTCAGACCTCTAACTACACTTCATCGGGTTCACCACACTTTCTGGTAAAGGAAACAAATTACTTCAAGAGATGCCTTTTAATTTTTTATGAATTGAAAGCAATTTGATCCAGCCCATGAGAGATGCAGTTTTCAAAGTCAAGGAAAATAATCTGGTGTCTAATCGTGTCGAAAGAATCAAACTTTACAGACTTCTCTTTAAATTCTCAGTCTACACAGTCATAGTCTTAGCCAGAGACAGCAACACTGGAGTAAAGAGGTATGTTATTTGAAGTTTTTTTCTAATATAATAAAGCGAATTTATTTTTTTTAATATAAGCAGCACACATTTTCTGGCTAGCTTTACTTTAAATGCATTTCATCTGCACAATTAAGATACTAAGCGCCCAACTATGTTGTTAGGAATTTAAGTGTGCCAGTACTGACAAATCATTGGCACTTAATGGTTCTGCCTTTAAAATCATCATAATTTGACTTCAGAGCACTGCGAAAAGCTAAAAAAAGATTTTTAAGAGCTGGAAAATGACTTTTCTTTCCAGACTGTTCTGAGTACTGTACATTCATTGTACTTTTGAAAGCAATGTGACTTGTGAAACTGGCAACTTTCCCACCCATAGCATCTTAGAGATGTTTATAGCACATACTATTTTAATTGCCTGATGACACAATTATTTGGAAATATACTAGTTTCACAATGCATTTGCTTCATATTTTAAACAAAACGCATGAGGTTTGAATAGCACTAAGGTCTGGACATAAGCCCAACAAAACAAGACAAACGTTAGGGAAAGGTGTCCATAATTCTTCCCCCTTAATGCATCCATGAACCTGTATGTGTAAGTTTAGGTGTTGCTAGGGACTCTGTCTGGCCAAAAACCATCCAGGTGCTATAGACAGGCATCACGGGTGAAGTCCCTGCTCCCTCATTAGGGCCTGAGGTTTATTCTAGACCATGATGTCTTAAGGGTGGTCTTCAAGGGAGCAGTGCCTGCCAGAGACCAGCATTGCTTTCTTCTGGTGAACAAAACCTCAGTCACTTATAGACAACTACTGTTGTTTAAAATAAGGAGCTACTGGACAGAGACAGTTACTCAAGAATTGTATTGAGTCATTTTGCAGTCAAATTACAATAACATGGGCTGATCTGCATAAACCAGGCCGCAGCATTTCATCCAAATCTGATGATAAAATGACTTTTTTTGTGCATAAATGGAGGGATGCTTATTAAGCAGAGCCTCTTCCTAGAGCTACAGGACATTGATTATACCTGAATGAGGTCTCTGCTGCTTTCTGAGCAAAGTTTGCCATCTTTTTGATGTATAAAATCCTAAACTGCCTTGGGATACACCTCCTTGCAGGATTGACTTTAACTCTATGTTGCAGTCATAAACCTGGAGTCTTCTGCTCTATAGAAACACTATCAGACATGATATTTAATAAGATATTTAATAAGGCAGAAATTCTTAATATGTGGGTCGGTTCACCACAACCATGTACAGCAACTCCTGCAGTTTTGGAGTGCATGCCTCACTTCCTATAAGCACTTACATGCAGCTAATCCAATCTGTTAACCCCCCATCCAACAGATTTGTTGTTAATATCCCACATTTTAACAGGTAGTCAGGGAAGTTGATTAGCTTGGTGAGTACATTCCACAGAGGTGGGAAAAGAGGAACATCTTTTAATGATTACATTTTGTTGCAGCTTTTTAATTTGGAAAGCTCCTTCCATGTCCTAAGTTTTTGTTTGGTTTGTTCTATTTTTTAATTTTCTTGCCAGGGCATGCAGGTAACCTTACAAGGCAAATTGAAGTTAAAAATAAGGGGAAAAATTTCTTCAATACAATTCACAATTTCAGACTCTTGAAACCACTTATACAATATCCTGTATGTGCAACAGTTAATTTCATGAGCTAATGGATTTTTTCATTTGTTTTATTTTACAAAGCACGTGTAATCCACACTGTAGTTAATACATGCACAGCTCAAGACATCTAATCAAAGTCCTACTAACTGCACTGGGCAACTTGCAAACTTAGGTCCTGCTGAAATATCTGAAAGCAAATCCTCTTAGGAGTACAAACTTGATTTATAGCAGCTCAAGATCTAACCTGTAGACGAGTCCATCACAAATATTTGGGTGTAGGAAAAACATGGGCACCACTCTGAAACTGGGATCTTACTGGAATGCCGTTGTGGAAAAGGTGTTTGGCCAGTGCTGTTTATCCTATTAGAGATCATGTTTGGGAAATGGGGACTGATGCTTAACTGTACCAACACTAGTAGGTGTCCCTATAATTTATCCCCTAATGGGATTTCCTCCCTGTGACTTCCCTCGCTCTGTGGCCTTGCTTATCACTTCAGTAGCCCTTGTAACAAAACAGGCACGTACATTCCACAACGTACATCACATCCTTAGAAGGAGCAAGGGTAGCCAGACACCCTGAAATATGGAATGTGCATTAGCAAGAGTGGTCCATAAAATTTCAAAGCCTGAGATCTTTTCACAGCCCGGCAGATTTTCCCATACAGCTTTCCACATTCCTAGTGTAACCCAATACGGGCACTGCAGGCTGAATGATAAACAGAGACTCCTTCAGGAAGCCTTGGGAAAGGGGAGCCTTGGAATATTACACTTTGCTCTAACTATTCCACAGGTGACTGTTAAGGTTGCAGAGCCCAGTTTTTTCAACTTGGTAGAAAGACAGGCAGAAACAGTGAGAATGGGAGAAAAGAAGTAACTAAAAATGTCTGGCAATGAGCTGCCGCTACCCTCAAACACTATCTTTTATGGCAAATTAAAATACTTTGGTACTTTCCAAAACTGGAAGAAAACAGCAGCAGCGTTTCAGCAGATAGGTGATTTAATATTGCTTTCGTATTAGGTGCACTGGTAAATTCTATTGTAAAATGTGGTTAGCAATACCTGCAAACCACAAGAAGCGTGAAAGCACATTTCTACTACTTGACTCTTTATCTGCCCTATTTACCAGCTCTGTGCCTGCCAGGTATAGCCTATACATCTATACTCACTGCAGCCCCAGCCCATGACACTGGCTACCCTCCAGGTCAAAGCGTAGCGTAATGTGGGAGCATCTTCAGAGCTGTTCTGCTTTACATCAGCTGTCGGTGACTTAGAGCTAGTGTAATTTTCAGGCATTGTTGGGATGTTTTGACCATACTCCCTTGCTTATAGCCGTGCACCCTATGTAGCGTAGGAACTGTTACACCACCAGAGTGACAGCAATGGGCTACCTTGCTCATAGACTTGTCTTTCATGGTGTAGATCCAGCAGACCAGTGCAAACTGACTACAGCAGAGCCGAAAAACAGGGCTAGGATGACTAATAAACCTTCTGAGCAGTCACAGCACATAGCAAGATCACAAAGGCTCTTAACGGGCTGCCCAGGGAAGTGGTGGAGTCACCATCCCTGAAGATGTTCAAAAAACAAGTAGATGCGGCTCTTCGGGACATGGTCTAGGGGTCAGGGAGATACTGGGATGAAGGCTGGAGCTGATGATCCTAGAAGCCTTTTCCAGCCTAAATGATTCTATGATTCTAAAGTACAAAGGATTTTTAAAAACTCCCACAGCTAATATACCACAGCCACTACATTGTGCCCGGATTAGAGCTGGGAAAGCAAGCTTCAGCAGGTAACATTTCCAATAGCTGTTGTGATCAAAAGAGGCAGTATACAGTTCCCCATCCTACAAAACCTGTCTGTTACTCAAAATTATCAGTGTAAAAATAGGTGCAACCGTATTTCTGACCATGAATTTAGGCAAAACACTGACCTGGATCATAATTTTATCAGCTGTTATTCTTGTTTATGGCTGGACAGCAAAATCAGATAGTATTGCCCGTGTTCCCGCATCGGACGTCTGCGTGACACAGACAGGAAAGATTTCAAGACAGCTGAACATACCTTGAGGGTGTATCTTTAGGCTGCTACAATCTGTAGATTATTTTTAAGATTTCTGCTGCTTTTGTTGGTAAAGAAACGTTTGCAGGAAGGAAAGGAAGGCATTTCTCTATTCTCTCTGCCTCCTCTCTTGGAACTACTCCAATGAGTTCTGTTACAGGCCACTAGATAAGGTAGGATAGAATTCATACAATTCATACAATACACCTGAAAGAGTAATAAAGCGTATTTTTTCTTTTTGCACATGTACACACCTATGCATGGCTCAATGCAGAGGATCACCAGTCTGAATCACATAGGCCTTGATGGCACAGAAATTATCACTGCTGTGTTCAGGAGAGATCTCACAGCTCCCAACACTGGTCTTTGAAAATTTTTTAAAGGAATGGAAGGAAATATTATCACAGGCTGTCCTGTGGTAATGCCACAGCCTGTAAATGGTCAATATGTATTTGTACATACCATGATATCAAAAGGTTATACATTCCAGAGTCGTCATGTACTGCTGAACTTATTTTCTTGTTGACATTACAGCATGCCATGACAGAAACAGAATTCATCACTGATACCCGTGCACTATTTTGCACCAGATTTAGCTGGTTTTATGGTGGAAAACTACACTTTGAATAACTCTACATTTTTGGAACCCAGCCTGAAACCTCAAAACTTTTCCCAAATGAAACTATGTTAACAAAAATCTCAAACTCATCAGCATGGAAGTTACACATACTCTTAGCTAGAGAAACATATAATGAGCAGAATCTGGGGAGATTAATTCCCCCCCACACACCAGAAATGAGGCAAGCATCTTCACCTTCATGTTCAGTAAATCTTTCTCCGTCCTACTGAAGAATAATAATTGTTCTTATGGGATTGACATAAATTTGAAACAGCACTTTTTAAAATAACCCGCTATTTGAACGTTCTAATTAATTAATGAGAGCCACGAAGATGCCTCACATATCATCTGTGGTCACAGAAGCTAACCAAACCAACATGTGTGCACACAACCTCCACCAGCAGTTGAAGATCAAGCTGCAGAACAGGTGATGCCACCATGTGGAGCCTTGACTGCTAAAGGAGGTCAACGGACAGGCATTATTCTGAAGTAGGAGAACAAAATGGAAAGAAGAGCCAAGGTTGGAGAGGAAGCTATGAAGGCTGAATAGCAGCATCATGGGCAAGCTCCTTTTGTGCTTGAAAAGATAAAGAATTTGACATCTGACCTCTCCTGGGAGAAACCCAAGCAACATGTCCAAAGTAGGCAGTGAAGCATGGAACTGCACTATACATGCAACAAAGAAGAGATAAACTAATACACACTGGAAACCCAGATAAACAGGTGCTTCCTGGATGTCTTCGAGAAGCCCCAAAAGATTAACGCTACGAGAAACAGTACTTACATATCCAATGAGAAGTTCTGAAACAGCTCCAAACCCCTCAAATTTCACAGCTCTGTCTTGCATATTTTTATAGTTTGTCAACTCACTTCTCCATAAGATTTAGCTACATGCCTGACTGTTATATCAACCAACGTTACTGCTCCTCTTCTCCTGTTTATCCAGGTAGGCAGCATTTTCTGTTGTGACCACCTGTGGCCCAGCAGGCCTTTTATATTTTAATAGAGCAGTTAATGAACACTCTTTCTCATTCCTACAGCTGACAAAGCCCCCAGTCCAGAAGCAGAGGTGGAAGCATCCATTACAGGTATACCCACAGCCAGGAATGAATCTTAACGACATCAAGGTCAATGCAGAAAGACTTTTCACTTGAGACAATTCCAATGAAAGGAGCAGATTTGTTGACCAACAGGCAACTGCCCAACTAGCTGCTTTTCATTCAATAGATTTTTGCAGTATGGAGCACTTTGCTTGTGCTGGAACCGTTACAACCACATTGCTATAAGCTTCCTTCAAAGCAATTTATGTCCCATTTTAACCTTCATCCATCAAGTGCATGTTGTGCATCTTTAGCTCCTCTGAAAACCAGCTCGGGTACCTGAATTCTGAAACAAACGATATTTGAACATCTGCTCAAGTGAATGTATCAAGTCAACAAAATAATCTGAGCAGAATTGCAAGTTCTAAGGTCCTTGCCTGCTTTTGGACCAGAAGTCCAGCAAACAGCAAATGATCAAACTCCGTTGTCTTGGGCTCTGATGGAGCAGACTTCAAAATGAAAGGCTTTTGAAAGTCACTGAATTTCCTGTGTCAATACTTTAATGAGTGGCTTCTTCTCTCAAATATGTATGACTCAGGAGAAGGCAGAGGGAAAAGACCTAACTGACCTGAGGTGACTAACAATCTTGTCACACAGATTTTATTCTAAAAATTTCTCTCCACTGCATTGAAAATGCTCACATGCAGCTTGAGGAGAGGTAAGAAGGTTTTTCTCCTTTTTTTCAAGTACAGTTGGCAGCAGATCCTACTCCTGGTCAGTTGCTTGGCAACAAAACAAGTTTCTCTGGCTAGAAAATAAATATTCCACATCTGAAATATTTGAGAAAACACTGTTTTTCCTAACTACATTCCATAGTACTAGGGCCACGGGGTTTCCCAGAATAGTTTAAAACGTTAACAGGGTTACACAAAGGACGACCTCCAATTAGAGTATCGCTCCAAGACAGACACAGATACGTCCCCCTACACAACACTGTTCATATAGTCTTAAAATAGTATGTCAAATCTACTCCGTGGTCTGAAGCTCATGTAAAGTAGTTTAACCGCCCAGGAACAAATTAGCTAACTGGATCCTGCACCCTTTTAATCGTAGGCGTGGTGGGAGACATTTTGCAGGGACTAAAAATCTGGAAGTCGCTGTACTCGGTCTGAGATGCAGGCCAAAGAAAGCATGTCTAAAGAAAGAGCCAGTGAGTGCAGATGTAAAACCAGGTATCTCATCAACTACCAGAGCCACAGAGGTATGCTACCTGAAGTACCTGCTCTGGAATCCATACAGAAGGTGTTCATTTCAAGTTACATGTCTTTGGGTAGCTCCTAATCCTCACTGCCATCTTTCTCTTCACCCTTTCAGCAAGGCACTGCTTTGTTGAGGACACAGGCAGCAGCAGCCAGTTCTTCCAACCCACTGAAGACATTAGTCCCGTTGACCAATTCTAAGTAATATTATAGACAGATTCTTATTTTTCACATGCAAAGAGAGCATGTCCTAGGCCAGCAGAGAACCCTGAAGTTATCAGCTAACTCTGCACTGTTTCCCATCATGATGGACAGGGGACAAGGGACTAAGAATAGGACAAGCATATAGTGACGTTTCTTTAATATCCTCTTCAGCTTTTGACACTCCGTAGCACAAGGATATCCTGCATTTAATAGCCCTTGATGAATCCTTCTTCCATGAATTTGTCTTAATACAAAGACCAGGGAGGAGAAATATCTATTTCTAGATTTTATTATTTGATAATAATTCCCAGAATACAGCAGTAATTACTTGAGGTTTTTTTATAACTTAATGGCAAAGAAAAATTTTCTTGAAAGAACAAAAGACAGACAATCCACCAAGAGAAACTCTGACGAAGAGCATTAAGGCTGTCGATTCTCAAAGGGGAGGGCAGTCAGAGAAACAGTCTCATTAGCCACATAGATCAGCCCTAAGTTCAAGCATTCCTTTATATACAGGACACAGGCTCCAAACTCACCTGGAGCTTTCCAAAAAAAAGGATTTAGACACATACCACTGACACACAGTTTGGGATCTAAGGCCAACATACAAAACTAAAAACCTCCCACACATACCTAAATGCGATGGATGTCTCGATTCTACACAAATTTCCCTTACTTGTTTTTCCTTTTTTTTCTTCTGCATGCACTCAGAGCACTTGTACCTCAGTGCTGGAAGCTCCGCATCTATCACACACCCAAGGGTGAACAGGATCTAGAAACTAGACACATGTGGCCACTCATCTGAGTAGCCTCACCCAGTAGACATGTTAAGACCCCACTGGCAGCTTAGAGAGAAGCAACTACTGATCTCCTCTTTGACACGTGGGGAGGAAAAGTTGTTTTCCCTCCATTTTCTTACACTCATCTGCCAAGTAGATTATTTTTCCAAGGTATTCCTGCCACATTCCGTGGACAGGATGGACAGTGCTTGCTTAATGAATTCTTGTGTTTTCTTCATTATCAGTCCTCAGTCCCCTGTGCAAGAATAATTAATTTCCTCTTGAATATCCTTTAATGTTTACATGTTTTGCAGATGTTGACTAACATTTGTTACATCCACGTTATCTCATTTGGCAAGAAGAAACCAACGTACAGAAGAGCTACACTTTTTGCATCTACATTTCAGATGTCTCCCTTCACATTCTCAGAATTTGAATTCTCAGTGTACCAGTTTATTGGTTAAACTGGTACTAGTTTGTCTGTTAAACTGACAATTTGCAGCTGCTAGTGCTTGGCCCATAAGCACATTAGACCATGGATCTCCAGGTAAGCAGCCAAAGAGCAAAGAAAACATGTCTCTAAGTGTTTTCGCTTCAAACTCCATGACAGGCAAAGACAGAATTAATTTCCTCATCACTGCACTCAAAACTTTAGTCTTCCTAAAACTCTTTCCTACTCTATTTTTCCATTTCTGGAACATTCAAAACATTGTTCCTGAGAGCCTCCAACCTGGAGCATTTCATCCCATGTAATAAATGAGCAAAAGAACCTATGGAAAAAGGCAGTCTAAGACTGTATTGTAATACTCAGGGAGCAGAATAAAAATTGCACAAAAAGCCTTAATTCTATCACTCTCAATTTCAACGCTCAGCTTTGTTACACCCCATTAGCTCGGCCCTGTAGATGCTCAGCATACAAAGCTACACTGACACTTTGTGTTTCGCCACCAAAACTGGAGTGCACAGATCCAGAGCACGTGGGGCTGGAGGATCAGTGGTAGATGGGACAGAGGAATTTTTGACAAGAAGTTGGACAGGAATTTGCTGATAGCCAATAAACGACGAAACTTGAGTTCCAGGATTTATTTCAATATTTTAAAGGGAGAGCAATCCAGCAGACATTTTATCCAGCTCTTATTCCTTTGACAGTTCCCTGGACTTCTTGTTCCAGGTCAAATCGCTTTGCTCTGTAAGTCTTAGCCTCCCAGTTTCAGCCTTATCATGTGTTTCAGACTCCACTATTGTCCTGTCTGCTAGCCCAAACTACCCTAATTTCATCCAGCCTGTCTCCTACTTCATTCTGGTGTTCAGCCAACCACTCACCTACTTCTATGGAGGTTTTGCTTTCAGCTCCTATGTCCAGCCACAGTGTCTACGTCCTCACTGATTGTTCCCATCTCAGCATCATTCCCTGCTGCTTTCCAGCTCTCCCTGTTATACTGCTCTTCCTTATCAGATCTGTACACACAGCTTTCCTCAATTCCTTCCTAGTATCCCATTATTGCTCTGCCCCACTGCCTTTGCCTGAACAGTCCTCGGTTCTCACCATCAACCCAGCAGCTCCTGCCCACCCTTTTTATCTATTTTGCTCACTCATAGCCCCAGTCTTGCCGCACGTTGCAGTTCGGCTTGACTTTTGTCAACTATACACGGCCTACTTGCCCTTGCTACCTAAAAATCTCACTATAGTTTCTTTTTTTCCTGCTAATTTCCTTACTCTCATTTCCTCACCAGATCTGATCTTGTCTCCCTTGATGTAGGTAATTTCCTTCACATGAACAAGAGCTACGAATCCCTGACAGAGGAGGCAGAAATAATCTCCCAGAATGGGACAACTACATCTTTTCAGAGAAAAACATTGCCAATATTTTCTTAGCATGGGGTAAAACAATGTATTTTTCTCTAGTCTTGTTCTTGGAAGACATTAAACAGTTCTGGCTGAAGCTTTCTATAGAGAATTCAGCCTGAGGCAGACACCCAATGCAACATGGAAAAATTTACTTTGAAAAGCTACTTTGACAAAGTTGTGAACAACTGAGAAAAGGCGTTTAGGACTGGAAGTGCCTGGCAGCCTTAGTAATAGATGCTGTTACCAGCCCTGCCTTCAGTGAGAGTCAAAGGGCCACCCTATAAGGTGGTCACTTTGGTGACAACCAAGTAGAAACCAAATGCATTTCATGGAGTAACTCTGGGCTCCTGCTAACATAACCAAGACAAGCCTTCTGCCATTTAATTGTCCAACAATTGGACGCCAACATGAATTCTGATAGAGAGATCCTAAAACAATACTCGTGCTTTCCCTCGGGCTGTGCCATGGAGTACGAACATGAGTAGCAGCGCTGGTTACAAGATTTCCCCTGAGCCTTGGTTTATGATGTGGCAGTTCATTGTAAACCGTTGCTGGACAAGCCACCAGGCCCCCAGCTGTTCAGATTCCTTCTGCAAGAGTCAGCATAATTGTAGCCCTACTTGTGCCTTCAGCTTCTCCACTCTAAAGTTTGCTGTAATGGACCTACCTAAAGTAACGAGACCAGCTGTTGCATCGTCAGGTCCATTGAAGAGAGTCCTTCTGCAGTTTGGTTTACATGGTTTGACAGCAATTGTCTAAGTGGATGCTGTTGTAATGACACTGCAAAATAAAATTGTAGAATTATTTTAATAAATAGATATAATTACATGCTCATCAGGCCATGAGCTTATTTGTAACGGGTTCTCCATACCATAATGAAGTCCATAATGCCAGCTTTTTCAACATTACAGGATGCCTGACAGAAATGACATTTGCAGATGACAGGATATTTATCATCAGTTAAGCTTCTACAGCTCAGATAGATCTTGAACCCTGGAAAAAGTAAAATAAAATCAATTACGGAACCTGAAAATGACTATTCAGTTTGGGAACAAATCTGGTTATAGTGCTACCACTCGTGCCAGGAAAACAGTCACCATAAATTAACACAGTCCTAATATACACCAAGACAAAAGGCATTTTGCAACTTTGGTTACTGAAGCAAATAAATAATGGAATCATAAAATGGTTTGGGTTGGAAGCGACCTTAAAGATCACCTAGTTCCAAATCCCTGACATGGGCAAGGACAAAATCCATAATTTATCTTTTAGAACTAAATAAGATTGAGTAGCTTGAAGTGGGAAATGCTGTTACCATAAGATATTCAAATATTAACATTCCTATATGAAAAATACATGTGCACACACATGCCTACACACACATCTATACACGCCAAGTGTGCATAGGCAAAGTTCATCAGCTTTCTACAACACCTATAAATTGACCCTCATATCACCTGTAAGGCAGATTTCCATTGTAACACTGATATTAGAGGGGGAAATTCAAACATAGAAGTTACAATAACCTCCCTAAGGTGCTCACAAGGTGAGCAATAGTACTTACATACTGACTCCTAGGCTTTTGTTCAAATCACTAAGACTGAGACACAGCGTAATCCTGTAAGAAATGTACAGTTACAACATCACAGCAACAGTTCTGCATCCATTCATCATACTGTTTGTGTTTTATACGGATAAATATAATTTTATATATATATACACTACTAGATAAGATACATAGATATATATCTATATATCTTAGAATCATAGAATGGTTTGGGTTAGAAGGGACCTTCCAAGGTCATCTAGTCCAGCCTCAACTTATAAATATCTACATAGATATATAGATACTAGAAATCACTACACACAGGATTTTTTAATGAGTAACAGTGGGATATTTGAGAGGTGTTTTTAATTGCATTACAAGTGGCTCACAAGTTTCTGTAACTGCTTTTAGCAGGGCCTCAACAGGGCAACGTTAGTTGTTGATAGCACAGTTCTGTTGTAACCAAACACAGCGTGAGGAAAAAAAATCAGTAGTTAAATCTGTTGACAGAGTCACAATCGTTGGATTTTCCAAAAATAAATCAGAACAGAACAAAACCTCATCTTAGCTGTTCTTCATAATAACCTCTTAAAGCAAAAAGTGGATTTTCTTCCCAATAGATTACATGGTAATTTGTTCGCTGTTTAGCATGTTAATGATATAAATTAAAGACATACTATATAATATGTAGTGCATTTTAATCTATGCATATAAAATACAATTTTACATTAGTAAGGGTTTTAATATCATCACAGTATTTAGCTATTATGTTTTTGTTTCTTTACATATACCTTTGTTTCATGTCTTGAAAGGAGGGTTCCACACTTCAATCTGCATTCCCGCTGGTCATGGCTCAGAACTGCCCTTAAACACATGTTTATTTTTAAATACATCCTTAAAAACAAACAAAATCAGTGGGGTGTAAGTATCTTCTTAAGTATCTAAACGAAACGGAATGAATTTTAAAAGACTCTAAAGTGATTTCCAATCAAGCCCATTCAAATCCCATTAAAAAGAGGCCTCAAGGTGGACCTTAAATAAACTACAATTAGTTGACATGAGGCAGTTATTGGCAAAATTTTTTCTTCCGTTGCACTCCGTCCAGTAAACAGAAAGTAACTCGCAAGCACAGGCACAACGTAACTTTTACATTTGAAAAAAGAAAAAAATTGCAGTCTAAAATATTTATATTATATTTCCTTGAAGGAAAAAAACACAGTTAAATCAGAATATAACAGGATAAAACCAATCCATCTGTGCCAAAATTTCTAATAAGCATAAAGATACGATGGGCTTTCACGAAAATTACTTGAGGGTACTTCAGGAAGCACAAATCAGGACCAAATGCACCATTTGTGGTGAAAAATAACTTTGACCTTCATTGTGGCTATTGCAGGCAGAAGGTAGGTCAGAAGCTGGCTGCAGGTGAGCTCCCTCCAGAAGAATTCGCTTTGAGTTCTGACTCCACACACCAACTCTTGGGAATAACACGATGACGTCTATCTACGCTGGAGGCTCCCCACACACTAGATGAGTTGGCCTCACCTCTTTGGCAGGCAGAGAGAAGCCCCCTCCAGCTGTTACAGGCCCTCAAGGAATGGTCCTCAAAACATCTCCTTGCTATGTGAGAGGGGGGCCTAGGTGTACTCCAGGGTTGTGGTTGCTCAGCGGAGAGGCTCACATGTAGAACCTGTAATGACTAGAGGACAACATGAACCAAAGCACAGCTAGCTCAGCTGCTTTATCACCATGACACAGTCCAACAAAGACGCATCTTTGAGACCAAGATTAGTCAAGACACGTTAGCACAGACTGGAGTGAATGGAGCCGTATTTCCCCCAGCTCTAGAGCTAGCATTCACAGTGTTCCATCACACCAGGAAATAGTAGTAGACACTTTCACATCATACCAGACCAACACTTAAAGTCCCTAGATATTTATTATCTCCATGAAAAGAGAAAGGGCAAATGCCTATGGGAATAAAAAGGAAGATCCTCCTTTTCTTTACACTTTGCACTCTTGAAAGTGTGACAACCCTAATTTTGTAATGAGCGCACAAACAGCACAGATTCCCCCCCCTCCATGTTGAGGAGTTCCTGCACCACTGGATAAGAACAACATGAATCCACAAAAACTAACCAAGGTGCTATTAAAATGACTTTGAGTGCATAAGGAGTTTAGCAGGTAACATGATCCCAATGACTCCTTTAGTCAAAATATCTTTTAATTAATTAAATGGGCGTCAAAATTTCAATGTAGTAATAAACTCCTTGAAGTCCCAGCCAGTTTCACCTGTACAGGATGCAGAGCAATATTATACTAAACATTGACCAGATTATTCTTATAATCAGAGTGAAATTCATGTAACTCACCTAAGATCCAAATCAAAGCATTTAAACAGAGTGTACCAACAGAACCAGCCCACCGACAAGAGGTTCCCCATACCTGCCCAGTGACAAGTTTTGGGATACAGGTTGTCTACAGGATAGATACCCACTACTCACCAGGTCATAGAATCATTTAGGTTGGAAAAGACCTCTAGGATCATCTAGTCCAACCTTTGTCTAACATCTCCCTGACCCCTAGACCATGTCTTGAAGCGCCACATCTACTCGTTTTTCAAACATCTCCAGGGATGGTGACTCCACCACTTCCCTGGGCAGTCTGTTCCAATGCCTGACCACTCTTTCAGTAAAGAACTTCTGTCTACCAGTCAGTAAGTTGACCCAGTAATGTCTCTCTCTTTCCTCACAGTCAACAAGGAGAACGGTTACAACATCTCAGCCATGACGACGTTCTGATGACTCCCTACCAACCGTCACTGAGGGCAATGAAAAATTTGCCTGTGTAGGAGACCACGTTCTCTGATTTACATAGAAACCTTAAGATGCTGCTCTGCAAGTGCAAGGATTAAGGAACCAAAGCTGTGGATTCCATAGCAGTGTCAGCTCCGTATATCACCAGACGTTAAAGGCATTAACCCAGAACTTCACCTGTACCGTTTCTCGTTACATCCACATTTATAAACAATTATTATGACTCTAATACTGGCAAATATATAATGGAAATCAAGGATTAGAAGATTTGTTTCTTAAAGCCACTATCAATTTACCTACAAACTTTGTTCTGCATACAACAGCTAAGAATAGCAACGATGAACTGAAAGAAGAAAAATGGATCACGGCGCATATTTTTCCAGTTACTTGTTATCAAAGGTATGTCTGCACATCAAGTAGACAACATTTCACGTTCCCTTTGTGGTCTGTTGATGCTGGGAAACAAAACCAAGGACAGAACGATCATTAAAATTAAGAATCCACAGAAACGGTCAAGGGGGTTAGTTACATCTACATTTAATTTATTGTCATCTGGCTAGATTTCAAGTCAATGACACGCATCTTCAGGCTGTTTTGTGGATGGGTCATCCACCATAAATAAAATCTGAGGCTGAAATCAATTGACCTGACATTTACCCTGTTCCACAGCATAAACGCATACCAGCTCTCATGGCTGAATTTTAGGAGGCTCCAAAAGACAAAGTGATAAGGGCTGATTAACAGTTACTAATGAGACAAGCGTGTAGGAGTATGTGAGTCACAAATGGGCCAGAAACTCTTTAAGGGAATGCTGCTGGTTTTTACTCAGGCTGAACTGGGATACCATCATATGAGCTACCAAGAGATACAGAAGCCAGTTTATGAAGTGGTAACCTTCACTTTTACATGACATAGAAAATTACTGACCCAAAAAGGACTTTTTTCTTTTTTTTTTTTTTTTTAAATTGACTGGGCCAAGGACACGGCATTTCTCAGGCAAGACGATATAATTTTCCTACTTTTACTATAGAAAAATTCAGTTTTTAATAGCAGATGTCAACATGAGTTGTATACGCAGTAAGAGTTTTGGATGTTTGACTTAGTATAACAGTAGAACATCCATTTGAAAGCAGACAGCTCACTTGAAACAACTTATTTCATTTTACAAGTTAATAAAAAAATCCTGAGTCGCTGTTGCAAGTACCCAAATCCTTCAAGTCCTGATAAGCTCCTTATTAAAGACGAGAAATGAAGGCACCTTGCAGGGCTCTGGAGTCAAAACTCACTGCACACCGTGCCATCACATGCCCACCATCCCTCGCTGCTGCTGAAGCGCTGCTAGAGTCCATCAGACAACCCTTATGGCACAGATCTGGTTTTCATGGATCATATGCTACTCCAGTGGTATCCAGCTCATTCTGGTACTCAGATATATCGCTTGCAAAGAAATGTGAATATTCAACCGGCTAAGTTAAAAACACACAGGTTCAGATCCAACGGACCAGAAAGAAGCACAAGGAATTTAGTAACAAATCAGCCAACCAGGAAAAAAACACTCCTGCAAGTCCATAGCACGGCACGTGGATATTGAGCTCGGCCAGCAATCTTCACCTTCATTCAGACGCTGCCGGTCGTTGCATCCAGGCAGGCTGCGCAGCTGACATCTTAATGCAGAGAGCCGCAGTGACTCCAGCAGACAACACGCCATCACACTTCATGTCTCAAGACTGGGTCACTGGCAGTCTCAGATGGCCCAGCAATAGGATTCCTTCCAGCTTGTCCAGATCATTTGACTGGCAGAAGTCCACAAGTCTGTTCCCAACAACAAAATTCATGCCTGAGTTTGATAGGAAGTCATTTGACTCCATCAGTATTGTCAGTTTTTTCCCCTCTGTCAGCAGGAGGCTTTCTGAAGAATCTTCATGGTTGCAGTCTCAACAGGTCATTTCTCTCTCATCAGATCCCAAGGTAAATCTGCTCTAGCCCCATTTACCGTATCCAGTTCTCCCCATTGTCAATTCAAACCCAACCAAGCCTTTTGAAGTCTTAGTTCTCTTTTCTTGGGTCAGGAAACCTTTGGGACACTTTATAATCTATATAAGCACTAAGGCAGGACCACAAAATGAATCGTATTAATATAATTACAACCAGTAAAACCATCAAAAGGACTGGTTCCATATTTAAACTAGAATAATGAGGTAATGTGAAAAAAAAAAAATTACTCTGGGAGATCTAATTATATAATGCAGTATTCAGTTCTGCGCGGCCAGCCCAGCAATTCCTGTAACATTCCAATCAAAGTGATCTCACTAGCATGTGAGAGAAGAGTCCAGCTGACAGATCTGGGACATGTAACGTACTATTTAGTCAAGAGGCCCCATGTGCTATTCATAAAGAATTAACAACTCTTATATTGACAATGACAGTATTGTCAGAAGACCTTTGGAAGGGGGGGGAAAAAACCTCCATAAACTCCGTCTCTGAAGTTGGACTTTTTTTTTTTTTGCCCCTTTTTTCCAATGCTGATGTAATCTCCAAACATCTCCAGCAGCAGCTGCTCAGCGAAACCAGGCACCTTCTCCCTAGGCCCTTTCAGCAGCACACGCAGCACTTTCCAGCTCCCTCAAGACAATCAGGGCCTTTCTTTCACCAATTAGCTATCACTTCAAGAGCCCTGCGCTGTCCAACGAGCTCTTAAGAATGGTCTTTGCAGGAAACAACACTGGAGGAGCTTTTTTTTCTCCTAGACAAATTAAAAGGGGAAGAAGGGAGGGAGAGGGGGGGAGAAAAAAAAAAAAAACAAAACAAAAAGCACAACAAAACAAATCAGAACACAGAAGCTGTCCAAAATGCATCGTTCATTTAGTACATGGACAAATGCAGAAATGTCCTCAAGAGGCAACGCTAGAGCAAGGCGCGCACAGAAAACGCTCCCGCTTTCTTGAGGAGATAGTTTGTTTAGTCAAATATGTTAAACAGGTTTCACAGAAAGGAGGGCTCTTGTAACAGCACGTTTCTGAGCTCTGTGAACTAAGAGGGAAAGAAACTCCTGTAAGATTATATTCCGTTTCCTCATCTGGCTCTCCAAATGTAAAGCAGCATTATTTGAAGTAGACGTTATAGAAAAGAACTTGGTTTAGCTCGCTATAAATATAGATGGATTGATGAAATGAGGAATTACTGGAACTGCTAAGATCTTCCTGAGCTTACTCAACTAGCAAGCTCCTTTCCCCAGAAACCGCACTTTCCATCTAAAAAGAAATTAAAAAGTCTGATTCAGAAACATAAAGCTCTGTGAATTTTACATTCTTTTTCCTTTAAAATCAAGGAATAAGTACAGTAATACCTTGAGGTCCTTGTTGATGCCAAATCCTCATTTGAACAAGTATAAACTCTAGGATCCAGTTCAAGAAGAAAACAGGAGACTTTTATAGATGTTTAAGTAATAGCTTGCCTGGGACTGGACTTCAGCAACTGGACCTGGACAAGCGGAGTTAATGCAAAAACACGAAGGATCAGCAATAAGTGAAGTGACTCGGACAAGGTCCAAGCAATAGCAGTGTCAGGACTGCTTCCTTGATTTTCTAAACTCTGCATTAAACCAAATGGTGTAACCAAACATTGTCAGTATTCTCTTGCAGTACCATTTTCTGGTCAAATTTGTCCTGACTGGGGTAACCTCGTGAGAGTCAACACATTGCCTTCTACAAGGACAACGCAAATAAATTTACATTACCATTTAAAAAAACAAATAGTCTGTTTCCTTTTACTGACCCTGTATTGGAAGGCTTTGTAAACAGTTAAACGCTGCAGCAAAGCAAATACTTTAAGGGGTTTCAGGAGTTTGTTTGCACTAGTGGGTGCTCTTAACTACTACGGGGATTTTTAAATGGAGTTGGAAAGTGTCAGAACTGATCAGACTGCTTAGAAGGAAAGAAAGTCTGATGTATTACCCTACGTGCATTTATGAAGGAATGTGAATCAACTCAAATTCCTCCGCACAGGAAGGCTCAACCAAGGGATGAGTACACACAGTCAGGATTAAGAAGGAATCTTTGTGAAGGTGCACCAAACAATGAGTGTCTTTTTATACCTAAAGACTTCAAAAGATGCTGAGTTTAAAGGGACTACTCCTTTCAACTAGCAATGATCTCGCTGAAAAACTTCAGAATGCTGGAAAGAACAAATATATGTACATATGTGTGTTACTAGGGCCACCTCCAGCTATAGGAAAAAGGATGAAAGGGACCTAAATGTCTATCAGCTTACCCTAAAGCAAGATCAACTATGCAGCTCCTGACAGCTGCTTCTCTAACCTGTTTTTTAAAGAGACCTACCTCCACACAGATGAGAAGAAAGGAAATCTTCGTCTCATCTGAAAGGGATTTAAGCAGGAAAAACAGTTTGACAAATTGCTCAGTGGTTCTATCTGCTACAACACAGCCACTGTAAGGGGGCCAGGGACTCCAGGCTCCATCCTCACTTGGGCAACTGGCTCATTTTGTAGCTGTAAAGTAATTTCTGGGTCAAGGCAATGATGCCTGCCTTTCTTCAGAAAAGCACATATTTGTGGATGTGTCCTCTGGATGGATGTAATTGCTGTACCTGAAGGTGTACCTTGTGACAACCATCTTCCCTTATCCTGGGGCCATCTTGCTGTCCACACTCCAGCAGGATTGCTGAAAACCACCAGCAGGCTTTTACCAATGTTGATATTAGCTAAGGGGACTCATGTAACACAGAACATCCTACCCCTTGGCCAGCAGCTCCAGTTCAGTCTGTTAGTGGTGAGAAGCCCAGTGGTTATTTAAGGGCACATGAGGAACGAATTGGTGGTTCATCCCCGTGCCAAGTGAACAGGTGCCTCCTCCCCGGGCTCACAAGTGGTTCTCAGCTATGCCACCTCCAGCATTCCCCGAGAGGTGTCAAAGCCGGAACAGAAACCACACAACCCTCGAGCCTGGCGCTGGGCTCAGCTTGGGACAGGCTGACAGAAAGCCGGGTAAGCTTCCACAGCGGCTGCCCGGTCAATAGCTGTTCTGTGGCTCCACATGCCACGGCTGTCAACTTGGCACTCTTCGTTCGCACAAAGGAATACTGCGTTTCAGTTGCTGGAGGTGGAAGGATAGTGCTTTCCTGCTTAGATTTCACTTCTTAGGGCAGATTTCCTAGCTTTCCTCCCACAGAAAATTAATGGCACAACATAAGCAAGGCAAATTTATGTGCCAGATGAAAACCTTGAGTGGCTAGATTTTAGAAAAAGAAGTTTAATATGGATAGCTGTTCTTGCCTCCCTCACAAACTGTTCGGAGGCTGAGGAAAAGCACGATATAAATCCTATATATTGATAATTATTATTTGACTTTCTCCAAATATACTTTTTCACACAACGGATGTTCCTAATGCCTGGCACCTTCTTTAATGATTTGCCTTTTTGAAGGATGAACGCTGTGTGCACATAAAAAGCATCCTCTCTGTTCAGAGTTTATTTTGTTAAGATCGGTTTTTAACTAATCATCTCTCTAGAGAACAATGGCATGATAGAACCATTTTCCTGAAGGGTGATATATTATTACTAACACATGTTTTCATCACAGAACCAACATTATTACCTGTCTCTGCTATAAATATTCCTTAAAATCCTCTAATTTGAAACTATTTCCAAGGCAAATTCCATATTTTGCTTTTAAATTTTCACATAACTAATTATTCTGGTAATCAGTGCCCAGTGAAGGGTAGTTTAGCAAAAATAAAAGGAAATTATGTATTATGCATTCTTGTTCACCTTAAAATGTAAGGCAACAGATTACACATCTAATTCTCCAGTTCCAGTTCAAAAGCAGCCTATCTCCTAAAACATCACTACATTCCTAACATTTTACAATACTGAGTGAATTTACAAGCAACAAAGCACACAACACAACAACAATCATATAGCATCCACCATTATAATCAGTTCAAAATATACCCCAAAGCATTAACAAATTAGAATTAAATGAATTTAATTAGATTTAAATTAAATTAAATTAGAATTAGACTTACTGTATTTACCACACATTGAAAAGTCAGGATATCTAGACAAGAGAACAGCAGAGAGTCGCAGGTGTCGGCATGGTGAATAAGAAGTTTCCAGTTCATTATAAGAATAAAGTAAAATTCAAGACCAGCACTTATCTCTCAGAATCACGTGTCTTCCACAGTTATCAGAGTCAAAGTCACCTTGCTCCAGTTCACATACGTGAAATCTCCTGGACAAGCATTCTACATGGCACTGAAAACCAAACACCACTGAAAAAGAGCCAGATCAAGGTATTCATAGCTTTAGAGGGCAAAAATCTGACTTTCAAAGTCAATTCCTGCTTCAAACAACTTGTGATAACATGCACATATCAAGATCATTCAACATTGCATTGAGTCAAAGGAAAGCAAACACCTGTCCCACTGGTTTCCTACTGGAAAATCCCCAGCAAACTTACTCCTCCCACTACAGTCTGTTCAATATGCCCATTTCCACGATCAAGAAAAACAAAGACAGGAAGAAGATACTTCAATTATTACTTATTTCTGCTTTTAAAGAATAATTTCAGCACCCATAAAACCAGAATCGCTTGTAAAACTCTAGCTCATCCTCAAAGGCCTCATAGTCACGAGTGAGATTTAAAAGAAAAAAAAAAAGCACAGATAGTAGGAAAAACAACAATAAAAATGAGAGGAAACGACTACGAGGAAATGAAAGAAAAACTTACAAACATCAGTCTTAAAAGTGATTACCTGAAGAGACCTGCTTTTTAGAAAAGATTTGAGACCTTTGGAGTTGCAGAGATGTCCCTCCGTTATCACCTCCACATGCGGCTCTGGGCTGCAGTGCTCAGCAGCAACTTGCTTCCCTTGTATTGGCAGGAATTTCTTACTAGGAGTGTGACCAGAACATGATCTAGAAGTCACAGAAGAGGCCACGTATATGCCATGATGTTTAATCACAACAACTAACTAAAAGATTAGTAATATCCAAAATGTCCACCTAATGGTGAACAAGTGTAAAAAATCAAACAAAAAAAAACCCCAAACAAATGTAGTCACTCAAAGGAAGAAAGCCTGGTGTAAATATGTAGAACTTACATGACGAAGTTCAGAACAGCTTGTTATCAAGCAGTCATTGTGTCCATTTCCCTCTCTAGTGCTCAGAGACCCTATACAAGTTGCTAAGTCCTCACAACCACACGCATAATATTTTGGTTGGGAAGAACCTCTGGATTTTTGCTGGGGCAATTAAGGAATTGTCATTGAATTCAGTCAGACATAACAGATCTAGCCCTACAACATCCTTTCCCAGTGCTCTCCTTTCATCAGTGGATTTCTTTTCCCCACTGAATTCATAGAATTCACATCCATCTAGTAGAGAATTTTATTATGATTATTTCTGACAAAACAGTGTTTCAACATCAGAAATCTGGCAAAACATGCTCCAGCTTGGATGAAATATTTGTCAAGAGCTGCTTTCAGGTCCATGAAATTCAAGATGAGAACAAAACAGACAGAAAAAGCTCCTCAAAACATTATAGAGTCAGGGCACTCATGCACAAAACCAGCGTTCAAGTCTTTTGAGGAGTGCTGTGGCCACCTACCTTTGGGCTATTCCAGAGTCTCTCGTGACTTAAAAATCTTGCTTCCTTCTCACGGTGTACAAAACCAGACTGGGACCTTAGGAGCTGTCACAGGATGGAAAACTCAGTTCTTTCTCATCTGTCACTACATGTCTTCAGCACACTAAGCACTTACAGAAGGAGGCTGGTCCATGACACATTCCCTCTGGTTTTACTCAGACGATGCTCCTCCTGTGCTCTATCAAAAAGAGATCAGACAAAAATCTGCCCCTAGTTCACAATTAAATTTGTTTCGTAGTCATCATCTGTTTGGAGAGTGTAAGCCAGCATTGATAGAAGCAAACAATGATGCAACTGCCATTTCCGCACAAGGTCCAGCAGGTGACAAACTTGACTACTAAATAAACATTAAAAGGTGAAGTTTCTAAAGCTCACCATAGGCAAAATGTGCTTTGGCAAGCTACAGACCACAGAAAGAACTCAAAGATGATACCTCACCACCCATCAAATGCAATTATTGAAAAAACCCCCAACCTGTAATCCTGTAGAAGTGATGGAAGGCAAACATTTCACATGCTGCACTGACTCTACAAACCCTTTGTATTTAAAAATGAAATTTCATTACCTCAAAGGTATATTTGAAATATTTCCTATAGGGTTACTTGGAAATTAACAGTGTTTTGGAATCTTTGAAGATAGATGATCAAAAATATGATTACGTTCAACAATCTCCTTATTATATACATGTATAACTAGAAAAAAATCTTAAGTTTATTTAAAACCATGTGAGTAACGATGAATTATCAGACCTACCATTACCATACTAGATTTAAAAACCAAACGTGGTGTGGGATTGCATAGCTGGGGCTTTATGCTTTGGCTTTGTCTCCATAATTGTTTGCTTTCTGAAGTCTCATTTTTGCTAGCCACATAACACCAGGTCTACAATAAACACAGGCTGATCTGACAACCTGTGATTTTGGCAGTTGCCATATTCCAGACTGAACTTGGCATCTGAGGCTTTGTGGCCATGACCCGAACTGGGCATTCAGCAAACTACATTGTGCTTTGAACAAGTTTCTCATTCTACTAACAGGTTATCCTGCTTATTTTTAAAGTCTCTTTGCACACAAAAAGAAGGAGAGCTGGGGCAAAGGAGGAAAGAAAAGAGTCCATTTGAAAAAATTACACTGCTAGATTACAAGAGTTGAAAGCTGGTATGTAACTTTGCTCCGGGTGATCAAACTGCTAATCAGGAATGCTGTCGGGAACAGAATGGAATTCCAAATAAATTAGCCATGTCCAAGAAGCCAATACAACACAGGATTAAGGCTCACAAAGAAAACAAATTTATTCAGCCTACTTTATCGGAATTCTTAATAATGTGTACTAGTTTTTCTCATCGCAGTCTGAGCTCTTCCACTGGAACAGTGTGGAGAAGGAAAAATGAGTCACACTTCATAAATCTCCTACTTGTACAGACACCTAAAACTGTTACACAGAGCAAGACACACAATACCATTATATATAAATATATATGCACATCACAGCTACAGAAGAAATGTGCATATTTATTTCTCCAAATGTATTCCCAAGGCACCTGACCAAAGACAAGACACTACACGCTTCTGTGAAAACCAACAAAGCTGAAGGAAAAGGTGAGAACTGCATTGCTCTCCACACCAAAACGAGCTTCAAAACCACTGAATTAAATAACCAGCCACAAAAATAAATCTCTCTCCTGTACGACCATGCCACGCACCACATTTTTTATCGAGTATAAAAAGAAAAACTCTGATATCCACATGCTGCAGCGAGAAATACTGTGGCTGAGGTACTGTCTGCAACTCAAACGCGTATTCTATTTTTGCCTCTGACAGCGACCCCGAGAAACTTCTCAGAATAGTTTATGCCAAAATCACAGGAACATTAAAACACGTGCTTATGGTTTTTTTGCGATTCTTTGAATTGAGATTTTAATCTTTATTGGACTGTTCTTCCTTATGTATGAAGTAGAGATAATAGGCTCTTATCTATACAGTCAGCTGAAGACAGAACTAGGTTTTTTGAAGCATTTTTGTAAAAAGAAACATTAAAAAGGAGATAAAGTACTCACACAAAGTACTTCATGCAGAATCTAGGCATGTACAACAGGACTGTTCTGTGAGGGAAGTGCATATATCATCTTGGCTTCTGAACAAAACAGATAAATAACTACATTCTAACTTCAAGCCATACATCGTCTAATACACTTACTCATCAGAAAAATCAAATTAATGATACAAATTAAATGTTATTTACTATTACCACCGTATCTAGTATCTCATTCAAGCACAAACACGCATTTCTACCAAATGTGACTTTGTGTAAGATGTTGTCAGGTGCTTTTTCCTCCCTGAAAGAAGATATCTGCACAAATATGGAAAGAAAAGCATTTACCTCCAAACCACCTTGTCTGGAACTTCATCTCCAGAGGGTGAGGGTCAAACGACACACGGCATTGCTGCACCATCTCGACCTGGGACTGCAACGGTGCTGTCTACACTCTGATGTCTCATTTGGAGGCACAGAAATAATAATAATTCTATTTGAGTGAAAGAAATATTTTAGGGGAAATATAAACTACGTTGTTTTCTCAGGAAAATAAACCAAGAAAGCAACAAGTACAAACAAAACTTTCCACGAAGCCCAAGAAAAAGTATTGATGTTAATTTTCGACGGGGTCTTTTTAAATAAAAAACAGATTTGTATTAATAAACTACTGAAAGAAATGTTTTGATTCTGGGGGGGGCAGCAGAAAAAGACATTTTTCCAGCTAAAACAACTTGCCAGAGCTTTGGTACACATTCATAAATAGCTTCAAATCATCTGAGACAACAATTGTGGCAAACGAACCACTGGTCTAACAAAACGTTACCCTGTTCTACCTTGCTCAGTATACACAGTGCTGTATATACTCCACATTAATGGACGATTTATGTGCTCGAGCTAAGCACACGTGCAAGTGCTTGCAGAATTGGGGTGGTTTTCTACATTTCCAGGATGCAGACACTGGATTTCTGAGTGAAGAAAGGAGGATGATCGCTGGCAACCACTCACTCGCTCTTGGCTGATCATAAGCCAACGAGACGTATTCTGGGTTACCACGTTAAATATTTGGCTTTACAAAATAATGCCCTAAGTTACAGTTTGATCAGCAAGCGTGCTCCTCTTGTACCCTAAAAGCAGCACGCTTGACTTACATTTGAGATGTTTTTCCGTTTAAAACCACAGAAAATAAAGCAAGTAGGTGAAAGGTAACTGTATCACTTTACAGACACAAGCTACCCTCTGATTACAACTAATTAAGATATTCAGCAGCCTTAAAACAATACCTTTTTTAAATCAATGAACCCAGACGGCATTCACAGCTTTTTGCGATGACAAATGCCCTTTGAAAGAGTTAATAGGCAAAGGTTTGTACTGGCAATGAATAGGGCTACCTTTAATTGATCCAAGAGCCTTAGAGAGCCGCCTTATAGCATGATGATGTATTTGGGTTGCAAATAGGCCAAAATAAGCATAAAGAAAATCTGTAAGACCATGAGACCTTTCATTTTTTCATTGCAGGGAGGGAAGGGGGGTAACTGCTGGGGAAAATGAGAGAACTATGATGGGGTTATCTTTGTGCTCCAGCACTTAAAATAGAAAAAAACGACAGAAATTTTGAGGAAAAGAGAGGAAGCGATCAGGCCATAATTCTGAGAATAAATGTTAGGATGGAAGAAAACATACAAAACAAGGCTTCTTCAGAAAATAAATAAATAAAAAAAAAGAGGAGATGACCTAACGGTATAAAGAAACATTGATTAAAGAAATACCCTGAGGAAGAAAGATATTCCATCAGCTTTAACAAACACTGCACGGCCCTGCATACCCTCTAAACTTCTTCAGTGAGGGGGGGGGAAAGAAAAATCTGGAGAAGCAGCAGTCACATGGATCCATTTATAATTTTTCTCCTCATTCTTTCTTCATCTTTTACATGGTCTTGTTCAAGAGGTACGGGAAATTTGCACACAAGAAGTGGCTCACAAAATTAAACATGCGGGGTCAGTAGTAAGCATTCTTCCTTGAGTAGCCAAAGAAGAAACAAAAATTCATTTTTATAAGCAATATAACATCTATTTAGTCATATTTTTTTCTTTATGAGACTAATACTATACACTAATATTACCTAATAATAATGAATAAACTAATCTATCCATGCTTAAACTAGCTTTTCATTGTACAACTCAATTTTGGCAGAATTCCTTCCTCATTTAGCCAAAGCGAAACCGATTTCCTTCAACTTTCACAGGTGCAAACTTTATGCCAAGGTAAAATTTTTCTGGAAAGTCTGAGGCAAATCAGACAGGGAAATTCCTAGACTAAAACACTATTTTAAAATGGAATTATTGATAATATGCTTGCACAGAAAGTCAAGGAAAAATAATCAAACAGAAAGATACTGGAGCCTGAGATTTTCTTAAGACAGGTATGAGAGGAGCTAGGAAAAAAGTGGACATTGCTCCTTAAAAATAAAAAAGCAGAGCAATAAAATATCCTGCTCAAATATATGCATCCAGATGCGTTAGGAAAAATAAGTCAAGTCCACTTTCAATTCAGAAGAGGGAACAAATAAGCTGTTCTCAAATTCTGCTCATCGTGTTCATCCTATAGCCATGAGCAAGTGCCCTTCTAGCCATAACTAAATAGCAAACAAACAAAAAAAAGATACAAAGTTTTCATTGCAGGTCTGGGTAAAAATGAAGAAAAGACTGAACTTACCTCTCCAAGAGAAGAGAGCTGAGGTAGGATGCTACGATGTGAGGAGTTTTCCCTTGTGGTACAAAGTTTTGAGGAAAAGGATAGATAAAAACTTCATGTCAGAACTTCAAGACATTTTTCTAATTGATTATTCTAAGCTCACATCACCCAGCACCACAGAATTACAACCACACCAAGGTAAGAACCAGCTGCATCCTTCAAAAAAACCTCACTTCAAAAGGCACAAGCATCAGTAGAGGAGCAGGTGAACCAGGACACGTGGACAGTGCCAGTGTACTAAGAAAATTATACTCTGGGCTGGGCACAGTCTTGCTTATTCCTGTGTAAAGAAAGTAAAAAATATTGTGCTGTGGTTTAAGTTGTTTTCATTTTAAAGAAAATGATAATAATTTTGAGAAAGTCTTTTCTTTGTTCTATTCATTTTTCATTCAGACTGTTCGAATCACCCTTTGTAATTCAAAGCCAAGTATTCCCTTCCATGGTATCAGGTTACACGTAAATTCTAGCTACCAGGAGTTTTCTAAAAAGAAAAATAAAAAAATTAGGATGTGCAAGGCTGCCTTTAAAGGCCACCAAGTTCTTGAGGAACTTGAGCAGGGGACACATATAGATTAGTGATCTCACTGCCCCCAAGCACGGTGAAGCATCACTGTTTTATAAAATAGGAGACAATCATATCACAAACAACCATGCCCAGTAGCTTATTATTTGACGGAAAAAGAACTGGCCAAAGTCTGCTACTACACTCCTAGCTGGCAGGGGTCAGGGAACACCACCAGGATTTCCTCCAGAGCACATAGCCATCAAAGCTGCAGGCAAAGTAACCCCATCAAGGCTCATGTGATAGATGAGACTTTCAAGTCCAGAGGAAGCACGGATGGTTGTTGGCTAATGTTAAGAGGTCTCCTTTCACCACTTGCGCCAAGGGCGCCAAACTATGAAACTCAGCCACTGCACCAGTCCCATAGTACCACTGAGACCTTGGAGACAGCTAGAGGAATAAAGCCACTAAAAAATGAGAGGTAAAATGCCAGAAATGAAGGAAGTGGGAACAGTAACATGAGATAAAGTAAACCATGGAACTAGAAAGGCTTATCTTTAAGATAGTTCCCTAGGGCCTATCAAGATGATGTTATATCCTCTTTATCTCATGTTCTACCAAACGGACTCTGATCTGTGAGCTCAGTGAATGAGCAGTGCCACGTTACCTACGAATTACCAGACACTCGTGCATAACACAGTCTGAGGGCAACGTTCCTCTGCACATCAAGCTGTCGTTGGCATGAGGTTTACCTTGTGCATCTCTTTACAGGCTCAAACCGATCACCAATGCCAAAATTGTAACAATCCTTCATACATGAGCTTATCTTTGACCAGGCAAACACTATACCAATGAGGAACCGAGGCGTAGAAAGTCTGAACAGAAATGAATCCAGATCTTCCAAGCAGCATCTACTTTACAGCTGCCTCATAAAACTAAGTGCAACAACATTTTTAAAGCCAGTTCATGTTTTACTCTTACAGGAATATTTCTATATTTGGTTAATGTTCACCCCTACATGTACATCAGCTGAAACAGAGACTTAAAGGTGGGGGAAGCTGATGCAGAAAGAGAAATAAGTTTTCCAGTGCCAAAGATGGACTCAGCTTCAGAGACAAGATCAAAACCCGTTGCTTTTTGGTCCTCAGACCAATGCTCAGACAAAAGCTTCCCAGTTTCCTTATAAACTGAAGTAATCCTCAGTATCCCAAATAATTTCTTTTTTTAAAGTAATCTCCAGCAAGTGTTACTTAAAAGCTAGTGGAGTCTCTTTGCAAAATGTGCTGTTTAACTGAGCTGAAATTACACTCTCATCTACGATCCCAGGCCCAAATGCAGCACACGGGGAAATAAAACCCACAACATTTTGCCAGAGGAGGCAGAAGGAGTTTTCACGCTGTATCCCAAGTGGCAATAGGCACAGATAAAGTTGTGCTTCCAGCTCCACAAGTATAAATCCCCAGCAACTCCACGTTGACGGAATCCTCACCCTAAAGCTCCGTGGACTCTCCTCAACTCAGCCGGGATATTAAGAAAGCAAACTTTGATCCTTTTTTCTAAAAACCTGCTTCACAATTCAACATCTTTGATGTAAATCTTTTAAAAGACTGAGATGGCATCAAGTCAGGGACAGGATGGAGGGAAACGTGTTTCCGTCCGTGGGGGGACCATTAGGAGGAAGGTTAATAGCCCTGGGCATGCGATCAAATTAAGGTTTGTGCCAGTTTCCCCAGGGTTTCCCTTGCCATCACCAGCTTCCTTAGGCTGGGCAGCTCACCCTCATCTTCCTACCGAAGACAGCTCTTAAACAGAAGCACAACAGCCCGCTGGGGAGAAGCAGAAAGACAACCACACAATTAACTTATATGGATAAAGTATGAAATAGGCAGCGGGAGCCAGCCTTTGGGTATCTTCACCTTCGCAGAGATACAAACTTGATGTACGCTCGGCTTAAAAGACGGGGAGGGAGCAGGAGTTTGGACCTTCCCAACATGTGGATCGCAGCAGCGAGTCTAAGCGAGGCTGGCGTTAGCATTCAGAGCACACAGCCCAGCGGAGTATGGGAAAGGGATAGAGCAGCCCAAAGAGCTGGCGCCACTAACTGACGAGCAGAGCCCAAGTGATAAAGATTTACTGCGAGAGAGGAGGAAACAGTCCGCTGGCCCGATTAGAGCTGTGAATACCGAGTTGTTCAGGGAGGATTTTGCAGCTGACTGATCACAGGCTGTCGGAGCAGGCCTCGGACAACAGCTGCAAGGCTTGCTGGGCTGCAGAAACAAAGGGCGCCTAGCACGGTGCAAAGAAAGAGTTGACAGGTTGTTGTTAGCGGTGGCAAATGTGTGAGGTATGTCACTGTGTGTGAGACGGGGTGGGTTGGGTTGGTGGGGAAGAAGGAGGGCAAGAAGCACAGGCAGCACTCAGAAAAGAAGGCGGGGGGAGCTCACGGGGGAGGGAGCAGGGACACAGGCTTGGTCAAAGCATTTTCCTAAAATCAGGCCGGTGTTTGTAAGGAGGACAATCACAAGGTCTGTTTACTGCTGCCAAGATGAATTAGCCCATCGTCTCATTTATAGGACGAATCCGGTGGCACAGACTATAAGGTGCATGGCATTAAAGAGACTAATTAGACGATTCCGGCAAATCTGAATTAAGACCCTTTCTTTCTTTGAAAGCTGGAAAGCATTTCTCAGGACTCTAGTCAGATGGCTTAGGTTTTGTTGGGCTTTTTCTTTCTGTTCTGAGAAGGGATATCGTGTGCAATTCCCTAACTCACAAGGGTCTGCTCTATATTCTGCTCTGAGCTTCAAGAACAGTTGTTAGGAAGCTGCTGGCATTTACATCATATCTAAAAAGGTCCAAACCAAAATCCCAGATTCTGCAGGAATTCAGCTCCCAGTCCAGGGACAAACTTTGCAGCTGGTCCCTCCTGTTATAGCGGGCTAAACCAGAAGCCCACATGTGAATATATCTGACCTAAGAGCCTACAGCTGAATTCTCACTCGCACACACAAAACAATCTATTTTTTTTTCATAAGCTGGCTTCTAATCTGACACCCACCCCCCCTCCAAATACTGCGTCCGCAGCCAAATGCTTTTCCCAAGCAACTCTCTGCTTTCTGGAGCCATGGTTCACTAAGCTTGTGAGTGCTGGGTAGGAACATATCAATGAAACTCCAGAGATGATCAAAGACAGAAGCTGGAGAACAGGAGAACTTTCAGCTCCCTGTTTGGCAAGTTTGGGATTCAGTTCTTGAAATCTGGCAACATTTTACTCCGATTGTGACAAAAACAAAGTGTTACAAACACCTCTGAAGCGATGGTGCATGCTGTTTGCACACAACCACTATATTACAGTGGCCACTATTAAAATGTTTTACAAGCGGTTAAGGTTACCATGGTATTCAGAGTATACTAAGAGAAGGGCATACCATGAAAATCACAGAAACATTAGGGCTGCAAATATCAGAAGTTTCATAGTAATTAGTGACACTTTGTAACGTAAAGGCTCCTCGCTTTTTTACGTATATATCTCTTACTAAGCAATGAATAGGACACACTAAGAAATTGCAGTGGCCTTTATCGTATCCGATCAATTACACAAACAAACCCTATTTTGATTCTTCTCTTCTAAATGGTCTCAGGGACCCAGTTAGTCTAGTCCCAATAGGCAGCACTTGATACACTGTAAAGGGAATTCAGAACAAGAGGCATTTCAAGGCTTCTAACACAGCTCCATTCTCCCCCCCACCAGAAAATATATATATAAAAAAAATTACCAGTGTGCAGAATACTCCATCTAGGGGCAGAAATGTAACCCAAAATTTCCTCTGCTCTGACATGTGTTAACCTCATTCTACCAGGACTGAGTGCATGAGAAATAATCAGACATTTCACAGAACTTCCAAATAGTTCTTCCTCAGTTTGAGTCCACAGATTCTTACTTTTCATTATTTTAAATACAGAGCTTCCAGCTTGAGCTTCCGCTTAACAGTGATGAAGAACACAGGCACTGCTTTTGAATGTCTACTAGCAACTGGATTATACTTTAAACTACAAATATTATTTTAGGAACAATTTATAATCCATCATATCCATATGCTCAAAAGTTTTCAGCTGAATAAGGGTGGCCAGTGAGCTCAAATGCAAAGAATAATGAAATACCTAAAGGACAATTTAGGTAGCGATATTTTTTGATATAATTAGGCTTCTACTGAAGGCCAAGCAAGGTCTGAATTTGACTTCGGAGGAGCAGAAATGGCTTGTGGCTGAGGCACACTTCCGAATAAGAAATTCTCTCTGTAGCTGGAGAATTCAACATCATTTATGCTTAATATTAGCACATAGGATTTGTTCACCAAACGTATTTGAGAGCAACGTATGCAGTAAGCAGAAGCAATAAATTTAAAGGCTCAGGAATAAAACTGAAGAGATATAATGATGTCCATTAACAGCTTTTTCTCTTTAGGGGAAAAAAAAATAATTACAGCAAGTATATCAAGACTTTCCCTCTAATTAGCTGTTTTCTTTATACAAATCACTTTCAGCTGACAAGTCCACAGTAATTTTGCGTAGTAAGCAACAGGTTACAGCTTGTCCACAACGTTGCAGCTTTGCACTGCACCGTGCCTTGCTCTTTGTCTCTCTGGTACAGAGAGGCTGCTGCTGAGGCTGGTGTAACGCTCTGGAAAGTAATCAAATAACTTCCTACATTTGCTCTCCTTAAACACCTACATTTGATCACCTCCATTCTTCCTGTTCAGCCTCTCAGCTGCAGACTTCATACTTCGTAAATGCTAAGGGTAGAATTTTCTAGACACCACTTTAATTTTTCAAATAGCAATCCAATTACTGAGCAAATTGGCACATGTGCCTAGTTACATAGTGACTTGGCACTGCCTCCGCTCACTGCTGGCAGTGATGAATGTGTTCCCCCTTAGCCCTCCTCATCTATCTGCTCCAGCCTCCGAGCCAACACCAGTGACCACATAAGGAGAGTGCCTGGCAGCTGCGAGCCCGAGGTGCCAAGAGGCAGATTGTATTCTGTAGCAGCAGGATCTGGGGCTGTGACTGGCTTCCTGGCTAGTCTTTTGTGAGACCTTTTCCATGGCCTCTAGGTTGGCTCTAATGAAGCCTGTAGAAATGCCTGCAGGGAGCTGGTATAGAAGTGAGTTAAGTCAAAGGTTTAATTTAGTTTCTAAAGTGAAGCGAATGTATATTGGCCTTCTTTTTCCACCCAGCAATTATACTCCTGCCACATTTATGAGAAAATACAGTATTCAGTCAACAATAGGAGTGCATTCCTGGGTATGTCTGCACCACACATTGGGGCAAAGATCCCTAAACCAGCTTCAATTAACTTAGCTGCAGAACCAGGAGCAATATAGCTGTGTTTGCTCGGTGTGACACCCGAGCTAATTAACTATGTATGGCAGTAAGAGAGCTTTACTGTTTCTGGCACTGAAGCTAGTATCCCTGTGTGGTAATCTACTACAGACGTGCCAGCTCACTTGGAGGTAACCTGAGGGCTCCCTAATCCGATGTTGCCTTGCACTGCAGAGATACTTGGAGGAATACTCCAGGAACCGGCAGGAATTTCTTGACCTTTTTACATCATGTAAGAGTGGTGAGGCTACAGATGTGGTTATGGTAAATCTGGACTGACCCTCTTCCATCTCATTCACCTTCTTTTATTACTCACAACACAACGGTTACAGAGCATCTTTAAGTAATGTGTTAAGCATCTTGAGCAGCATCTGTCACATGTGCTGCTTTCTAAATTTCTCACTTCCTCCTCCAGAGGCAAAAAGCTGGACAAAGATTTTGAAGTATTCCTCAAACTTGCCTTTTTTTTTTTATTTTTAAAGGAAATTTGGGTCTTATCCCAGAAGTGGACTTCTTTGGACTATTTAGAAAGCTATTTTCAATTATTTCAATGCAGCAGATACAAACTTTCTCATAACAGGATTTTTTTTCCCCCATCTGGATTTTTTATGATCTCCAAGAAATTAACTTTCTTAAAATAAATGAGCACATGTACCAAAGACCAGAGATGCACTATGACCCCTGTAATACAAACAGGCTTTGGTGAAGGTCTAAAGCAAAACACAACAACTTGCCAGCTATTCCTCCTTTGGAACCCCACCTCAGGCATACCAAGAAGCTACTGGAGAGCATCAGAGTTATTTGTCCAGCAACTTTCTGATGCAGATGGTAGTCCAGAAAACATCTGAGCGGACTCTGAACTGCACACACTAGGCTATTTCACCGAGTTTGCTTGCTTGGACTTTACTTATGAGTATGGTTGTTTGTTACTGATGGAATTTTTCTTGTCCATTTTTTTTCCTTCTAAGCCACGTATGTTGACAGAGGTACTGAACGAAATCTGAGCTGTGACAATTAGATTATATTTAGTTAGTTATCCTTTAAGGGCTTTATCAGCTGAGATGCCTTTACCGACGTTCATCTTGCTTGAAATCTGTAGGCAGATCGGATCTTCTTTTGACTTTCTAGGGAACAAAGCTGAGTTGTACTTCCAAGAACCACCAGAAGGACCTGAGGACTTGCTCTTCAAATCTAATCACCCCAGCTCTCAAAACTCACTTTTCTAAAGGCAGCCAACACGATGGCAAAATTTAACACAGGTAACTCTCAGGCTATCTATCCATCAGCACAAGCACATACAACTGTCATGCAGCAATGTGGATTTTAAGCATGATATCCAAACGTGCCTTTTTTTCCCCACTACGCTCTCTGCCTTTGCCACAATTTCGCATGGGTTACTTGGTGTCATTTTCAATAAGCAACACCGAATTCTGCACTGACTGTACTGCTAATATATTTTACATACTGATTTTAAACAATGGGGGGCCTTTATGGACAATCTAGTAGATGTACTAATCTCATCTGTAAGAATGGGTCTGTCCATCAGAGCCTAATGAACTGCTCTGGTGACTGCAGAGGCTTACAGACAGACACTTTCAGAAAAGCAACACCACATTTTGATTAACAGATTCTATGCTACGTTTCAGAGATCTCTGTGAAACCTGGACTGATTCTAAGGCACCAGGAAAGGTAAAACACAGCAGTATTGGTAGGCTTCGTAACATTATTCAGGGGTTTGTACCTTTGTGTTTCGGTGATGTTCAAATGAAGGGCAGAAACCTCAGTTTCAGATGGTGTGCAGCCCCACCATCATCTTCAATACCTTCTACAGGAGCAGGAAACTGAGGTGGAAACCGGACTCGTTCTCCTGGCTATGGGCCTGCAGGACACAAGAAAGAGTTAGTTATCCAGAAGGGCACACGAGCATGTGCCTCACACCAGGCACGTGAATGCCCCAAACGCATAAAAGCTCACATGCCAAAGTTAGCAACACTGCTGTAGCCAAGCTGTGCTGGGAGTTAAGCATGCACTTGAGAGCTTTGCTGGACCGCAGCCATTTACAGATGTACAATCAGTACAGAGACATGCAGGCAGAGACTTCCTTTAATGGGTCCACTGAATTCTCTTCTTGAAGATACACACTTGGTTATGGTGATTAACCTATTTATAAACCCAAATACTCCTGATTTACATCTCAGGTGCTAGCACATGTATCATTTTGCCTGGAGTCTTTTGCTTATCACACTTCTTAAAGATTCAGGGCCAGGCAGTTAAAAAATCAAATGCAAAAAGCAGCTGGAATCTGATAATACCGAACTCTCCCAGTTCCTGATCTCCTCTTGCTTTATACTCGGTTTGTTTGCTTCAAAGATGCTGATAGGTGCTTGTCTGCATGTAGCGATAGCTACTAACAGCGGCTTGATTGAATAAGAGATGATAAAGTGGAAGAAGAACAACAGGAAAGGCATTAAGGGCACTAAGTTGTTCTTTCTGGGATGGGCATTAGACATATGCTCACGACTCCAGTCACAGCACTAGCAAAGCTGTCCTGTGCCACTGCCAAAAACTACAACAGGTGCCAAAAGATTACAGCATTGGTTAAATCCACTCCTAAGGCACCAGCTCAGGGACTGCTCCAAATCCCAGAAGCCAATGAACTCCTTTTCCCCAGACGTCAAATGCTTTCAAATAGTTCCTCTCTTATTTCCAGTGCGATGCTGGAGTGGGGGGGGGGGGGGGGGATAAATAAATTCATCTGCCAGGAGGAAACCCTCTGATTTTGCCACTGCGAGTCTGGACCGATGCCAAAGCCACACGCAGCCTCTCAAACACATTTGCAAGGTAATTAATATTTAATATTTGTAAGAAAACGAGATGTTCATTGAGAAGGAACTGTTAAGACAGTTTGTGGTTCCGTTCTTCCCGGTACATTACAATGACAACTCCATGCCAGCAGCAGCCACATGGCCTAAAGGTGCCAAGCTGGCAAGGATATTCTCTCTCAGCATTTGGCATCTAACCCCTTGGCAAACCCCTCAGCAGTTGTGCTTGGCTGCTTTTGGATCCGTCATGTGGTCAGGCTGCTGATAGCATAGGAGGGTGCTGCGTCCTCCGGGCACCATTTCACTTTAACACCTGTCTGATTCGGAGGAATGCGCGCACATGGAGAGCAAGATCCCGGCACAAATCCTCCCGGAGACCCAGAGCACATGCTCCATTTGTTACTGAAAGGGGTCGTTTCCTCAGACCCACACGTCCACAAGTGCTTTTTTTCTTCCTCCCCCCTCCTCCTCTTCCCCTTCACATATCTGTGTACAGCCCTTAGAGGGTCCTACATCCTGCCATGCATTCCACACGTGTTGGAGGTTTGCTCTGTGAAGCAGGAATACAAAACATTGCCTTCTTGCATATAATGAAATCTCATATTTTACTGTGCTCACATAAAGCCATTTCTTTGTGAATGAGACTTTTTTTTTTATTTGTGACATTTTGACGATCTACAAATGTTTGGGATAGATGAAAGGAAATGATTATTTCCAGGTCACCTTGCAGTAATACTTTTTGATAGGCACCATAATTCCAATTAAATTGAGTAACAAGGGAGGGGGGGAAGCCTTCAAACATTTAAAGTGCCACTGAAGCAGAAATATTTTTCAAGGAAAACACAAAAACAAGCATATAGCATTTAGCACAAGCCATGAAGTATCAGAGAGGAGCATAGATAAGAAAACTCAAAGCTCTTTTTCCACTGGGAACTACTCAAAAAAAAAAAGTGGCTCTTACAACGTGCAGACTGTAAGAATATATGCCCCACAAAAACTATGTGGTGTTGCAGTAAATGCAGCAAGTTTTCACGTCACGGGATTGAGTGTGATTTAGGCCACAAGTTTAGTGAAATGAATGCAAGCCAGGTCCCTCCGAGGTCCTTGTCAGAACCCCAGCCACCATCCCCAACTTGGCAGCGGGGCCGAGGTGCGGTGGGTGGAGAAGCGTGTTGGGGCTGTGCACAGCACCTCTCCCAATCTGTGCCTGTCCAAAAGCTCTACAACCCACCTGCAGCCTGCACTGATTCAGCCCCTACATTCTGACACTTGGGAGCCCGCTTATCTTTGGATCAGACACTCTCTAAAGCCTGTGAAATAAATGCAAGTCTTTGGTTGCTAAGCTCACGGTCACAAAATAACCGCTATCGCTCGCCGCAGCGGGAAGGCTCCGCGTACCCGTTTCACCCCAACTGGAATGTACAAATAAAAGGCAGGACTCCTGTGTTCTACTTCAAGCCGTCCCGTTTGCCTGTCACGTTGTTACCGTGATTTTTGTTATGCATCGAGCTGACGGCCCACAGACCAGCCAAGGCCACCCTGTACCAGGCAGAACACAAACCCTGCTCGCCGCACGTAATTTTGCACCTATCAGGATTCCTATGTTTAGCCATCCGAGTTATTTTTCTTTAACTAAAGTATATAAAAAAAAAACCAACCAAACAAAGAAAACCCAGACAAATGACTTACCGGTTTGAGGCCCTCACACTAAAAGTAAAGCAAGCTTAAAGAAGACACCACAATTGGAACACATGGGGCTGCCCACGTATGAAATAGTTTTAAGTTTACTTGGTCAGAAGGTAGGATAAAACATTTACAAGATGACACTTCTCGTGCCCTACTTGAACATCAGGTAAGCAGGTATTTTGTTCTGAGGGAGCTGGCTTTCGTTTTGCTGGGTTTTTTTCCTTCCTGAACAGTTCTGGACTAATTATTAGGAAAAAGAGAATTCTCTCCCCCTCTCTGAAACACAAGCTTTCTTCAGAGCACTAAGGCGACATACAGGATGGACTCTGGGACCATGGCAAATTCAAGATCCAGCATCTTGGAGGCTTTTCTGGCCACAAGCCAAATCTTTCTGGGATGGAAAAAGCTTTTTAATAAGGCATTTTCAGTACCAAATTCAGTATTTAACCCTTGGGAGGTAAGAAAATATCCCAACTTAAAACAGCTACACAGAAAAATGTTATTTTAGATCATTTTTAGAAGTTTCTGTAATTACATTATTTTCTATTTCTTTTTCTCTGCAAACTGGGCAATTGATTTCATTGTGATTAAAGCACCTGGCTTTTGAAGCAAGGGAGACGAAAAATAAGTACCAAATAAACATACAAAACACTCCAGCAACATTCCTGGAATAGTTGTGCTGTAAAGTACACGGCATGTTCAAAACACATGATTTTGTGGTACAAAGATTTTTACTGGCTTCACTGCTCAGCGTGGTCATCTCAGATTCATGCCAAATAAACCTACCACACTGTGTTGCCATCTACTTTCCACCTCTGTGGACACATCTGCTCTTTCTAAAAAGCAAGTTCCCAAGTCCTGCACAAATCCACAAGCTGAACGCACGTTAGATTGTCTTCCCTTGAAAAGGAGAACCTAAGAACAGGGCACTGTGTGTTACTCTTGGCAACCAAAGTGGGAAGAAGCAAGCAAAGGACTTGGGAAGAGCCAACAGAAGAACAACAGCCTGGGAGGAGGATTTGCCTCCAATAGGTTCGCTCTTCTTCCTGCAGCAACCACCAGGTTTGGTATCAGGAGCGGAATTGGTCTCATACGAGTCTCAGCTGGACTGAGCCCTGGAATGATCGCACCACCCAGCGTGGCTTATATACAAGTTATGTGGAAGATCAAGGAAACAAAAGAATTTAATGTCAAAGTCAGAAAAGCTTCCAGTTTCAATTACAACACGTAAACCTTCCACATGAATCGACCTTGCCAGATGTTTCCTTATCATAATACACTTCCCCTTATTAACATGGCTAAATAAATACAACTTACCCAAATCAAATCCTGACCGTTTTCCCATTTTAAACTTAATGAATTTTCTCAGGTTTGTGCACTTTATCAGCATGCAATCTAAAGTCGACAGCTTCTCCAGAAGAATATGCCCGATTGGGCAATTTTTAATTTATTTATATATTTTTTTAAAAAAAGTTTTTGTGCTGTGACACAAGGGTAGAACACTGTTTTAAAGGGCTGCTGACTCTGGACAATTTATATGCTAATTTCAGAAATGATTCCTCCTACATTAAAGAAGGAGCTAAGGAATGTTCCAAAGGTCTAGACAGACCACACCATTAACAGATTGGGTAAATCAACGCGAATACTGCCCACAGCCTATTACACCGTGTGAACTTTCTTCACTGCACACACTTTACTAATTTTAGTTCCACGTGGTTCCTCAGCTGACTGGCCAAAATATAAACTACAGCAGCTCCCTAAAGCCTCCCTGGTCCCATCCTGACCTTGGACTTGCCTTTAATATTAAACTTGAGGAAAAAAACTGAATGGTCACACTTTTTAAATTCAGGGGACATTTATAAATGGTTTATAAAGCGTGAATAAATGATTAATAGATTATGAAAATGTTAAAAGACTACAAACAATAAGGATAGCTGTTACACACCTAGGACTAAATGATCTGCTGTTTCAGAGAGGACAACGCGGGTCCTTATGTTCCAGCCCAAACTCCATCGGTGTGGAGACTAAGTCTGGCAGACAATTCCAATTTCTTCAAACTTGCTTGAGCACTGACAAATCCTCCAGCACTTCTTCGCAGTGTTCTGAGGCTATTATTGTTTTAAAGGACAAGTCAAATCTGGCTCCAGCTTTAGCCTTTGTACAGACAAGCTGCTATAAAGCCTTAGAATAACAGAAAGATTTCCAGTTTGCATTTTACTTCCAATAAAAATGATCTTTAAACAAATTCTCATATGGCATATGTAATCCTAACAACGCAGAACTGAAAAACTCAAAACGAAACAAGCATCACTAAATCAAAATAGAAGGATCATAAAACACTAAGATCAATTGAATTTTTTAAATTCCTTCTGGCTTTATATCTTAGCTCACCGGGTACGCTGCCGCACACAAGGCATCGATGCAAAGCATGACGCTGAGTCCAAGGGCTCAGTTGCCACAGGAAAAAAAAAAATCTCCCTAGTGATGAAATTTGGGGGTTAGATATTAAATCAGCATCCAGCTCATTCACAGCGTCTTGTGCATTATCATGATGCGACAAGCTCTTGCAATCTCACTTACTGGTTAACTCTTAAACACAATGATGTACCTTCACGTGACAAAGATCTCATTGCAACTGAACTAAGAGCTTCTGATAGACTTTGTTTTCTTTTTTCTTTTCTTTCTGCTGAACTGTCTGATGATTATACCAAATGCAAGTAATGTACACCATCTCATAATACCTTTCTTAACACATAGTGTACCATTTTGGGGACAAAGAGTTGAACATCAAGTTAAAAGAGCTCTGGGCATGCACCTCCTCTCATTGATGTCCATAGCTGAACTTCCACCGAGTGCCAAAGAACTGAATTAGATTCTCTGTTTATAGTGTAGGTGCCAGCAAACTCTTCCCCGCCTAATCACACACCCCCCCAACTAATCAGTGCGCTACAACTTAATTATATCTTAGGAGCTATCTCTCAGCAAACCGCAGTTATGAGATATTCCAGCACTGACCACGCTGAAGGTCTGCCATTGGGACAGCACCTCACCCTGTGCCCACAACACGGGAAGCACTAAGGAGGCACCGCACGCTGTGGGAAGCCAGGTTCAAAAAAGGAAGTTTCTTGGATATTGTGTCTTTCATGCTTTTCCCAAGATAAAAATAAATACGCTGCCTTCAGCAGACCAGTACAAGCAGGACCCCAAGACTTGAAACAGCCAGTACATCACACACGGCTCTGCTATACATCAGACACCTCAGTCAAATGGTAATGATCAATGATGGTAAATTGGCAGCTGGGCTACTGGAAAGATTCCAAATCTCACCTTCCAGCTACAGGAATGAGGAGGATATATGCGAATGTGAACTTTGGCAGGGAAAGGTACATTGTTTCACCGGTGTGGGAAAAATGCTTAACGCTCAAGCATTTCCTTAAAATAAGATTACAATGAAACAGCACAGGTAGCATTATTAATGATAATCAACTTTGCTAGCTAAGCGAAAAAATAACTCCAAACCCATCTCCAATCTGCAGGGAAAAAAAAAAATAATCTAATACCCTGGCTCTTTTCTGAGCACTTCAACAGAGATGCTTAATGCAAAATGAACAGGTCCTTGGGTGCTTTGGGTTTTGAAACTCAAGAAAGTTTCCAACTTAACCTGTTATTTTTCCCATCAATGAATGAGGAGATTCATCAAAATTTTGAGGTTAGACTATAAGGCTTTTGAGAAAATGAAAATAGGAATCCTTCCACCCAAAATGTATTTCTGAATGGTGAACCTTGTCCAGGAAATAACGTCTCTGAAGGGACACACATAATGTCCACATCTTTAAAAAGGATCTGGGGATCTCAGAGACCAAAGTTGCTGCTGAACTCTGAGACACACAGAAAAGTTGAGCTCTAGCCACAAAAACATTGCCATAAATATTTCACTGCCTTATAACAAGTCAGGGCTTCCCCTGAAACCATGCGATATTCCAGCACTGACCACGCTGAAGGTCTGCCATTGGGACAGCACCTCACCCTGTGCCCACAACACGGGAAGCACTAAGGAGGCACCGCACGCTGTGGGAAGCCAGGTTCAAAAAAGGAAGTTTCTTGGATATTGTGTCTTTCATGCTTTTCCCAAGACAAAAATAAAAACCTTGTACTACGAGAAAGTTGCTGATAATTCACCCAGCTATGCTTCCTGAGAAATCACGAGTCACGCGCAAGCGGACAGATGTCTGCTATTGAGCACGTGTGAACACATACATGTAAATATATATGTAAAAATACCCTGTGCTTCTCAACAGAAAGTGGTCCTCAGTCAGAGGTCATTCAGAGGCTCTGACGCCACACTGTCCACCTGGTTTAGAGCCACTTTTCTCCCTCCCTTTCTCTGTATTTTCACCTCAGCTTCATTCCAGCATCCTTTACCTCCTGCTCCCTTCCTTCAGCAATCCACTTAGTCTCCCCCAGAAGATACCTTATCTCAAATTAAAAACCCACTGAAATTAATGTTACTTTATTATATGGTTACTTCTCTGTATGTCCCTTGCCTCATGCTGCCTTTTTAGGTTACAGTTTCTCCAGGACAGGGATTATTTACTGTTCTGTATACTAGTGCAACACAGCCCTGATCTTAACCAGTTTCTAGTCACTACCATAAGAAGCTGAGAATAAAAATAAACTGCCTTTGCCTTAGGTAAATGCTCTTCAGAGTGATATCAATCGTATTTATCCATCTTTGCAAAACGAACCCCAAAAAGCACATAAACATGGCAAACGTTATAGAACCTAGGTCACTAATTGATTTGAAAAACGTTTATTTCAAGCAGATTTTATATCATGAAATGCAATCGCACATCTCTGAAATACTAAATCATGGTGGCAAATTTGTTTTGTCTTGCTCATTTATTGTTTCAGGGCACTTAGGAGTAATTCATCCCTGTCCACAATCACTCCTTTCTCTTCATTGAACTGCCTGAATACAATTAGGAAACCAATTTGTAAAAATTGTCCTGTGAGATATCATTTCTGGATATAGGAGAATTTCAAGACTCAGGAAGACATCCTGAAAATAATTTTTTTAAAACCGCAGATCATTTTCTATCACTCTTACGAGAGCAGGGACTCAGGATCCCAGCCTTCTAGTCAAGAAATATGCATTGGGTTACTATTGCAAGGACTAACCTGTTCTGAGATGCCAAAAGGATCTGTTTTCTTTCCCATGAAGCTCAGGTTTCCACCTTTGGCTACTTTCTCAGAATAGAAGGTCCTGGTTTTATCCCAACTCAACAGGGCATGCAACAAGGAGAGCGGAAGAACTTCCCTGAGCATGCACTGAGCAGTCAGCCAAGGCTGCTGTAGACAGAGACATCAGCTTCAGAGCAAGATGGACTACAGCCACCTCAGCTAATCATCACCCTCCCGCAGACCAGAAACTACCCAGCAGATCTAAAACGCTTAAAACTGCACATTCTAGAAAGGCATCCACTTGGCAGCTCTGCAGGGAAACAATAATGCTTCTAACTGCTTGAAAAGGGACATCTGAAGTTTTTGCTGTGGACATCACACTGGGATGGAGAGGATTCACCTCCTCGCTCTGTATGGTATGCAGCATACATCAGGTATTCAAAAGGCAGAGTGGTTTAGATCTGTGGTCAAAACCCAGCAGGAGCAGCTTTTAGGAGGGGAGTTTGAGTAGTTTATCCATGAATTTAAAGCTAAATTAAGTAGGTGATAAAGCCTTCAGCCCTCCTCTGATGGTGAATTAAGGGAGAGGAAATAGACAAAAGGATGGAAAGATTATTTTATGAATAATATATAATCATTAATTTCATTATATATAAAGCCAGATGAAATTCCAAAGGTCTGTAGTATGCTGGAAAAGACACATAAACCCCTGATTTGTAATCGGGCCACCAATTTACCACTGAATGAGAGTAGTGGTCAAGACTTCAAGAACGTTCAAACCGCTGAAGAAAGCGGCGCAGATGCTTTGGGCATCTATGATCAGAATTTATCTGAAAGGTCCTAGCTCAAGGACACCAAGGCACCTCAAACTGCCAGATGCCACTAGTGCTCATATGGTCATATGGCCATTGCTTTCCTGTCTGCAGAGCTGGCGCTTCTGAATAACCACATTTCACCTCAAAGTGCCCCAAAAACACACGAAAGCTTTGATGGCTTGGGCTGACCTTCAGGATGGCAGTAGCTTCTTTCCTCTTCATTTGCTCAAGAATTCACGTAGATTCTTTCCTAATTACAAAGCCTGAAGCTTTCTAGCTAAAAGGAACTTTCATTAAAATAAGCAAGCCATTGAGCCTAAAAATCACCCTTTAAAACATGTGAGGGTTGGATATATTTCCACTGAATCCAAGGCAGATCCGAGAGAACCTTCAGGAATTCCTGCTAGCAGACCTGATCTTTGGCTGCAGTCACTGAGGCTGCTGCACTCCACACACAGTCAGTGCTTGTCTTACAGATCCTCACACTATTCTGTTTATGTGATCTTTTCATGCCTCCTAGAGATCTCCCCTAAGATAGCATCCTTTGCAACAGCCTGCAGAGGTACACGTGCAATTATCAGCCTGCAAACTGCCCTTTTGCACCCACTGGAAACAATCAAATCTCTTTGACACTGGGAAGCTTCACCAGGAGGAAATGGTGGTTATCCTCCTGAAGTAACCCCTAGAGAAGATGAGAATGTCATTGCAAACTTGTGGGAAAAAGTTTTTCCACTGTCAGCACGTAAAACAGGCAGGGGACAACAGGCACTGTGGGGTTTTTCTGCAATCAGGTCGACAAATCCCTAAATGGGAAGAAAATGAAAGCCAGAGGCGATTTGTTCCAAAAAACTATGAATTAACTAAGGGTTCCAAAGCTGAGTTTTGGAGAGCAGACTCCTCAGAGACAGAAGCAGCACAGATAGTCTTGAAAAGGACACGAAACCTCAGTGCTACAGTAGTTATAGTGGACTTCTAATCAATAGCATTTTAAGATTTTCCAGTATCAGCCTCTTTCCTCAACCAGTCTTCATCCAAAAGAAAATGAGAAATTTCTGCTACATGCACTACAAAAAAAGAAATAAAAAATTGACAGCCCTCCTATTAGTCACCTTAACTTTCTACCACCAATTCTCTTGATCACGGCAGGCTGACAATCCCAAAGTGGCTTCAAATAAATGCTCTACAGATAAAAAGCTCAGTGCTATTTCTACCATCACGTTCTGGCCGATGACTGCATGCCTTGTGTGTTAGTGCCAAGAAGAGGCATCACAGAGTTTGTACACTTGACCTTCAGTACCATAATTCCTGTCACTTCCAGCCTACACCTTAACGTTCTGCAGAAGTTCTGCAGAAGTTATAAAGCAAGGAAGGAAATAATGAAACACCGCATGAGGGGACATTGCCTCCCTGTATAGGCAAATAGAAATAAGCACAGAGCTGTGTGGATGCAACAATTAACGCACAATTACTTAAGTTAACAAGCGAAAATGGCAGGGATGAACAGTTAAATCACTGCAAATACAATGAACAAGGTCATCTAATGTCATAACCTCAAGACACCTGGTCCAAATACAAGTAGTGAAGTCTCACCACCATCATACCTTCATTGCTGTTTTTTCCCATTCTCTATTTTGTGCCTTCCACTAGAAAGCTCCCTTGGCTGTAACATCTTCCTCCTAATTGCACCCTAAGTGATGTGGTAGCTTACATTTCTCACAGGAAGCACGTTATGTCATTACCAAGAGAGATGAGATCATTTTGACCTTGCAAATCAAGCTGATGCCTCCAAGACTGTCTTCCCACTCTGTTACCATGACAGTTAAGATCACCTGAAACATCTGCACTTGCTCTGATGCCCTGTCCTCTCAGCTTCCATGTCTTCTTGCTTGGAAGGGGTGAGTAAAACCAAAGAAAACAATAAACAGACCTTCTTAGAACTGAACAGATTTCCTTCCACACATTGTTTCTTGCCTGATTTTGTAAGCTTTTCAGGGCAGGGGACACCTGATGCCTTTGTCAACTGAAGTGTTAAGTTCTAATAACTGTCTCCAGCAGTAATATCTACAACCAAAACAATAATGTAATTTTTGAGACACCTTTCTTCAAAGGGTTCCCAACAGTACTGAAAAGAGGGTGTAAAAATAGGTTTTCTTTAGCTCTGCAGGAGCCAAAAGCCCTTATTCCTTGAAGGGGCCATATGCCTTCAGAGAACACAGGTTTAAGGGCTTCTAGGGAGCTGGGATCCAGGAAATGCTGCCTCTTACTGGTACAAGACAGTAACTTTTGGAGATGCAGGATCCAGCACTGAACTCAGAGCTCAATGAGTGCCTGGAAACACATCAGCTCTTCTTTAGAGGCAATACCTTGTTTCTATGGGTTGTGTGCCTTGGCTTTGGCAGGGACTCCTAAAAACCAGCCTAGTCCTGAACCAAACAGAAATCAGCGTAGTTCAGAAATATTCAGCATTACCCAGGTAAGATCTTGAGTCCAGACCGTAAGGATTCGGCAGCTCATTCAGCTCAGTGCTCAGGAGGAGCTGTGAACCTAAGTCCCTTACTGCAGGGACACGCAACTCTTGAGCCATCCTGTCCATGATGCCTGTAGGAAGTCCAGGACAGCCTCCTACACTTCCTTCAAGTACCCTAAATATGGGCATTTGCCCCTAAACTGCTTATATGCTTATCTTCAAAGTGAAATACAGCTCTGTAGCATAGCACTGCACACTTTGCAGTTCAACCTATACTTCTTAGAGGATTTTTTTCCAGCAGGAATTGTAGTGGGACCTTCTGACCACAGCAGAAATTAAAACCTGCTGGTGGAATACTTCTCTACAGTTGCCCATTTTTAACTTTCTTCTTCCGGGGCAAAGTAGCAAACAAACGATGTTAAATTCCATCACTGAGTTTCCACATTTGCAGTGATCCTGCTCATGAAATATTGGCTTGACAGCATTTTCGTGGTGGTGATAACAGAAAGGGCAGTTAGAAGGTAAAATATTTACTTACAGTAGCAGCAGCTTTACAAACAACTTAGCAAAAGCTAGCAAATGATGTTGTAACTTCATGATGGGTATGATGAAAAGGAAATACGCATGTTTGTATGTCTGCGTGCTACAGTCTGTCCCCTGCTCAAGGCTGTAACACTCCTAGTACGAACTACACGGTGAGGTGCACAGCACCAGCCCACTCCAGGGCTGATGTTAAAGGAAAACAAACCAAAACCAAATTCTCTATCTCTTCACTGAAGTGAACACACCCAAAATATACTTAGCTTCTAGTTCCAAAAAAGGGCAGTATTTTCCAAGTCCTCCAAGCACCATCCACATCGTCCAAAAAGACTCAATATTTACATTACAGACTAAAAATGGAGAGGTTAACTCCTTCCTAAAAGGATAATAAATACTAACTGTCCTGCTTCTCATGCTTTTGTTACAAAAAGCCAGACACAACTACTAACAACTATCAGTTTTGGCGCAAGTGGATATGGCTGGCCACCTTCATGTCAGAGACACACTCAATTCCTTCCAGCAGAAAAGTAATTTAGAACTATTCCATGGCTTTATTCACACCGGCACCAAGCTATACATCTTAGGAACAAGCTTGAGCTGTCAGGGATATGGGATCTAATTTGGGAGCTGGTGGTTGTAGTAATCACATTACGGCTCCTCACGACTATCGCAGAGCTAAAACCCGCAGATGCCACACAGGTTTTACGCATACACGTATGTATGTTTACATATAAATATGTATTTTATATATGCACACAGATACAAACACACATGCAAATACTTTTGGAGAGAAATCTGTCTCAAACACAGCACTCTCACCATAGATACCATTCTGAGATTTCATTTTCAGGTACCTACATCAAAATTATGCAAAACTACAGTTCCTCCTGCCTCTACTTCGTTGGGCTGCCATGGCAAGAGGTAAGTGCTCTGCTGCCACCCAATGATTTTTCCTGGTATTGCCCATTTCCTAAGACCATTACCTCTTACTCCACAGCTAACCAGGTGAAAAAAAGCCCAACCCAAACCAGTTTCATTAAAGGCAGCACTTGGAGCTGAAGCACTTTGCGTACCTGTGGTGGCCTGGGCTCTGTGGAACACGGGACATCGCCGCCTCTTCACCTGTATGCAAATGGCCCCAGTTCTTTTTATCATTCTGCCAAGAGAAGCAAAACTTTATCTGAATTCCCAGTGACAAAAACATCATTGTGCTCTGGCAGTTAATTTTTACTGGTTTACAATGTACTTTCCTCTACACAAGAGATAATGCCGACAAACCACCGCAAACCCTCCAGCCAGCTGTTATGCTTTAGAGCTGATCAAAGCTTTGATTTCGCAGCATTATGTCAATGCCAGACACGCCGATTCCCCTCACTGTTTTCACTCAGGGACTGCTCGGTTCCTTTCTTTGGTGCCTTTACAAAGCACAACTTGTTTTAGTCCTTACTACGACATCTAAATTAGGCTTGCAATGGGATATAAACGCAAGCGGTAGCCCACCAGGTCTAAGTGAAAAAGGGAAATGCTGTTAGTTGTATATCTTGAGATTCACTGCGCCTTATAATTAAGTCTTCAAACGTTTAAGCACTTCAGTTTTCCTTGCAGTAAAAATATACATTCATAGAAAGCCTATTTAAAGAAATTCAAGACACCAGCAAAGAAGTTTTGGTCAATAAGCATTTGCACAAGCTGCTCAATTCTGCAGAATTTGTCCAGATTCCTAGGGCAGCAACATGTGCATCTGCTTGAATGAGTACAACTGAACATTTGCAAGACCAGTTTATACAATGAATTACTTTAAAATGTGGTTTACATTTTCAGTTACCAGCTTGAGATGGTATAAAAGACCCTGACTGCTCAACAGATGAATGCTCAGTTGAGAGCTTATTGTCACAGAAGAACCACAATTACAGGTTTAAAGGAAACCCAGCAGTGCTTGATTTATTTTCACATATTTCATTATTATTCTTGTTTTGGCACAGATGTAGCGGGATCTCCTTGCCACCAGAACACACAGGTCCTAGAATATACATTAAAAACCCTGAAGAAAGGAAGAATTAACTTCTTTCCCAAGAACTGTCTACAAGAAAATTTGGTCATTGTGTTAAAATTTAGAGGTTATTTTCAGAACATTTTCTCCACTGCTGTTCTCCGGGGTTCTCAAGATCAGAGATTGTTCTGAGCCTCATTAGCATTTAAAGGTATTTAACTATATTTCATTCAGCTGGGACAATGAAGCTGGATTTGGCAGTTTGTGAGAAGTTTTACTTTCTTACTCTTACATTTTCATCCTCCAAGCACAACGCAGAAGTGTTCCAGATACAAACATTTTGGTACAAACAGATGTGTATTACTGATAATTCACTGCCTTAAAACATACCTTCTTACGTTTTGCCATAAAAAACAAACCCCGATTCTATTCCAAACCCTTGATTCAGGCCCCAGCACTTAACTATGCTGAGAATGTTCCATTAAGTGCATCCAGAAGTGCTGCTCATACAGCCCAACCTGCCTGGGCAGGGTCTAAACTGGGGTCTTGAACTCCCTCTGCTGGCTAAAAATCACAAAGAGAGAATTACAACAATCCTATCATGCCCCAAAAGAAAGCAAAACAAGAATAGGTTGTTTAAAAAAAAGAATTAAAATAAATAGAGACAATCTTTATATCTTCACTGGGGATTTTAATTTTAATTTTTTTTAAATTGTTCTGGTTTTTAACATCATCTTTTTCCCTGCTTCCCCATTTTCTGGAACAGTTAGGGTTGCAATTCAGCTTACAAATACACAGGATCTTCCGTGGGAGTATTCATTTCTAAGTCATAATTAACCAGCTAAGATGATAAAGTAGAAGATGCCGTAGAGTTGTGCAGTGCTGTGACAATAGCCCTGTACAATGTCTTGAAGCATTCATGGCAAAGTGGATTGTGGTAGAAGGCTCCTGTCCCATTAACCCCACTGGTAAGGCCACCTCCGCAGTAAGGTACTTCCAGATTCTAATGGCAACACTTTACACGTATCTTCCTTGAGCCTGAACATCATCACAAGGTGCAGGACAGACAATCAGATCAAATGATACAATTGTCAAAGCACAGAATCATGACTGTTGGAAAGGACCACCAGGATCATCAAGTCCAACCTTCATCCTAACATCTCTGTAACCACCAGACCATACCCTCAAGTGCTACATCTACTCAGTTTTTAAATGAGAGCGTGGAAAAGTATTTACCTCAATCATATAGTGCAACAGTGGTGCCATCACCAAAGGCCATGGAAAAGCAGTGCCAAGGAAGGTCATCGGGCACAACACCTTGATAGTCTCACATAAGGGCACAACTCAGAGTAAATTCGCCAGGGGAGAAAGCAACTGTAACAGTGAAGCAGCAGAGCTAGGTCCTTGCAGGTACTCCATTAAGAATTTGTTCTGTAAAGTGACACAGTCCAATGTTCTGTAGAACATCGGTTCTGTTTTCTGGGAAGTCTTTTAGCACACCAACATGCTGGTGGCAACAGAAAGCGTAGCTGTGACACAACGTAGCTGGCACGAATGTTGCCAAGTTCCTTCTTATGCGGTGAAATTTCTTTCCTCTCAGTGGGATTCTTACATACATTGGTAGGTCACAACCCTTTTTAGCTGAACTACCACCTTATCCATACGGGATTTAATTCAACCCTTCCTCACTTAGTAACTTAGATGAGGTCCTCCTCAAAGAGATGCTCATGAGGATATAGTGAAAAGCCACATAACACACATCTCCAGGCAAATCAGAAACCACTAGCATGAAATGTTGGGGCAAAATTGAATGCAAGGTGCTCCCTAAATTTCACAGCAGCCACAGCAGTGTAGGGGAGTTTTAGAAAATTTAAGCCTGAACCCAAACCTTCAGCCCACACTTCACTTTCTGGTATCTGCACAATTAGGAAGCACAGGAGCCTGCTTTGCAGCTCTCCTGAGGACTATATATCAGGGTCACCCAGCAGATGAGAAGAGAACCAAGGACTTTGGCAAATGTCAGAGGCAAAAGCTTAACAGTCACAGTGGAGGTCTCCATCAAGCAGATGTTTCAACCGTGCGCCTAATTTTCAAGTGCAGAGTTTGAAGGCAGTAGATACTACAGTAGGCACCAACCCAAGACAGACTTAAGCAGGAAAGGCAAGTGGACAAAACAGGATGAAAAGCAGAGCATGAAAAACATTTTTTCACGTGCACTATTAGTCTATGTGATCTACCCTAGAGAGGCCCCAGCAAGCGGGTTAACTTCAGACCTCAATTACAACATGTGGGCAACTTTATTGCCCAACAAAAAAAAATACATTAGACATTTATGATCTCATTTTATTAAATTCTCCTACTTATGACGATCACTATGAGGTGTGTATGTGTGCAAGGTTAACACAAAAATCTATACTATATTTGTATATTAACAAGACTAAGGGTTCACCTGCACAGCAGGTGCTGCTGTGGCCACGTGCTTGGGTTATGGATTAACCAACTCCTATCAAAAATGAGTCTATCAACCAAATCTAAAAGCAAGGAAGGCAGGTGCTTTTCCTGCTGATCAAGCCGAGGGCTCCGATTGAATTACGTCAGGAAAGAATAGCTTTGCTTTCTTCATGAAATCTGATTAGCGAGGTAACACCTAACACAACCTGGTGAAGCTTAAAGGACAATCTGGTCCTCTTATGGCCCCTTCTGCTGGCTACTTTGATCTAAGTTTTATTGTCTGCATTTAACACCTTCACCTTTGATTTTACAGGGAACTTCTTTAGAGACCTTTTTCTATACCAAGTAATCGTTCAAGTCTTTTCAGAGAAACCACCAATTATCCAGGATGCTGGAAACTGAACACTTGTAGTTCTGGTGAAATACAGGATTATTCTCACTAGTATTAACCAGGTATGGGAAGACACATTAAAGACTTAAGTTTTACTTTCTAAGACCATTACTTAATAAAAAAGAGCCCTGGCAACAGCTCAGAACATTGTGTGGAACCAATTCATTCGTAAAACACAAGAAGGAGACCTAACATAATAAATTAATAGAGGCTAGACCAGCTTTCCCACTCATCCCAGTAGGATAACTGTACGTGGTCATTGTCACCACTGCACAGTTCAATGCTAAGTGTTACAGTTTTGGATCACACAAAATAGTGACTCTCTCCAGGAAGCTAACAGAACCCAGTCCGATTTTAGCCAGAATCCTACACAATAACCCTGATTTTAAGAGCAGGAGGGATTTTTACATTTATGCTTACCTGATATGACAGGCTGCGTAACTTAACCCTTACGATTTGCCTCAGTAATTTCTGCATCCAGACCGGCAACCTGTAGTTGTATTAGAGATTGGATTTCATGTTACGCAGACACACACCTGCTATACAACAGAACCTGGTCTGTAAAATGCACTCCATTTTCTATTTTGACAGGAATTTTCACCCTTTCAAATGCTGACAATCCTCTCTTAACAAGATAACGCAGGGCAGTTGGCCTTTTGGAGAGTTTTCCAAACTCAGTACGGTGTTGCAAGCACCCACCAGCTCTGAAAATTCAGACCATTCACACACCTCCAAGAACAAAATACAAGCAGCACAAAGGAAGATGAGGCCAAAGAAAAACTCAAGTGTTCTTGAAGTGAGATCAGGTCTGAGAGAAGTAAAATTGGGAGTTGTGAAGTGACTGCTATCCTGTATATTATCCTGTATATTCTTTCCTCCGTATTTTTTGTACAGCTACAGTAGTACCTTCACTGCTGGAACCTCGACATTTACTTACTTACATTTACTAAACTTCCAGCACATGCACCAGCCTCAGATCACCCCTAATAAAAATCAGACAGCAAATCAATAATAATCCTCCCTCCTCTTTTGAGAAGGTACGAAATAAGTAGGCAGAAGTTCAGAGGTTCCAGGGTTTTTTTTTTCTGTCATTTAAAAAACAAACTAAGCAAAAAATTTACATTCAAGAACAGGCAGTAGCAAAATTACAAACCACTTGATGGGGAAACGTCAACATCATCTTATAAAAAACCAAGAAGGTAGCGTTGTCTGCTAGCAAAGGCAGGGAGCAGGGACTGAAGGTTTCATTCTTAACTCTCCCACGGATTTCAAGCTCAGCTGTGGGCAGGTCACCAAATATCTCAGCTGATCATCTACAAAATAAGGACAGCAATATTTTCCTATCCCAGCAGGATGTTTTCAGGAAAGTACTTGGGAGGCACTCAAATAATGCAGTGATGGGGGCCACGAAAGTATCTGTACAGACCAAAGACAACACCTGCTCAACTAGCTTAATGGAAAAAAGATGCTTGAGACTGTTACAAGGAATTTCTAGCATTAAAGGACAAGCTGCAACTGTCTTCAACTTGCAGCTCAAAGTTAAGAAAAGCAGCATCAGTAAATCATTTTTTATACAACTACTGTGGAAAAATTCTAAGTATAGGACTAGATGTGAAAAACCAACACAAATAAACTACGTACGTGACTGGAATCAAGTCAGAGAAGGTCAAGTCACAGTAGGTACCACGGGTAATTCAGGTCAACACATCAGTTTTGCTACCTTTGGCAAAAAAAGCGCATATACGTTGGAGGTAACTGTATACCAGTTTTTCCTCCAGAATCGCAACAATGTTAGTTCACTCAGACACTTTTAAAAACCACACATACTTCTTATGCCTTGTGACTCCGTTTTATACAGTCTTTAAGTCCTTCTCCTATTCTTTAAGGGAGATAATGACAGGTGGCTCCTCCAGCAGTTTGCTGTACACATCACTACGTACTTAGCATTTGAAGAATGGGATCTCTGCCTCGAGGATTCTTCCTGAGTATTTTCTCTCACTTTACCCTGGAAAAATAGTAGCTTCACAAATACAGAAAAAGATTTAAGTACTAAATGTGATGTTTATGATTAAGGAAGTCTAAGGATCTGGTGTTTACTCCTGCATTAGCAACAAATTTCCCATGACCTTAATTTTTTTCATTTCAATACTCCACGCTATTTTATCTTTTTAAAAAGTGATGGTATCCCTGGAGAATGCAGGAAAGCCCAGTTCACAGTTCTGAAACACATCAGCCCACACTTCTACGAACTGACTGATGATGCGGAGCATGCTTAAGTCTCTGGACCCTCTCCTTTTCTCCCCATCGGATTCTACGTGCTCAATTCTCATTGGAAGGCTTCCTTGTAAGGCAGCTTTGTCGCTGAAATCCATCAGAACCAGTAAAAAGTCAGATTAGTTCCAATTAACATCATTCCCTACAATACAGCATCACCTTTTGTAAGATTTTTCTAGCTGCTTCTAGGAATTACACAGCAGTCTCCTCTAAATTACTGTTACATTCATTCCCCAAACTAAGTCTGACAGAAGAACTAAAGCATCAAGGATATAAGCGCTGCGTATTTTGTGACAACTGGTAGCAAGTAGAGCAGAGCGCCCAAATGAAGCGTTCCCACCAAGAGAAAGATCAAGTTATCTGATCTCCGCTTGCCAACGAGCAAATGCAAACTGGGAGAAGGGCAGCACGTTCCTCCTCTTGCCCAAAAAGGTAATGACTGAAGGAATGAGATTAAAGGGAATCCAGCAGATAGAACCGCATGGAGAACTTTGGGAGATAGTGCAGGAACCAGGGAATGCTGGTCAAGTATTAACACCAGAGCACATACGATTGAATCTCATCTTCCTGTTTATAATGGGAAGCTGAAGGAGCCTTTTTTTTTGCTGTTCTTACTTGTAAAATTCTTGCGTGCTGTAAACATTTGTAAGCCATTAGCTAGAACCAACAGCACATGCTGTAACAACACAAGCAAGGTTTGTTACAGCCACGGGAATTCTTTCCAGTGAAACCACAGAGAGGTAGGCGGGACAGGATCTCAGGGACCAGCTGAGCCATCACCGAACAGGGCCAGGTTCACAAACATCCAGACAAAGCTGTAGCAGGTGACTCTCCTAAAAGGGCAGGTCCCTCAAGCGAAGGGGAGCCTGTGACCTCCCAGAGTACTGCGCTCAGAGTCAGGAAGCACCCTCCAGATCTACCAAGCCTTTTTGACAACATCTAAACCACAGCTTGTCCTACAATGGGCACGCAGATTACATAACATCAACAGTTCTCTCCTCTCAGCTATTTACATGTTCAAATAATGTTTAAGAAAAATACATCTAAAAAAATTTACCTGTCTCTTGTTTGCCTGAACAAATTATTTCCTTCAAAATTCTTCTCAACTAACATCTTCCAAATCTCTTAGGTCCACAACAAATGCCTCCCTCCACCTGTGTGTTTTAAAATGCAGGCCACAAAACAGGGATTTAAAAATGCATTTTAAAACTTTTAAAAGGATGTAATTACAAATTGCAGCAAAGAAATTTTTTCATCTCTTTCAGACGCTGGTAGCTACTTCAATTTGTAGTACACTATGAGCACTGTATTTGTTTCCTAATACCACTCACTCCCTGCTCTGTACTTCCGCATTTTGTGCTCCTAATGTGTAATAGCTCATATTTATCTCTTAAATTTTACTTTAATAATTTTGGAACTTTCCTCTAGTTTATCAAGGTCATTTTGAAACAGTGTCCTACACAGTGAAGTGCTTAGAGCTGGACTAGAACCCAAATCTTATCCCTCCACCCCCAACTCCCTGATTGTTTCTACCCAGAGTTCATGTAAATGGCTCTGAACGTTTATGAAGACTGCAGATTAAGTCAAAAGCACTTGGTTTGTGGAAAACTCCCACCAGTTGAATGGGAGTTCAAAATTGTAGTGAAAAAAACAATAAAATCATCCACACCTACAGAAAAAAGCAGGCAGGCACCTATTTTGTTTGGTTTTCGATAAAAAGCCAAGACAGATGGAGGACTGAAATGACTTCACCTGACTGAAGCACAACATTAAACAATAGCAGAAGCCATGGCAACACGCTGTACTGCTCACAATGTACCGGCAGGTGAAAAGCTCAACCATCGCTCAAGGTAAGAGATACCTTTACCTCACATTTCAGGGAGAACTCATCTACACCCTGCATCAGTTTCCTATAGGGCCCATTTTTGTTTATAGCTTTGTATGTCTCTATATTTTGTGCACGTTAAAAAGTGCTGGAGGGATGAAAAAGCAACAATCCCTAAAATGTGTGAAGAGATGGACAATATCACCACAACCAAGAGGCCAAGCAGCATGCCTCGTGCACTTGATTCACGTAAACCCTTGATACCCAGGAGTATTTCTTCCTTTATCTGCAATTTCTACACAGCTATTAAGTTATTCTGGCTGCCCTATTTGCAGCTCTGATGAAGAGGTTTCTTCATAGTTCAGTGTCCTTACGAGGTTTCTCACTGTATTTCTACTGAAAGAATGAAGAACACTTCAATTGCCTTCATCCTCTCCCTCCACTCATAACTCTTCAAGTAATACAAATTCATAGCAAATTGGGAAGGGAAAAAAATACCTGCGGAATCTCAAATTAGCCAACAGTCTGGTGACTAAGGCCCTCCTTCCAAAGCTAGAAAAATCTGAGCACAAAATGAGTTTCTATTCCCTTTGGCTTTCCTACGCTTCACTTAAGCATCCACAACAACCATCGGCAGAGGCATCAGCAAACTTAAACCTTTAGCTTGACCCAGAATCAATTTTGTTGTTCTTAAATCAGAACCTGTTTCAAAAGAATGCCACAACTCTGCTAAATTCTGCGCAAAATCTGTCCCAGTTGAAACGCTCTGAGAATGTTCATTGCACTGATCTTTTCAGGAAAAAAAAGAAGAGAAAAAGGAATACCAAGTTTGCAGAGGCAAAGGCTGAAACAAATGGAAATCAAGCCGCTCAACACCCTCAACGCTCAGTTCCACTGAAGTTTCACCTTCAAGTTAAGCCTGTCGAGTACGTACAGATGACGCGATGCAGCTCTACAACTAGAGAGGGACAGAGCAGCCTACTTCAGGTCCTGCATTTCGAAACCAGGCAGTTCTGACCTGCTTGCACATAACCTCTTCCACGGTCCCAGCTTTCAGCTAGTAAAGATAATGGGAGCACAGATGCACAACAGAAATTAGTAGAAGGGAGAAGGGCAAAAACAAACAACAAGAATCATTTCAACACCCCAATTATGTTCATATTTTAAGAAGGAGGACTTTTTTTTTTAATAATGCAAACCTCAAATTTTACTGCGTTACATACATTCATTTTCATGATTTATACAGTTATTGCATAAGACTTGAGGTCCTTTACATCTTCCAGTACAAATGACATTAGGTAAATTTGTGTTAAATTCTAGTTACACTTTCAGTCAATTACACAAATGTGAAACAAGAACAAGACTAGTCCCTTCAGAACGCCTTCTTCACGTTTATCCAGATGCAAAGATTCCACAGTGGAGACCTTTGTGATGTTTATGATAACCCCACACCAATTTGTGTTGCTTTGGTAGATTGTAGTGGAATGTAATGGCCAAGAAAAAGCCCTCAAACTTGACAGACAAAAAATTAAACTTGGAGGCCACTTCCTTTTTGCCAAGGCAAAGCTGCTTCTTGAAGTATTTAGAAGAGCGGAAAGCAAAAATAAATTTATTTTTCAGTGAAAAGGTAAAAACAGACTACTTAAACCTCTGTTAGTAAGTGGCAATAAATCAGTGGCAGCGATTACATCATGCTAGAAGGAGCAGAAGCCATCCTGACATAAGCCATACTGAAGAAAACCAAACTCAAACCCAGAAAAACTGCGTGCTGATGTCTTCACCTACACGTCGTGATGTGTGTTCGAAGTGTGTGACTGAAAAATAAGCATGGTAATGCCACTGAAACCAGTGCAAGTGAGTGACTGGGTGGATTACTCTGGAACAGAGACAAGGGAGTGAACAGATAAAAGCACGGCTTAAGGGGCAAGGTTACAAAAGTAAAGCAAGATTGTGGGAGTAGCTCAGAGTTCAGTTCAGACTCTACACATATGCAAACTACAGCACATATTTTGTTCCACAGCACAAGGAAAATATAAGCAGGATATAAGGAAACAGAGAACTTCTGAGCAGTGAGGCAAGGCAGAAACATGCTTCTGAGCTCAAAGGCATCATCATCCCAGATATTTTCCTCTCCTTTATGCAGGAAAGAAAGAAAAGATGAATGATGGGAAAAAAAAAAAAGAGGAGGAAAAACATACAGGATGACTGCTCAGCACTTTAAAGAAACGTTTTGTTATCTAAAAAAGGATCAAATAACTTAGAAATAGTAGCAGTGGTTTACGGCCAGTCACCTTCCCCAAGCCTTCATCCACGCGGACATGATCAGCATGATGTCTATTCTGGTGACACAGGTCTCAATGACAAGGCAGCACCCCAAAAGGTAGCTTCATTTTTGCATATAAAAATAGTAGTTGGGATTGATTCTATTCTTCATAGTGATTTACTAGTTATGTGACAAAGATCCAAACAAAAGCACCGTTTTTAGGGGAACACTGAGGGATAATGAAAAGCACGTGGACACAGCTTACTGCTAATTCTCCACTTCAGCTTTGTTGACAAACTCATTTACCCAAAAAGTGTTACCCAGGTGAAAGTCAGTGGTACAGAGCACGTGGTCATTAAGCCATACAAGAATGTGATCACGCAATAGTGGTTGAGGCCTTTCAATTCCCACAGATTCAAATGAAAACTGGAGCTGCTAAGCACTTTGATTATCCCATTCAATTTTTTTTTTCTCCCTCTCTAAGTGGGAGACTCTCAGTGATCACACTGCTACATTCCAGCTGAAGTTCATTCCCCTCAGGTTTTTCGTGGAATATGATACAGTGTAGAGCAAGACTTGGAAAAAAAGTAAAAAAAGGAAGAGGTTCACTAAAAAGCAGCATCAGAATATTGACTCTAAAGGAGAGCTCAATTTTACCACACTGAAAACCGTAAGTGCAATTGCTCCATTCCAAGTCATAACTGCTCTCAAAGTTACCAGCACGATGCAACCAGCACGAGCCCTAGATCAGAAACAACGTAAAAGGGAGGACGTGCAAAGTGGGCAGTCCCTGTTACTAAGTTGAAATGGATTGTGTTCTGACGTGATTAACTCCTGAAAATCTGGCGAGATATGCTGGTGTCACATTTCAATAAAAATAGTGTTTCAACTCTCACTACAAAAAGGTTAAGGGCTTGGTTCTGGTCCTGCCTAATCCATCCATGAATTGCAGGGCACAGGCCTTGCTACACTCACCTACCAGAAAAGGCAGTTCCATTTTCTTGTGCTGAAAAGAAGTAGCAGGCTCAGTGATTACAAAGTTCATGTTTTAAAGTGCACTGTCATTTTAAACACACTTTCCCATCTTAAAAAAAAGGAAAATAAAACATTCTGTTATCAACAGTTTATAAAAATAAGTACGATATTCCTCTAAAATTGCAACTTAAAATCAAGTCAAATTAGCAGGATTCAAACCTTTTTTCCAAAAAAGATATGAATCAAAAATAAAAAAAACCTCTTTCTGCAGAGAACTGCCGAGCAAAACTTCACATGCTGTCCTACAGGCCTTTCTCCTGACAGCACCTCACAGAGAATCCATTCCGTTCCTTCCAGCTGAAAACCTCAAGAAAACAGAGGTCTGAATAAACCAGTCCTTCCCACCAGTCACCTACACAACTGCAGGTGTGGATGCTGGTGCAGTTTTTCCATCAACTCTTCCTCTGTAGGTTCTTCCAAAACATCTCTACAAAGAAAAATCATGAGTTGTTAGGGGCAGCAAAGAGAACTTCTCAGCATTTGTTTTTGCAATGCGCATACCGAGATGTAACGTGTGCTTGTTTCAAGAATGAAACAAGGAATTAAAGTTACAATAAGCTGATGCTCCCTAAAGATGCATCTACTTGCAAGTGATCCATCCTTTACAGATGTGTCATGGAAACCAGCAGCTGTTTTCCCACAAGAAGGAGGGAAGCAATTTCCTGCACACAGTACAATACAACTGAAGGTCAGTAGATTTGTTTTCCTGGAAAAACTCCCAAATGAGAACACGCTCCCAATGCTCCTATTGAATATCCAATGTGCACCAGAAGGTCCACTTGCGCATTATCATCAAGTATGAACTCACCACCCACAACTTCATAACAAGCCAAGAACTTGCATCATTTTCTTCATCTTTCCTTTTCTTCTCCCTCTCAACACAGCCATCCCCCCAACACCTCTTCTCCCATCTTGCTATAGGCGGGAAGAATATGAAGCTTAGGCTACAAAGTCAGCTTAAAGCAGGCCTAACCAAAGCACTTCCTGAATTTTTTCAAGCTAGCAGATGAAACAGTTTGCTTCAGAGGGAGGAAACGGAAGACAAGGCTCTTACCCTCTTGCAGCCAGCACACTTTTCCTTAAAAGAGATGAACATAAAAACTAGAAGGATTATCAAGCCCAGTTCAACCCACCTGAACATTAGTTCAACTGTCCTCTGGTATTCAATATCCGAGAGAGGCTCTCGATGACAGCGACGGTCCCACTTGTGGATGAAGTTCTGAAATGAAAAAAGGAAAGGGAAAAAAACTAAAGGCCACTTCTGCTGACATCAGAAAGGAAGTGATATCAAGTAAATATGTTGACGAGTAAGTTTTGGGAGGGAGGTGAGGTTTACTTTTAACATAGTGTCAGAGCAGTGATCTATTTGGGCATCAGCGTATTTACTGGCTACTTTGTTGAAGCCTGTTGTTCAGGTCACTTTCTCATCACATACTGCAAGAGCAGTGGAGGAGAAGGCAGCAGGGCTGGCAAGTACTGCCTCCCCAAGATATCTGCGTCAACTACCCACAGGAGTTCACCTGCTTTGAATGTCTCCCTCTTTAAAAACCCAACAATATATAAACATACTCCTAGTTCAGGCATCGCAACCGAAACTCAGCTTCTGGTTTCATCATGTTCCATTTTTAATTACTCTGACAAATCAATACCTGGCGAGTAGACAGACAGCTCGGGCAAAACAAAGGGAGAAGAATAGTCACATCCTGCTCTCCTGCTACAGCGTGCTGCAAACTGTGGCCACAGCCTGCAGAAGTAAGCTGGTAGAAGACTTCACAGGATTAGCCTCCAGCTAGAACAGAAAGTCTTTTCTGAAATGCTCATGGGCAAGACTGAGGCTCAACATGAGACTCACAGCCAAGTTTCTGTCTGAAAGTTCCCCATTCTGCCTAAAGCAGTAAATTTTAGTTTGCAATGCAGTCAACAATAACAAGAGCATCTCCAGAAGAAATTTCCACAGGTTTTAAGATGGGGTGAAGTGCCCTCTACAGGTTCTCAATTTCTTCCTTTATTTATAAGGGAAGTCTACGAGGACTAACCTTGAGTAGATGGCTATGATTTATTCTCCCTTCACCAGCAAAAATTCAAACAGTATTTGGATTTGCAGAGAAGTATGCGTACACAAGAAGGCAGCAGAACCACACGTTCCTCCCAGCATTGCTCAGGTACCTATCTACATTTCCACAGCTCCTTTAAAAAACTCTAGAAGACGATCTCTTTAAAGGAAGTAACCTATTCCACTCATCTAGTGTGGAACTGAGTACGGGTAATAATTCACATCAGGGTGGGAAGAAACACCGGACAACTGAGTACAATAAAAATGTAGATTTTAAAACGCTAACTTCACTTGCTGACAAATCAAAATGCAAGAAGCCTGCAGCCTGAAAAACTCGTGCTGAAATGCTAACAGACAAGGGACAAGCAGTTTTATAACACTTAAAATATTTTTAGAGTGAGCTATGGTGATAAATGTGCACATCCAATGAAACATAATGAGCTTTCTGATAGAGTTGCAAATAAAATGTACAATTGTCTAGGTAAACAAAAATGCTTCCTCAACATCCCAGGGAAAGGGCAGCAAGGAGAAAAGATTAAGTAAGCACATACACACAGCCAACACCCTTCTCCCAAAAAGTTGTCTTGGTTCTTTTCATTCCCCACACAAATTACAACCTGTCTTCAGCATGGAATACCAAATAAACACATTTCCTTACCTCTAGAAGTAAAGCTACGAAGAGATTAACCCAGATGACAGAGGAGATCAACCACCAGGCCACAAAATAGATCTTTGCCCACCTGCAGATCAGATGAACAGACAATAAGCGAAGCAGGCAGTAAATAGCATCAGCCTGAAAGCGACCAGAGCGAGCCATGAAATCACATTTTTCCTTGAAATATAATACTACTACCACTACTACTTTCTTAATGTAGTTAAGCCTTTGACTACATCGGGTGGGAGCCACCCACCCAACACATGTTGCAAGCCTATTAATAACCCACTTAAATCACTCCCTCTTTTTTGGAACAAGCCAGTTTCCAATCCCTTTTGAACGTGGCAATGGATTTCATGGCATCCACCAAGCACTACACCAACCATCAAGTTAAGTACGTTAAAGAACAGCCATGAATTATTAAGTTTATTTCCTAAATACCTGAACTGACCCAAAAGAAAAGGTAAGCAGCACCCCTCTCAGCAGATGGTAGGAACTGTGCTATGTGTATAACCTTTCTTCAGTTAACTTATAAGCTAGATTTATATGGGAATTCAGTATTATTACTGCTACTTACGGACTTGTATATCTTGAAAAAGCTTCCAAAAAGACTTGCCAGTTGTTGACCACCATCACATCCCAGAGGGTCACCACTGCTGCCTAAACAACACGAGTTAAAAAAAAAAGTTGTGTGGCTATACCACACACGAGCCTCAGAAAGTGAGGGGAAGAGACAAGCAGAGAGGGAAGGAGGGATGGACTCCATCAATGATCGCACTCACAGCAAAGTCATCAAAGTTGTTTGGCCAATATTCCAGCTGCTCGTAGGTCCCACACTGCAGAGTGCCGTTATCATACGTTGTATTGACAGCACTACAAGAGAATTGCAGGCTGATGTGAACACAGCTTTCCACGCACTATACCTTAAAATCAAGATTCTTCTGAATGCCTTGTAGAAAGTTCAGTATCTCACGTGGGCAGAAAACAAAGGAAATAGTTTTTAAAGTGTTTAAGCTAGAGCAGGTAAAATTTCAAGCTACAGGTAATCATTGCTGCAGTTGCAATACAGCAAGAAGAAAGAGAAGTAGATGAAGTCTGTGTGATTTAACATTGGAAGAATGGTGGCAAGAGGAAAAGAACACGAGGAAAAAACCCTAAACCCACCGTCAGAGGTACGGACTTGCAGATGCCTTTGAAAAACAGGTTCTGAGTAGTAATGTTTAGAATGTTACCTGGTATTTCCCAAGGGAACAACAGCCCCTTTAAACAGCATTATGCCAGTTATAGCAAACGCATAGAAAACCACCTGAAAGAAACAGACACGGGTATTAGTTTTGAATACCTGCCACAAAGAAAACAATGCAATTAACAGGGAGCTCATATTAATACCACATTTAAAGGAGTTTCATCAAGAACACTGAAACTATTAAATTGAAAATACTTCTCAAAGTCTGCATTACTTAATTGTCTGCTCTTACTTTTTCATATTCTATTTAACTTTCAGTTGTTCGAATGCACTGATTTTAATTCACAGTCTACCATACTTTTCTATGTCTTAGAATGTTGATATTTAGTTACTAATACCGCAGAATAGTGACTTCAACAAAACGAAACACCAGTACCTGTACTTAAAAGGAACAATCTAAACATCTGGGGAGCTTACTGCCAGAATGAGTGAAAATAAACTTTTGCTAATCTTAACTGAAGGAGAAAATGAAGTCAGTGCTTTATATCAGCAACTTCTTTAAAAATGCTATATTAGTCTAAAATAAGTTTTCAGTAACACAAAGAATTTTGTAACTTCTCTCTTTTACTCGTCAGAAATGCAAACTTCTTTTTAAAGAGATACCTTTCGCAATCTTCAGCAGTTGCCTTGGTGATTTTGCAATTTTTCATCCTAAAGAGATTGTTCTAGAAATAACCTACAACTTCACTCCTCTGGGTAAAGAGCCATTTGTCCTAGGGCAGCTTGAAACAAGCAGAGTCTTCAAACAAAAATGTCTTTAGTCATATTTCCTTATTTTGCTACAAAACAGACCCAAGGGGGAAGTCTGGGAGAAGAAGAGAAGCTGCCCCAACCTATGAACCACAGCACCTTGGACTCCACCGGAGTAAGTTGAAGTTGACATTCCACAGCCTGCCAGAAGATGGGGTATCTGGCTTGGCAATAATAAAGTTCATTTTATTCTTTGAGAAAGACGTATTTAAAACATACACTACCTGAGAAATTAGCGCGTCAGTTACATGACTTTATCAGCATGTGCTCTAGGCTAAAGTTAGGAAAGATGTTTTGCATCAGCTGGTAACGGAGTCAGACTCACTATGGCAGAAGCTCAGTGACAGCTTCCACGTAGCCTTAAGTAAAAGCAAATGAAGACAGTGGAAGAGGCCAAGACTGTGGCAGATTTGCCTTAGAATTCATGTAAAACTACAGTTCACACTCACAGCATTCGGGACAATCAGCAGCAGACACTTAGATCACTTCATGAGTGTCATCTATATGGATAGGGACACCACATGGAAACACTCACACAATTCCCAATGATAAAATCAAGGCTCCAGGCTTCTCCCACCTTAGCTGTGTCTTTCAGGAATGAAAAGAGCTTCTAGCAGAATGGTGCAGCCATGCCAGTGGCAACACAACTTTGGCATCCTAGCATAAAGCATCAAAGAGCTCACCCCATAACTGGTCTCTTGCAGGGCCCTGATCTACGGGTTCTGTCAGATCCAGCAGCAACACCAGTTGCTCACCTACACACGACACCAGCCTGCCAGCCTCTGGCAGAGGTGACGAGCAAATGTGTCTCCTTTAGCACGCTGTACGTACTGAACCAAACCCCAGCAAATCAGCAAAACCGCCGTGAGTCTTTAGACGGCTTACTACATTGAGCAACAAATCGAGCAAGGAAAAGTTCTGCATTACACTGAACCTGCTCCTTGCATTTAGATTCCTAAGATGTACTTCCACCTGCAAAGGCCAACGTCCCACTTTGTGCACTCCCAAAGTATTTCCCCGTTTCCGGAGTAGTGACAAGCGACAAGTGTGACTTGTACAGCATAAAGTTGTCCCCAGTTTAGCTTTGCCCAAACCAATATCTTGACTTCAAATTGCCACGTAAACCTTTCCATATGGCAACTTAAGGTAAAAGCAGAGATTACTAACGACAAAAACATCTTCTGGGTAAACTGCATGCTAAGAACATGGACCAGAACAGCTTTTTAGACCATACCCAATATAAAGCAAATCTTTGGGTCCTAACCATTACCTCAAATTAAGGTATCCTAAAAAACCCACAAACAACAACACCCAGGCACTTCTTTGTTCTACGAGGAAGACACGGTTGCAAAGCCAGAAACTCAAGGCTTGGGATTTACGTAATGGATACCACGCATTGTGATCATCCTTTAATCACATGTTTTTAGAGTATCTGCTCTACACAGACACACCTAAACCGGGATGACAGAGGCTTTAAAACTCATGTCCAAACACGTCATCTCAAGACCTTCTCAACAATTTCAAAGTTGTTTTGCTAGTTAATTTAACATAAGCTAGGGTAAGGAAAACTAGGCTACTTCTAGCATCAGACGAATTCTCATTTGGAACTAGAGTATCCAGCCTGAGACAGGCACTCTGAGGAAGTTTCAAACAATCTTTTAACGGCACTCCTAAAGGAAACTAATAAATGAGGCACTGCCACTGTGCACAGCCCGTAACAAAACAGCAGTTTGTTGTGGCTTTGCAAGACGTGCCCTGGAAAAGAAGAGGTTGATCAAGGTGAAATCTTGCTTTTTGTGGTGATTGTCAAAGAACAGTTTACTTTGTTGATAACATTCTCTCACTATGCTGTTAATTATAAGAAAGGAAATTACAGTCTTGCACCGTGACTTACCACAAGGATTCCTGCAAAGGCTCTCAAGTTTTTTACCAGATCCAGCAATGTTGTAACAACCAAAGCCATGAACTGAAACAAAGGGGAATTTTATATGCATGACATTCACCACACTTCTGTATCAAACTATTTTTACTAAGAGGACAGAGAAATAACAAGAAGGAAAGTGAGTTATATCTAAATGCAGGACGTATTTTATACAGTGATAGTTCCTTGAGGTACCTCAAATGAACGGACAACACTGTAGTCCTTTTCATACAGGCATTATGGTAAGCTGGAAATACACACAGGTACTGTGACTTAATGGGCTCTATGTCTAGTAAGACTGGAACAGGGGGAAAAAACAACCACGAGCATCCCACAGCTTCACAGTGATTGCTTCGTATTTGATCCACATTATTACAAGTTTACACTTTCCATTGATGTTATAGTCTGTGATTACACCAGATATATATTTATGGCTTATTGAACTCAGATTCAAATCCTGCACCTGACATTCAAGGGATGCAGGATTCTAACAAACAATTCAAAAAGATTTCAGATCCAAGTACAGGTATTCTGGTGGAAATACACATACTGGGAAAGAAGAAAGAGGGATTCATCCCAAACAACCCCTCTGCATGACCAAAACGTCTGGCAGTACGAAGTAAAAGCAAGTCTTGAGTCAAAAAAGCAAGTCATGTCCTTGAGTACAAAGTTCTTTGAGGATATCGTATCCCCTCATCTAATTAAGATCGAAGCACTACTCACGTTGCACAAATGTTTCTGGATGTGTTTGCCCACTTTAGAATAGCAGCATCAATTGCAGCAACATCAACAGAACTTTGCTGCCACCAAAACAGCGAAAAGCAGCTAAAGAGGGAGCTCGTGAGGTGCTGTGCAATGGTCTGGACAGTTAGAGCTCAGTTATAATCCCACTCGAGTGGAAGCGAGTTGCAATCTAAGTGTTCTTCTGAAAGGCTTTAACAACGTTTTAAATCTGACCAAGCACACACCTTCATATTAGGAATAATCCGCAGGAATCTGAACACAATTAACATGTTCACCAGTCGCACCATATCCCACAGGGATAATAAGCCCATGAACTCAGGTCTCCTAGGAAAGACGGAAGAAAACACGTCAGAGAAACAGCCCACGACAGAAAGGAAGTTAATCTACAGGCTGCAGGTAACTGTAAATTCCCCACAACTTTTGCTTAACATCCATGGCATATTAAAACATTTGGTGAGAAAAGAAAGTCTTATTTCCTCATGTAAACACTCTTTATTAACAATAACTTACTAGATTTCTCATTAATTTTCGATCAATTTTTATTCACTTATCCATATTGGCCTCTAGTGACTACAGGGGTGAGAAACTACCCCAGGGCTGGTAAATTATGGACTGTGCTGGCAACCAGAGAGCAATGACACGAGCGTGTACGTATGTTCCCCTGACCCACCCCAGACACTGAGCAAAGTGCAACAGTTCAGAGATTACGTACCAACCAGGATGAGGAAATCCGTACGCAGCAAAAGTTGCGATCTCCAAAACCTTTAGTTAGGGAAGCAAAAAAAAAACCAAACAAGTCCAAACCTTATTTTGTAATCCTGAGTTACAAAAATTATGTTTCTTGACAGGAAACATTTTCAAGAGCTTGAAGCTGCTAATTTGACTCACTTTAAAGCTCTGTAATTGTCATGTTTGACTAGGTGGTCCCTATATTAATCCAATGTACACACCTCACCCAAGAGTGACACATAATTATATAAATTACATTATCTGCGAATTTGGCCACATGGGTTTCAGGCTTTTACCAAAGAGTGATAATAATCTTCCATCAGTTTTTTTTAATTCAAAAAGCAAAGTGATTTTTAGCTATGTAACTGAACTCCTTATGTAATTATTCCAATAGCTGGATGTTTCCAAATAACATTTCAAAGGCCACTTATAAGAAAGCTCACCTTTTCCATCAGTTTAAGAAAATCCTACCTCCAGAAAGGAGACCCTGAGAGAACCATGTGCCACCAAAACGTTCAAGCCACTAAAAACCACAACAGTGGCTCATGCTGTTTATCTCAGCATAGCAGTGCTGAATAAAAAGCGAATCCACTCGCTCTTGCAGTTCCTAATCAACAAATCCAGGAACACAGAAGTGAACAAAAAGCTTACCAGCAGAATTACAGTCAGAAGTCCATCAAATCTATTGCTTGGGTATGACAAGTATCTTTTCAAGCCCATTGCTAAGATTTTCAGCAACATTTCCAGCAGATAGCACAGGATGAAGAAGCAGTTGATAGCCTTCACCCCCAAAATAAAAATAATAATTAGGATTATTGACGCCTCAGGGAACAGCCATAACTGTAGGAATACTATTGCACCTTACCCCGAGGAAGAAGTCATCTCTTTCAGAGGGCTGCTTATCTGCATCCATCACCAAAACCACCTTGAACAACAAGAAATATTTTATTAATCCACTGCTTTACTGCTGCATAAAAGATTTTTAAGCACAAGAACAAAACACAATCTTTTATGCTTTGAAAAGACTTTCCCAAGCAGCTCAGAATGTATTTTTGAACTGCATGTATTCTCTCCTAAGACTTTCCACAACTAAAGCACACCAAACACAAACACCTGCTACAAAAAGTGATTATCAGAACACAAGAGCAAAGAGCAAAAACAGAACTGAAGTTTGTAGCAGGAAAATCAAAATTGTACTTACACAGATAGAAACAATATTTGCAAGGGCTACAACATTGCCCAAGTAGCCAAAGTAGGGATGGCCAAAGGCAAACTGCATTTTCTGCATAAACCGGGATTGGTACTCCGGACTGGGAGGGTGCTGGAAAGAACACAAAGGATGTGCTGAGACACAAAGAATAAGCATTTAAATAATAACGTAGGGAAACCACACCCAATTTCAGATTTCAGCAGCAGACACTTCCCAAGCAAAACTTCAAGGCCACAGGCTAATTTCAACACTTCAGGAAGGTGTTTCCAAGCTCTGGCTATTTGCAGCAAGAGATCATTTCTGGTTAGCAAACGGGTTGACAATTATGGTATAAGATAACGGCAAAGAAGGGAGATAATCCAACCTCTCTCCAGTGCCCCAAGCAGGTAAATAAGACATCAAGCTACTAACGGTATACAATCCTTCCCCATTTCCCAACATTAAAAGATTCACAAGTTTTAGTTACATGTAAGCGTAGAAGAGAACATCTCCTAAACCTTGAAAAGTTTGTCTTGTTTCTTTCTTTCTCCAGGTGGAGAAGACTGCTGTCTGCTTCAGCTGAACACTTAAAGAATCCACGTTTTATTTTTCATTCAGGGACTGGAGAAAAGCCTTTGCCTGAGTGTGTTTAAGGGTTACCCTGCAAAGACTCATACATAGCCGAGATGCGTTGCTTTAGTGTAGGGCTGTCACAACAGGACAAATCCCTTGCATTTCCTCAAAACCAATTTACTGCAGAGCTACTCACTTCTCCACAGCACTTCAGAAAGTCTACGCTATAAATTTAACTCCTGTTGCCTTGTAACCAGTCTTCCCATGAAACAAAATACGAACACAGAGGCCTCACCTATTTGGTCTGGCCAAATCACTTTAAAAGGCTGACAGAATAAACAGCTATGCATTTTGTACAATTTTTGTAGTTAAACACCTCCTGGCACTCCCAACCAAACGCTGTAAAAGCCCCCAGAGCAATGCTGACAGTGACTGTCAGAGCAATCCATGAACAACTCATTTTTCACACTCAATTTATAACACGTCATAAACGATTGTCAGATACCTACTTGCTTAATGGCATCTTTGTCTAGTTCTTCAAAGAGCTTCTGAAACTGGGTAGCTGACAGCTGGTCACAGGAGGATATTTTGAGTGACTTCACATGGAAGAGAAACATTCAGATCAACACCTGCAATAGGTGCATCTTCAAGTAGTGCCAACACCCTCAGGCTATCTTAAAAGTCTAAGAACAGAGGTAAAATACAACCTACACCAACACAGGACAGGGAGCTTCTATACTGCTTTAACACAACTGCCACGATTGTGGGATTTTTCTCACTTTTTATTTGCCCTTTCTGAGATCACATGCTGCTACTGATAGTCACCAACATAACGGCAAAGAACACCCAGTCCTTACTCTCATGATGGCCTGCTTGCAGCGAGAATCCATTTCCACTTTCTGCAGCACTTGTAGTAAAGCCCCAACACTGACGTACGACCTATTTAAAAGAAAATAGGATGGGCCCTGAAGCAGCTAATTGTCTTGATGGCAAAATACCTGTTCCAAATCCATTCCTGTATCTTTTCTTTTTTGCAAACCAGGTAAAATTAGAAGAAGGACTGAAAAAGAATGAGACCCTATAGGAGTCCCAAAGACTGTGTTATAAACATCCACTTAAAGAAAAAAATAAACTAAGAGATGAGCAACAAAGTACCATTTTCAAGATGGGATCCTCAGTAAACATACCAAACAAAACAAGGCAACCAACACTCTGCTCTTTTCTCCTAGATAATCAGCTGTTTCAACATTCTTCACTTACTGTTGTGCATTAGCAGGAGTATCTTTCAAGGACAAAAGCACTTCAAATGCAGCCCGGATCCCCAGTCGCCTCCTGAAGAGAGAGGACTGAACCGATTTCTGGAACCACAGAAAAACATCCCAGAGGAAACAATTTACTTACACTTGTTTAAAGGAAATCCAACTGGATGATACAAATAAAACCTGTAAATTATTTGCCCAGCCCTTAGAACCTACTGCAAGCCTCAGAAAGGGCCATATCTGTTCAACAAAATTTTTCAGGAAGGCAAGATGGTTTTTTCTTTTGCCTACTGCCAAAGTCCCCATTATTAACCACTGGATCTTGTTGTCCAGATACTGGGCCCTATCAGGCAGACACTCTCCAGTTTAAAAGGAACATCTCACAGTCACAGGCTGAAATCACTGAAGTCCATTCCTACAGAAGGACTCCTCCTGCAGTACTATGTGCTATGGTCACTGATGCTCTGGCACACAGCCCAGATTTGTGATTAGAGACTGGAATAGGAGACTTCCCCGGGCCGCACTCCCTTCAAGAACTCCATGTACAAGAAGGAAGGAAGCAAGCAAACAAGTCTCTGGAGTTCAAGTAAACATGCAGGCCATGGTTTATTTTTAATTCTGGATTGCATAGGCACATACATGTCTGTTCCAGAGACAATGGCAACAGCAAAGCTCGAGCATTCACAGAAATTCATATTATTGTGCAAAAAGAAGAGTTTGACAGCTTGTCCAATCCCAGCTTCTTGCCAAAAAGAAGAAAGTCATAGCCACAGTTTTTCATTACTCTTTTTTTCATAGTAATCGCTTCCAAACTCAGCTAATTTATTTAGAGTCAGATTATGGCGTGGTCTCACAGGGGAGAGAGGAAAATTGAGAAGGAAAGGAAGAAACAGAGCAGGATGAAAGGATTACAAAAATTCCTCTGCACATACTAGGTTTAAACACTGCTCTCCCACAAGAGGGTGGGGGCCATTCCTTCTGTGTAATATTGCCTAAGGTTTACTATCCAACAAGCTTTACCTTCTCTCTGGAGCTGTAGTAGAGCAGCTATTATTTCACTTTTCCCACCAAGCCCTCAACTCCACTCCTCTGAAGGGCTGGACAAACTATAAGAGTATGGAAGTAAGGGGAAGGAATTGTATTGCCCTTTGTATGTTGTTTTTAAGTAATGAAGGAAATATAAGACAAAATGTAAGTAAAGGGGAAAAACTGCACCCAAAGTCCAGGTCGCTGAGTTTCTCCTGCCACCACACCTGAAGGAAACCATAGGCACAAGAAAAGACCTGTTGGAATGTACACCGTCGGGAACTGCTGCTCATTCCAAGCTACAGGGGCCATCTCTGTACTGGCACAAAGGGAAAAGTCCTTAACTGAGAGCCCAGAGGTTCAGTTGTCAGATTCCAGTGGTTTTGTATAGCACTGTCCAGCTTTCCAAAAAACACTGCTGTTGAGCTGTCAAGTTTTATAAAATATGTAAGAGGAAAACAATGTGGAAGTGAAACAGTTGAAGAACTAACTCAAGACACAAGAGAAAAATTTCCCCGTGGAAGCTACAAAGCTCAAAGAAAAATCTCAAACAGTTTGAAGATGGCATCTCAGCAAGATCAAGGCTCAGCTTGTTCTAAGGAGCAAGAGACTGACAGCTCCCCTTTTGACTGAGGATTCAGTTGTGTGCCACCAGTGTAATAACCATTAACACTTAACCCATCACTGTGCTATTTCTATTAATCTACTGTGTGTTAACTGCTAAATTAACCTTAGATATTCTGTATTCATTGCTGGAGATAAAGCCAGTTGTGAAGATCTTCATCTGCACCTGTGCAGCTTCTTCCATCCACCATTTATCCAACTACTTCTTTTTGGAACAGCAATAGGAAAGTCACAAATTTAACCTCTTGGATGAAGTACATTTTATTGGAAGTAACCAAGATGATTTACTTTGTCTCTGCTTTCTGAAATACTCTTGCCTCAGCTCATGCCAATTCTGCCCAGTTTGTTCAAGTGCACTATCTCTTACAGAAAACAAAAGCACTTACACTATTTCCTGTAAGGGAATCCAGGCTCCGCTGTCAGTTGAAGACTAAACAACCGGTGTATGTAATGGCACAGAGCACATTGTGCAGCTTGTCAGTAAAGGGAAGAGAAGTTTCAGTGATGAGTTTAATCATCAACAGTGATTACACACTCCTTGAACACCTGCAGAAGTATGCTTACTTTGTCAGCTTTTACTTCTCTACTACAGACATCCGAGTCAAGAGGTGATGACACCACATCAGATTCACATTCCATAAAACAGAGAAAAATCACATATGATCAGGGGCCTTCCAAAAGCACACTGAAGTATTACACGGATGACTGGCACTGCATGGAGGGTAAGCACAGGTTCCTTTCACTCGAAATTGAATCCTACCAAGAATAAGGACTATACCCACTCACTTTCGGTACAAGTCAATCACAAGGCTCAAGTCCATCTTCTAGAGGCAGCAGACTGCCCTTATTCTAACATTACACCCACTCACCATGGTAAGGATGAAGTAAAAAATAAGAAATGCGATGGTTTAGACATCAGGGGTTTCTTTATTGAAGGCTTCTAATGCTGCACTACTCAGAGAAATTAAGCGCTAGGATTTGCAACAATAGCTATTTAAATAGCACAGCAGATTTTCTTCACAGAGACTAAGTTTAAGTCACTTGTTCACTTGTCCTTATTCAGTGTAATAACAGATTTTTTTTTTCCCCTGTAACAGTCAAAGTTGCAGATCCACAGCATACGTGGAAGTACACAAGTAGATAATTCTGTCATGGAATGGGATCAAGCTATAACAGCACATAAGGGGAGAAGTATCTACACCAAAGAACCTTTAGTTTCTTAAAACTGCATCCACAACCAGGACGGGCATACCGCTTCAATACACAGCTCAAACTTAACACTCAGGGCTTCACAGCTTTAAGGTTATGGCACAACACAGAAATCAGGAATGCTTTACTCACCAGAAGGTATCCTCGAAACTGGTTATATATTATTGCTGTAAGCAAGTTCATCAGAAACAAGTTGCCTGTTAGAGAACAAGAGGCAGTAAGAAGTACTGAAATAAATCTCTGTTTCTCAAAGAATTTTCAATGTGTGTACTAAGAGAATGTAAAATTTATGATTAAACTTTCCTAGAAAAATAAAACACTCTGTAGCTGGTATGTACAAGTATCACAGTTAAAATGTACTTAAATTGCTGAAGACAAAAGGTAACTTACCTAACACAGTGAAGAGTATGAAGAAGATGGAATACGCTCGATTCTTAGAATAAGCAGGAATCATCACTGTATTAGATTTAACAAAAAAAGAAATAAGAACTTAATGCTTACGATGAAAACTGGAGACCTCTATCAATTTTCAGCAATTGGTAAAAGCTCTTACATAGCTCCACTTCAGAGTTAGTTCCATATATAATTACACCAAAGGCAAGAATCAAGTTACTAAAAGGCATGAAAAATATTTACGTAACCTCTCTCTGGCTGTACTAAGAGCTATCAGCTGAAAGAATGGTTACAGTAGTTTGAAGATAACCTTACTCTATTACTCTTTGAAAAGAGAGACAAGAGTTATTCCTGAAAGGTTGCTCACCATCAGGATTATTTGCAGTAGTTAGCAGGACCAGCAGTGAGGTCAGTGAATCTGGCAAATTCCGGAAATACCTCATCCACTCCTTATCCTGCTGGCCATCCTAGTCAGAGAGATGTTCCTTGTTAGAGAAACACTGAAGAATCACTGCGACTATCTTACCAAGGAAGGGGGGAAATTTACAAAATAAAAAGGAAATCAGTCAATAATCAATTTCTTGTGCACACACTCAAATCTACCCCGTGGAAAAAAAAAGCACGACAAGCATACAAATTAGGACAACGTGTAGGAATACAGTGCAATCATTTCACTTATTAACAGCCATTAAAAAACATAAGGAAGAAGAGCAAGCTAAGACAGACACAGGAAGCTCAGTACAGAAATTCTTTCTAGCTAGCACCTCAGACCCAGGAAGAACAATCATGTCACAAACAGACAGCACAGGAACCTGAAGCCACCTTCAATTGATATAAAAGGCATCAACTCTTAGCCTGCAAGAGACATTGGTGTGGACATTTGAAAGTACTCCCTAAACGTAATTTTAAATTTAAAAAAAAAAAAAAATATATAAAAAAATAAATCACAGACGAATACCATCATCAGTCTTGCCTTGCATTATAAAAGTCAGCGTAGAGCAGAAGCTGCTTTCTTTGTTATTCCAGCAACAGCACGCTGTACCTCAGCAGAGGTGGAAACCCAAGCGCCCTGAATCGCATACTCTACGACTACACCCCAGGACTTGTCCACAAGTATCACACAATTTGAGGACAATATTAAAATAGATCTTTTCTGTACTCAAGAACAGAAACAAAACAGCTTCCTCAGTAATGAAGAGCTGCTTCTGTAACTACCATGTTACAAGATCCTTGCCTATAGATTGTGAACTCCTTTCGAACACCTACAGCTCCACTGCCACACTCATCGAGTGTAAAATGCCTCTCTCACTTCCCCTTTGACTTCTGAACAGAAAACTTCACATTCTCGGAATTAGTTATTTGCCCAAAAGTTACCACTGCTACTTGGAACAAAAGTTTCCCTAGGGGGTTCTGTTTAATTACAGTAAGACCTACACAGAACACACCCAGACAAGTTTTAGGTCTCTTCAATAACGTACATAAAGAGGTACTTAAAGTATGAATACAAGGATAATTCTTATCTTATTTCAGAGGAAACAAGTATTTACACAAATAAGAGCGCACAATACAAAGCAATAAGCTTCAGCCAGCGTCAATGCACACTACAGGAGCTGTTGGGCAGGTGAAAAACATGCAACCGTTCTGGTTTGAAAAGAATGAAGATTCAAAATGTAACGTTCAGTATCAGTGAAAACATCTTGGGGGAGGAGGCAGGGAAGGATCAGTGCAACAGCACCCAGAAAATACGTGCAAATACTCTGGGGCCTAAGGTCATGAAAATTATTTTTGAAACGTCCAATGACTTGCTAAAGCTCTGATGGTATCAGAATTCCAGTGCAAAAACTCACTGGAAGGCTGATCTTGGATCACCCACATTTTTGCTTCCCCAAGTTCAAGCAGAGACAGCTAAAAAAGCTGCAGAGCACAAGGAATACAAACACAAGTCATGCAGCACAGAACAAGCAGCCCCTGAATCCGCTGCAAAGACTGGAAAAAGGTGCCTTGAGGGGACACGCACAAGACAGTGCAAGAATCTAGAGGCGTGAATTTCATTTCTAAATGTATTTTTAGAGCTTGCTCTCAGTATTTTGCCTTGTTACAATTAGTTTGCATAGGTATTACACTAGCAAATGAAAAAAGGCAAGAAAGACTGCGCTCTAATTTGTCATTTCTCACCTAAATGTATCTAGATTTGACTGGTTCGGGGATCCAAGTTACGTTCCCAGCTGCTGGGAAGGCTCCTCACTGAAGTTAGATGTGACATACAAAGATCCAGCATGCAACTAAACAACGAGGGGAAAAGAACTGGGCTCTGCTTCCAATTTCAGAAATTTCATAACATGGGAATTCAAGGAATTTTGTGATCATAAGGAAGACTAGAGGCAGGCTCAAGTGCCAACTGCAGTAGGAACGAGGGTGCAAAACTGAGATTAAGGAGAGGACTAAAACTGGGAAAAGCAGGCAACAAATCTTTGTGCTCATAGGAACATATTTATGGAAAGTCTTAAAAAGGACAAAAAAACCCCAAAAATCAGAGTATGATACATTAAGATACAGGAAGCTCAGGAGAGAGAGCACATACCAAGAGCACTGGAACACAAAAATTATTTTAACCACAAAATTTCCAATTTGTTTTTCCGAAGCAGGAAGAGAAAAAACAGAGGAAAAAACCAAAGAAATCAGAAACCAAAACACGAGAATGCAGGCAAAACCAGACAGAAACCTACCAAGGCATGGCCAGGGACACCAGTATGGGAAGATTTGAGAACACAGAAGAAACTAAACTTAGCAAAAAGCTAGATAAGGAAAAGATAAAACAAATGACATAATATAACAAAAAAAGTTACAAGATTAAAACCTTTAAACAGAGACCAGCATAGAAGGTTTCAACAAAGGCAGAGAAAAATAACTCAAAGGATCAAATCAGAGAATTAAGGAAGCCTCTTTATAAACAGAATTTCAATTTCTCACCTGTGATAACAGCATCAATACCACTAAGATGCAGGACCACAAATAAAGATGCTGACCACGTTTTAGTATGAAACCTTCTACATTTGCTCTGAGCAGCTGAGCTGGGCTAATAAAATACGCCCCAGTTTGTAGCGAGAGTGAAACATTTCAGTTGTGGAGTAGGAAGGAGCGTTATCACTTCAGCAGCAAAGCACAGTCTGGAAAAAATTCTTCACTAAAGAGATTCTAACACTATTCTGAGGAGCTTTCTAAGGCCTACACAGAGAAACAGCACATGTTAAATATCTCCAAATGGACTTTAAACTCATCCCAGTAAGTCTGACGAGGTAACATGACCTTTTCAGGAGAAACACGTTTCACCAGTTTGATGATAAAACCAGACATGCAGCAGCTATGCGAGCAAAGAAAAAATAAAACTGACCAAGACCTAACAAAGCATAAATGTAATTGGTTACCTTTGTTCGAGCAAACAGAAGCATGGCAAACATGGTAAAGAGAGACAGATGAACAGCTAGGAGGAGAACAACACTGTTGGAAAGAAAACATCATATGCATTAATACCAACTTTCTCTTATTCTTATTATCCTTCGCTAAAAATGCAAAAGGATGTCAGAAAGAGAAAACCAGGGGTATTTTCAAGAATCTATATTGAGTTAACAAAAGAACCGATTCAGAATAAGAATCACTTGGTTCAGGACTCTTAAGCATAAGCTTAGACAGTTGTGTGGTCAATGAGATTCTAACATTTGTTTTTCTACAGTTAGGACCCTATTTATACCGTATTTTATATTCAAAAAACAACATCTTGGCTTGCACACACCTTAGACTCTCCTGGGACTTGTTAGTTAAAAAGCACAGCATAGACCCTTGCCCAGATGACGCCTCAGTTCTCCCCATACAAAATGGCTCTATGTAGCACATACAGAATTGTTAAAAAATGCACTCAACTAGCATCAGAAACCTCATCTGTCACATCACATGCATTCTGGAGAAATTTTACACACTAAAGGAGCCAAGAAGTTCACAAAGACTCCATCCGTTACTACCTGATCTCACCAACCACTTGGCTAGCCCATCAAGAAGGAAGCTACTGAGATGTCACATTCCAGAACACCAACAGAAACTACAGGCTTGCTGTGAAAGGAAGTATTCTGTGCTATTTCCTACCTTGCCATTTCAGGCAACGTGCTGTTGATACTTTTCAATGTTTTCTTCATCATAGAAGAATTCTGAAGGAGAAAGAAAGGACGAAGAATTCTTCTTATTCTCACATTCTGCAAAAACCAAAATGATGGATCAGATACTGAGTTCTCATAAGACTAATGCCACAAATATTTTTAATATGAGTTTGTCAAAAACCACTGACAGACGTATCGACAATGTCAACAGTGTAACAAAAAGAAGCTGAATGCTCAGAAGCTAAATCCGTTCCCCCGAAGTCACAAAGCACGCAAAAGATTTTATATGTATGGGTGTCTCGTTAAAAAAATGAGAGATTGCTTTAAAAATGCACATTGACATTTCAGTAGCCTTATCAAGCCACTAATTATTAACAATCTAACTTTAGTGCTGGGTAGACATAACAAGCAGGTCAAGAGATGGCATTTTCAGAAATGAACCGCCTCACCCTCTTCCCTTAATTCTCCAATATACCACGTAGGGCCTGCCGACTACCCCTTTGCAGGTTCTTCTCCCCTGCCACTCTCCACAACAAAGTTGCTGATAGTCTCAGCAGAAAGCAGCTCTTACCTCTGTGCAGAAGTAACTCAGTGACACTGTCCAGTCAGTAAGGGAAACAATTAATGTCAGTATATAAGCCATGAGCCACTTATTTTTCCAAAATTCTTCCCATCCAATTAAGTAACTCTGAGGAGGGAAAAAAACCACAAGCCCAAACATTTTAATAAAACATCTCAATACCCTAATAAGTCAATACCAATTGTTTTCCAAGTATTTCTAATTTAACATGAGTACTCAGAGCTCCCTGAAATCCAAACACAAATACACAGATTTTTTTCTACAAGAACTAAATAAAAGTCAGTAAAAGCGAGAGGTGTACACAGGCTATGGAAGAGAAGGCTTTTGAATGCAAGAAAAATGTCCATTTAATAAGCATAGTAAGAAATTTCCAGAAACACGCATCCAAAATAAAGTTCAGTTGCTGAGTATTTTTATTTTGTTTTGCATAAATGAACTGGCATCGGTTTGATTATTATATACCAAATTTTACAGTGTAATACAAGCAGCTAAGCCAAAATCATTGTATTCTTAGCAATATTTATTTCAATTATTCCACATAAACAGGGGTTTATATTTCTTAAACTAAAAAATATTAATTATTTCATTCAGAAAATATCCACTTTCTAATTCCTCCTAAAAGTAAGGCTTTAACATAGCAAAGCAATCTCATCGTGCAACTCCAAGATTTGAATAACAGCTCTAAGACATTTCCCAAAGTGTAAAATGGAGAAAAATATAAACCAGTGACTATTCCCACTGAGCTGCCCCCCACACCCAGCGCTTCATTCCGTACGGGCTGAACGCGACGCTCACCTTCACCGCTACGTCAACCACGAACACGAGAAAGCAAAGCAGCTCAATGCTTTCCGTGAGGCCACACGGAGGATTCCACGCAGGGAGACGGTATCGTACGTCTGATGTGATGGTGAGTGAAGAAGGCTTTTCAATGAAAGCCAAAGCCAGGATTATAGTAATGGTTAAACTCAAAATCCTGTTTGGATAGAGATGAAATTAAAGAAATAATAACGACAACAAACTGAAACCACAAAGCAAACCCCCTAAAAACACCAAACCCACAAAATGAGTCAAAAGAATGAAAAAATACTTACAGTAAAGCAATTTTCTTAGAAGTAAACCAAGCTTTTTTAGTATATTTAGATACTTAACACAAACGGGTTAGACTGCAACACAGCACTTGATGAGCGTGCTGTTGCCTGTGTTAGCACAACATAGCTGCTGATGACCAAATAACCTGGGGTGGTGTTCTTTTGAAACTAACAGCAGCAAACAATGTTTAGAGCTTTCCAAGTGTCTATTTCTAACCCACAGCGCTGTAAATCACACCAATAGTCCATTCATGCAGAAGCCCTATGGCTGTTCCAAAGAGCCATGTGTAACTTGTTGCTTTCCATCTCTACCATGTTCACACGTAGTCAAGCCACTTGCTTCCTACAGTAAGTTATTTTAAGGGTAAATGCATTATTATCTAATTATATAACAAAAAAAGACGACAAATTTTTACAAAGACTTACTCCTAAACAAAAAACGCAAAAAATATCAAGTCCTTACCACTGCCAAGTTCTTGAATAGTACCGTCGATAAAGCCACAGGGATCTGGAGTCCACGCGGTGATTGATAGATCGATACTGAACGCAGAAAGCAAAAAGCACAATGCAAACATTACATCCAGTCTGTCTCAAAGATCAAGTTACCAAAATAAACCAAATTCTAACCAGCAAAGCTCAAGTCTTGAGACGATTCCAGTTTCACAATAAGATTAAGATATCATTGTACAAGTTATTACAGTATCAGTCACCAATGAGCATAGCTGTAGTCCACATGCGTGCAACGGGAAAGATTTCAATGACTTTTTCCTAATCTGAAGACCACGCCGTTGCTCAGACAATCAAACTGTGTGGCAGTCCTCTGAAGCGAGCATTACCATCACTACAATTCACAGCATCTGTAGTAATCCAGTGCCTATTCTACACACTCCCCAAAAACATCCACCCATTTAGTGCACCTTTCTAGCACTCATTCCATTCGTGCATCCTCTTTTGTCTTCCTCTTCCCAAAAGCCATAGGATGCTAACAAATGAATTCTGAATATAAAAGACCTCGACCTATGTCTTCAAAGAAAACACACTAAGTTTGAGGAAGCACCCGTGGTTCTTCAGAACGGGCCCACTTTTGCTCAAACCTGCTCAGCCCCTCCTCTGCAGCTGCTCCTCTGCTGAAAAGTATCTGCTTCCAGAAAGGTCCACACACCTTAAATAGATCTGATCCCCACAAATCTCCCAACCAAAAGCGATATGAATGCAGTGAGAGAGCTCAAAAACTTCTCTCCAGCAATCCCACTGCCCGCAGCTAATAACGGAGACAACAGGATCTAGAAAGCTGCAGTAACAGCCAGTAAACGAGAGACAGAAAGAATGAAGACTTCTAAAGGCACTAAGTTCAGCTGATGCAAAAGCTCCCCAGCTTGCAGCTAGCCTTCAACTCTACCAGCCCTTAGGCTACGCAAGTGGTCAGAGTTAGAGGCAAATTACAGGGCTTGCTCAGGCAGTTTCTCTTACCAGTAAAGCCAGTCACTCTCAAAAAAAACCACCCACAAACCAGCATCTCTTTTGAGACCTTTCAGGAGAAGACACTATCTGTTTTGTCCTGTGGAAAAACACGTTTCTCCTAAGCAGAAACTTGCATAGGGCGGGGATTTGGAATTCTGATTTTGCTTTGTAAATCAGGGCAATGCAGCACGGAGGTTGCCTGAACACATGAAAACTTACAAGGTAGCTGAATGTGTGACAAATACCCAGCAAGGGAAGCACAAGAGCTTAAATATAACAAATCAAGTTATATTTACCTGTATGGCATCTTCAATAAATACTACGGCTTGGTTTATATAAAGGTCATTAGAAGCTCCAGTACCTATGAAGTTAAAAAGAAATACCAATCACATGCTCCTGCTACATTTGCTCCATCAGCAGCACCGTGCCTTCAATAAAAAATAATAATCTCAAACACGTCATGAATCTTTCGGTATTTTGTGAAAAGGTTCTCTCCTACATTTAGCTTAAGTAGCTAGACTGCACTACTAGTTCAAGACTGGAGTATTTCTACACAGAGACAAGTCCCAAGTAACACGCATAACAACGGAGCTTCAATCAAATTATTTTTTGACAAAGCATACAGCCAAGTGAAGCTGGAAAAATTAGACACTAGTGTTCTGGGCGTTTTTACTTTTCTTTAATAAAGGTACTGAGGTTTAGATTGATCTCGTGCTCTCCAAAACCAACAGAAAGATGAGAACAAAATGAAGTCCTTTTTAAATTTGTCCTGCGAGTTATTATCATCATATCAAACAGATCAGAATTCACGACATAAAGGGGTGAAAGTACACAAAGTGCAACAAAATATTACCAAATTAATTACTACACAACGATTCAAAACTTGTTACTAAGAAGTCCCTAAGAAGCTACAAACATCAAGAATGAAGGGCAATCACCTGCGTCAACTTAAACTAGGACCTTTAAGTAACTAACCTGGCAATTAAGACCAAAATGAGGAAGAAAAACAAAGGAAAAGCGAGCGAGTGCCAAGAGGGCTAGAGATATGAAAAATAAATGCTAGTGTAACCTCCCTGCAGAGGCCCAAGGAGCCCTTCATCCCATCTCCTCCCAGGAGACAGCACTCGCAGCACGGGATGCAGCCTGCAAGTCAGTCACAACGTCCTCCAGATGCCAAGCGATGCCAGAAGCACCACTGATCTGAGTCCCAGATGATTTTGATGTTCCACATGATTCAGCAGCATCAATTTTCCACAAAGACTGCAAACAGCTTTTAAATGTCACCATTTACCCCAGCGTAAGCAACAAGGCAGTTTTGTGCAGCATAAGAAAGACAGGGCTTAAACAGCAGACGAAATAGAGATCTTATCTTTTTCAAGATGTGGCAGGAGGATAAAAATAAAGTTGCTTAAAGGGACAGCATTGGTTAAAAGGACAGCATAGGCGAAAAAAGCTTTAGGTTACAGGGACACAGAGCAAGCCTAGCGCTGCTCCCACTGGGAGGGCAGAACTTCAGCAATAGGGACAAGAAATGTTTCAATTAAGCAATTTCAGCTTTTCAGAAAAATACTGGCCACTGAGGATATCCAATTCACTCTGCAACTCTTAGTCACAGCAAGTGACGCTTAGTCACAAGCGATGAGTGAAGCGGGCTCTGTTTGGGCACGCAGCATCTCCTGGACCCCGCTGCACTTCTGACACCATAAAGACCAGGTAACAAAAAGGGGTTCACTTAAATGATGCGATTTAAAGCAGAGAACCTGAGGCCTCCAAAGGAGCCTTTCCTGAGGGAACTGAGAAGCCAAGACCCCTCATATTCACTGAGTGAGAGATAAAACTTGGCAGGACCTTAACTTTTTTTTTTTTTTTTAAAAGAAATAATGAAGTCTCAGGCTGCAGCAGCGCAAGGCTGGCACCCAAGGTCAGAGATAGCGGCTCAGCGTGTTCCAGCAGCCAGGGCGGCCGCAGCCGGTCCCTCAGAGCCGCCCCGGGCGGAGCCGCCTCG